>JAVLUX010000021.1:4132500-4702500 GCA_032164185.1 Moxostoma hubbsi
GGGGCAAAACCACATTAGCTAGGAGCAAAGAAACCTTCACTTATTCATCACTATCCACTAAAATGCTCATAATTTACTCACCCTCATGCCATCCCAGATTTGTATGACTTTCTTTCTTCTATTGAACACAAAAAAATATTTTTCAGCTCTAAAGAGCCATACAATACAAGTGAATGGTGGCCAGAACCACCATTATGTGCTTTTTGGAGCTTCAAGGCAGCATAAAATTAATCCAGTGGTTTAATCCATGTCTTCTGAAGACATTTACATTTATGCATTTGGCAGATGCTTTTATCCAAAGCAACTTACAATGCATTTATTACAGGGACAATCCCCCCCGGAGCAACCTGGAGTTAAGTGCCTTACTCAAGGACACAATGGTGGTGGCTGTGGGGATTGAACCGACAAACTTCTGCTTAAGAAGAAGAAGAACGTAAAAGTGAAAGTAACTCTTTTCCAAATGGCATAAATGATGCCTTCACAGGGCACTTCGAAGAGTGAACAAGAAGCCATACTGTAAGATCATTCCAAACAGAATTTCCTATAAAACAAATTACTTAAAAAGTGCGTTTCTGGCCGTTATTTTTGAGTCCCACACCTTTCAGCCCTCTATAGCTTATGCAGTGAATGGTCTCTGAAGGGAATAGGGCATAGGGATGATCCCTTCTGAACAACATGCACCCTAAAAGGACTAAAATATTCATGTTGATCTTGTTTTTTAAAAGTACAATTTTGGGAACCACAGCTGCCGGACAACAAGTAGAGGCAACAGAATTGAATTAAGAATAGTGGTCATGAAATCCTGATACATGTCTAATATCTTTTGCATTAAAGACTATGATTTAATGAGATTAATATCATATTGATGGATGGATGGATGGATGGACGGACGGACGGACGGAGGGACGGACAGACCGACCGACCGACCGACCGACCGACAGATAGATAGATAGATAGATAGATAGATAGATAGATAGATAGATAGATAGATAGATAGATAGATAGATAGATAGATAGATAGATAGATAGAACTTCATTAACCAAAAAGTGCATCCATGCCAATAAATAACCACACAGTGAATCACCAGCAATGACACAAAACATTTTGTGCAACCTCAAACTTAATTTTACCAGCGTGTGTGTGCATGCACTGAGCTTGCAGCCGACCAATGACGAACACATCCATCCCTATGAGACTTTCTTCGTGACGTATTAACGCATATCAAATCTGATTGTCCTCTTGTCTGATGGAAAGTGTTCAGACATATAAAACGAGGCGAGGGGTGAGACTATTCAAACGAGACGCAAGACCGGCCAAAGGAACTTAAAACCTCACCCGATAACTTTGGGAGATTTGACTGGAAGTGTTTCAGGACCACGGTCAGCGGCACGGATCACATCTATATAGCACATGTGAGTTTCTGCAAATGTAATACTAAAAAGAACATTTACTACAGTCTCTTTTTAATTATATGCATGTAGCATGATTACATTCATACTGTATTTCCAATTCTTTTGATAGTTATTATTTAAATACAATTTTCTTATAATAAAACGTCACTATATTATAACTAAATAGTACAGAATTGTCTGTGAACAATCAATGTAATGTTAACATTTTGTTTATAGCAATGCAAAAACTCTTTAGATAATGCGTCTTCTATAAAGAAGCTCCAATAGTTGTAATGCATTTGTCATTTTTTGATTGCACAAACTTAATTCTTGTGTTTTGCAAATGCATTCAAATATTAATAATATAACTTTTTTTTTTTTAAATGCATTTATGTAGTATCAATATTCAGTGTGAAATAACACCTGTATCCATGAACATGCACAGGTTTAAAGCAATGCGCGTGAGGAACGGATCTCAGCTTCTGCTCGTGACAACACTCTGCAGTGTTTTATATGCCCGGACCTTAAGTTTACCCTACGCCTCCATGAGGTAAGAACTCAATTCTGTTTAAAACACAAGAATAAACGAATTATTTTTACATTTTCGTAATGTTTTAAAGCTACTTTATATGACGGAATATGAGCGCGTGTCAGTCACGCATTTGAGAAGCGCGCGAGCTCAGGTGAATCGTTTTTGAGAAAGATGGAATAAAGACGACAAAACGGTAATAGAGAGAAAAAAAAATAAGACAGAAAGTTCAGTGTAGACGATTGGATTGAAAAGTTACCACGCTGTTTTGAACTCTAAAATGAAGTTTAGATGTATGTGAAATCGTCAATTCATTAATTACATTAATCAATTTTTTTTTTTAAAGTAGCCAAATATCTTCTGTTAAAGCATTTTGAATCATCTCAATTTCCAGTTTGCTCAACTTATTTTAAAACACCTCCATGTACTTTACTGACGCAAGCCCTGAAAAACAAATAAATAAATGGACACCAAGCGTTACTATGGTGATCATAGTTTCCCGCCAAAATTACTTTGTTACTGTAAAATCAAGTTAAATAAAATTGGAATGTCTTTCATCATCGTTCTGTCATTTTTCTCACACAGTTGTAGCAAAGACAGAGTTAACACAGTTTTATTGTGGAATTTACTGTAGTTGCTTTTGTATGTTGATTTAAACTGTGGTTGTCATGGTGTATATTTGTGTGAAAATTGTAGTTAGTCAGTTGTAAAAAAGCTGTTTCTGGTTCAATGTGCAGAGATACAAGACACGCAGATGGTCTCTTCACAAGCGGATACAGTAAACTTCTAGGACAGTTATCTGCCAGACGGTACCTGGAGTCATTGATCGGGAAGCGAGTCAGGTACATCATCCCTTTCTGCAATGAACATGCTACAGGAGAAATCGATAACATGATGATAGTCCTGCAGAAAAACAAACAAAAAAACAAAAAAACAACAGCCTAAGATGGTTTGCTAAGCTGGTTCAGCTGGTTTAGCTGAAAAATACCCCAAACCTCAAACCAAAAATCATCAAACCAGACCAGTTTGACCAGTGGAAACCAGCTTGGTGGCCAGACAAGATCAGCAAACTATTTCAAGATATTTAAAGCTGGTTAATGTAGCAGCACAGGGAGAAAATATAACATGTCACGCTTGGGAGAGATTGGATAAGGCATTATGAATACACATTGGTGCATTTAGACACATTTTTTGGTAATCACTCAATTAATCTTATAGTATATTCGTTAAGATCATTAGCGTTTACAATCAGTCTATAAGTCTAGCATTCTGAATACTATTTGCATAATGGTTTATATACATATCCATGCAGATTCTGATCAATCCCAAAATTATCATAGAATTGCATATTACTTGAAAAATTGCTATGTTATTGCAATCTTTACATTGCAACAGCCTGCACTAATAAAAGCATCTGACATACGAAAATAAAATTGAATGAGGTGGTGGTGGCGTAGTGGCTAGAGCACAGGGCTGCTAATCAGAAGGTTGCTGGTTTGAACCCCACGGCCACCACCATTGTGACCTTGAGTAAGGCACTTAACTCCAGGTTGCTCTGGGGGGATTGTCCCTGTAATAAATGCACTGTAAGTTGCTTTGGATAAAAGCGTCTGCCAAATGCATAAATGTAATTGAATTGGTGATCTCGGTTAACAATTATGAATCAAAGAAAGAACTGTTCATTGTTACTTGTGTCTTGCATATCTGACACATCCTCATATGATTTTAGTGATGATTTGATGGAAGACCAGGCGCCAACGAAGCGTCATTCAGACGCAATATTCACAGACAACTACAGTCGCTTTCGCAAGCAGATGGCGGTGAAGAAATATCTCAACTCCGTTCTCACGGGAAAGAGAAGGTACATTGTTCGTTAATAAGTCACACATGCTGCCAGTATACTGAAATATTCACGTTTGCTGTGTGTAATGTTCAGCTATTTGTCTTTCAGTCAAGAAGACCCACCCAGCGTGCAGGAAGAATCGACTGGCGGAGAGACCACGTTTCGGGAGAGCTATGATGACGTCACTTTAGACCGACTTATGAATCACATACCACTGGTAAGTTAGATGGAGATGAAGTAGAACAGTGTGCATGGCTTTGTACTAATAACATTAAGCTCTGTTCATTTATGCATTGTAATCTTTTCTCTTCTAGCCTCTCTGAGGGCGGTTTGGCGGCACGAAAACACAACTATCCGTGGCCATTGTAGGTTTTCCATTTACACATTAGCCTAGGACATCAGCATAAAACGAAAACAATGTGTCGACCAAAAAAAATGTTAGCTATGACGTAAATGTTTGCACTGTACATAGAAAATAAACTTTGATGAGATCTGTTAGATTGAAAATGTACATAGTGTGCTTTGACCTTGGAAAAGACACTTTCGCTATGACATGTTTCTTGTAAATTGTAGATCAATAAATGCATTGAAACAAGTCCTGGACTGGTACAGTAAGAGAATCGCATGTTCGGACCCGAAGATTGACGATTGGACGAAATCTGACACTATGATGTAACATTATCTCCGTGCACTTTGTAAATTGAATTATTTTGTAACAACATTGATGTTGCTTCTATGTTAATTCTAAATCTAATGGAACCATTTGGGGCTGGGAGGGACCGGAGCATTGGAAATCTTTATTTTTGCCATTCAAAGTATAATAAAAGTTTGAAGAGCCATCCAATTCTTGACTGCACTCAATTTCAACGTCACTCTTGATCCAGGACAAACAAGAGGCACTTTTATAACGTTGCAGCTGCAACAAATTTTAACCAGGAACTGAAATTGATATATAGTTACTTAAAATTTTCCCATCTTCCACCCATTTTCATTGGTTGCACAGTGATGACGTCGCCAAGAGGTCACATGATGTTGGCCATTACTTTGAGTAATGCTCAAACTGTCTCAATTATATTTCCATGACTTACGACTGCCGGTTGTTTTTCATCTCAGAAAATCCAGATAAATAGGACCTAAGAAGCAGAGGTGCAGAGTAAGATAAAAATGAAACGAAATAAAGGCAGCGCTGTTCTCACTTTCTTGAAGAATACAGGAAATACATAGAAGGACATTGTGAGTAATGGTGTTCAAAGTGAGTGTTATAGGATGGCACATAAAGGATCTTCCAAATACAGACGGTGTGTTTTCATTTGAGAGTATTTGACATTAGTCAACCAAATCAAACATTAAAAGGTGTGTGATTCAATCCATGCACACATTCAGTCCTCTCATGTTCACAGACTCATTTTGCAAGCATTAGAACCTTGTTTGAGAACTTCTGAAGGAAATGGTCATTGGCATTCGTTGGCCTGTGACTGATCCAGCCATGGAAATTTGAATCATAAATGTCAGAGGATACAGAATGCCAGAGAAGGCGTTATATAAGACAAGACTGACTGTAAAATGGGGCTCTGGATGCCAAAATTAGGCTTGTCTGTCAAATTACATTTATTGTGAGTCATTTGGCCTGGAAAATCTCTTTGGTTCACACAAATAACCCATAACTGATATTAATATCTGAAAAGAGACTGCAGGTTGACTGGTAAAGAATTGCTGACAGTAGAAATATTATTTAAGATAGGGTTTAATTAAATGGGGATATATATATAAAGGCACTGCTACTGCTGGAATGGAGCGACACTGCAAAGAATGGCTGTTAGAAAATAAGAAACATTAAACTTAATCAGTTGATCGCTCAATTCGATCTGATAAATTGAATCAAGCATGTCTTTTGTTGATATTCACTTAAACATAATTGGGTGATTCTCCCCAAACCTGTCAAGAAAATATTTTATTTTAAATTCTATTTTGCATATACAAAATGAAGCATGGTTTAAGAGCTATTAAGATGTTTTACAATGTGACCTTATTGTCATGCACATTTTACCCCCAATTCTCATTAACGTAATTAATAAAGAATTTACTATTTAAATAAAGTATTTATACATCTTAATAGTGCTCCCTTGGTTCTGCCTTTCATTTTAATTTGATATTCACTAAAAAAAATCATACACTTTCATATTCTACAGTAACAAATCATTTCTGAGTTAAGAATTGAAAAGAAAGTAAACATTAAAATTAAAAAGTCTGGATGTTTTATCAGAATTGGGGGGCAAAATGTGTTCTGACATAACGCCACAATGCAAAAAATCTTACATTTTCCATATGTAGGCTTGCATAATATGATTTCATAATTGTTTTGTATTGATTTGGGGTTAAATATTACAAAGATATTTTCTAGACAGGTTTTGTGAGAATGACCCAATTACTGTATGTCACCACTTTTAGTCACAACTTTGTCCAAAAATATACATAATATACTTTATTTAGATATTCAATATTCGCTGAAAGTAAGTTGTAATGGAAATTTAGCTTTCCATGTAAATGTATCTTGTTTTAAGGTTAGATAGTTAAGACATTTTTATAGAAAATCCACAATGGTTTCTGTAGTAAAACAAGGTTTAATTCTCATAACGGTTAAATGTGCAAAGTATTGCAATATTGAATTTCAGTCAAATTAATTAGCTTAATTAGAAAAGAAAGATGAAATGAAAAAAATGGTGACTGAGAATGTCAGTCCCTAATGTTCTGCCTTATCTCCTTTTGGTTCAGAACAACACAAGGGTGTGTATATGATGACGATATTTAATTGTAACTTTTAAAATCTGTAAAATTGACACTACATTTAAATGAGCCTGTAATTTGTCATTAAACATCCATTGGTGAATGCATTTTTTCTATAACTGGCTGTTAAGTATTAAAGATTTATATACGGTAGAGAAAGTCCACTCCAAAGAATTGTGTATTTGTAAATGTATATTCTGCATAAATAAAATAATGAGTATCTTGGGTTCGTTGTGCCACTCCTGAAGGAGGAGCACCTCCTTATTGTTTTAATGCATCATGTGTCATTTGGACTAGTCATATTTAATGCCAGTTGCACATCTTCGAAGAAATGTCAGAAATCATCCAGAATAGAAAAATAGCAAACAATACATTAAGAATGAAGAAAGCACGGAATACTTTGTGTTTGGTCTTCATTTGTCACACTGTATTTTTATCATTACAGCTCTAAGGGCCGAACGGAGAGGATGTGCAAAAACTGAGATTAATCAAAAATCACGCATGCACCAAAAGTAGCATTTACAGAGTGTGCTATAAAAACTGCTGCTTAATATTAGTTTAAACCACATACAGGATGAAATGAGTAAAAACAAGTATACATTTCATACTTGTTCATAAATGGAGTCACATGATTACTGTTCATCTTTATAACTACTAAGACATTATTATATAAGTATTAAAGATTTATATACTGTAGAAAAATTTAATAAAAACCACTTGACTTGATATTGCACTCACAAATATATAAAAAGTTATATATTTCTTATATAAATATATATTTTTATTATATATCAGTGTATGTCCTGTATATATACAGTATATGTAGATCAGCCACAACATTAAAACCACCTGCCTAATATTGTGTAGGTCCCCCTCGTGCCGCCGAAGCAGTGCCAACAAATATTCTTCTCACCCCAATTGTACAGAGCGGTTATCCGAGTTACCGTAGACTTTGTCAGTTTAAACCAGTCTGGCCATTCCCTGTTGACCTCTCTTATCAACAAGATATTTCCATCGACAGAACTGTCACTCTCTGGATGTTTTCTGTTTTTGGCACCAATCAGAGTAAATTCTAGAGACTCCCAGAAAATCTAGAAACCCATGAGATCAGCAGTTACCGAAATACTCAAACTAGCCCACCTGGCACCAGCAATCATCCATGCGATTATATAATCAGCCAATCATGTGGCAGCAGCTCAGTGCATAAAATCATCAGATAATTCAATCTGATATGGGTCAGGAGCTTCACTTAATGTTCACATCAACCATCAGAATGGGGAAAAAATGTGATCTCAGTGATTTGGACCATGGCATGATTGTTGGTGATAGATTGCAATTCTTCACCCTGTTTGCTATCTCAATTCAAATGTAGGAATTGAATAAAAGTGTAAAAGGCATTCAGCACAAACATCGTTTTCAAAGAGGCAAAATATACATTTCTGGCGGTCTGATGTCATCGATTCCACGGTGCAGCAGGTATGATGTGAGACTACAGTCCATGATGACCATGCTTAATCATTGTCTATTTAATTTTCGTGGTGCAAATCAGATGTGATGGGATTTGTCCAGGGCCGTATGGAGCGGGCCAGCTCATTAGATATTATTATTGGACAGCTAAATGGGCCCGCTGACCACAGAAGGTAAAAATAGATGGACAGGCTCTACACTGACCATCTCTGCTCTGATAATGGCTGCATTACCACTTACAGCAGATTGGGAACCGCACATTCTGAGCATTAGTGTGCGTGTGTTTGTGCCTTTCTGTGCTTTGCATCACCACAGAAGTACACATTTGGAATTAGTGAGGAAGAACCTGAGCCTATTTATTTTGGTTTCATGCTAAGATTACACAGGGAATAAATGTAATAGTTTGGTCCGTTTCGTTAAAACCAACGCGTCATGAACAGCATTTAAATTGACTTTGAAAATGAAAAAAAGTTGACAATATTTTTGGGTGAGAAATAGAAATAGAAATAAGTATTAGAATAAAATGTGGTTCTTCCACTGATCTTGGATCTGACACCAGCACAGCTAATGCCTAATACCTTCCAAATAAAACATTTCTCTAGTAGTACCATGTTTTTTTGGGACTGTTAGGGTAGGTTACATTTTTAGTTAGTTAGTGTCAGTTACATTTTTTGTATGATATTTTATAGGATTTGTTCATTGGCTGACTGTAACAGATGAAGCTTGTCTTGAGGCTGCGGCCCCGCTCCAGGTCAAGAGCTGATTGCAGGATCTTACCGAGAAGGATTGTCAGACGTTTGGTCATCTGTTTTATTTACTGTCTACATTCATTTCTCTGACCAGAAACTCATTTCATCTCATTTAATTTCAAACCAAAATGTAGGTTTGATTCAACCGTCTTTTAGTAAATAACCATAACTGATTTGACAAAGTTTGCGTTGATAATTGCATTTCTGTATCTTGGATACATATTCTTGTCTGTCCGTGCAGGTCATTTGCTCTTTTGTTTTCCATGCACGTCTATTTCAGGTGCGTAAAAACATTCGAACACTTTTAAGTATTTCCACATTTGTTCTCCCTCTTTCCTGGGGATTATTAGCACTTTCAAAAGCCCACATTGTAAAAATAATTTTAAAGTTTACAGAAAAAAATAAACTTGTCAGAAACAATAATAATAATAAATATTACAGTTATAATATTTCTGCCATCACAAAGCATTTTACATTTCATAAACATAAATAGGTCAACAGTGCATTTATTAAAGGGACAATCCCCCCCGGAGTAACCTGGAGTTAAGTGCCTTGATCAAGGACACAATGGTGGTGGCTGTGAGGATCAAACCAGCAACCTTCTGATTACAGTTATGTGCTTTAGCCCACTGCGCCACCATATCTATCTATCTATCTATCTATCTATCTGTCTGTCTGTCTGTCTGTTGTCCATCCCTTCGTTCATCGTCTGTTTGTCTGTCTGTCTGTCTGTCTATCTATCTATCTATCTATCTATCTATCTATCTATCTATATATATATATATATATATATATATATATATATATATAGCTAACATATGGTACTACCAATGTATTTGTTTTTTGCACTCAAAAAATTATTTACTCTATTTTTAAGGTTTAAGCATTTCCATTTTATAACAAAATTTCATCAAATTTAATTGTGCAATGTTTAACCAAATTAAATTAATAAAACAACATTTTTATTTGATTTTATTAAATATTACTCAATTAAATTTGATGGAATTTTGTTATGATTATTTTTCTGCTTTTGTGACTGTGAGGACACCTTTTAAAAAGAAGTGATATACATGTACATGCTAGTCCAAGGGGCATCAAAGAATGTCCATAAAACATAACTTACCAAAACAAATTACAAATAATAATATTATGGTAAATACATGTCCAAAAAAAGCATGATGCTACCATGATACATGTCCAAAAACATAGCATCACCATGGCATTTTTGTACATTTTTGAACATCATACCTGTAGAAATCATCATTTCATAAAGTTAGCCATTCCTCAGTGAGGAACATGGAGAGTTAGCTTTCAATCTTGTTTCAACTTTAAGTTACTTTTGATATATTTCTTACCATCTTTTGATATGATTATACTAAGTTTTATAATTCTATCAGCAGACTTGAGTGTTTTAAATAGAGATAAATCAACTAATGTCACAAAACATCAAACCCACTAGTGATACTTCCTGAGGTTTTTGCTATTGTTTTCCCACCAAAATGATGTCACTTCCTGGAGGATATCATAGGATATAGGATAGTTCACCTAAAAATGAAAATTATCACATCTTTTAATTACCCTCATGACTTTCTTTCATCTGCAGAACACAAATGAAGATTTTTAGATGAATATCTCTGCTCTGTAAGTCCATAAAATGTAAATTAATGCTGACCAAATCTTTTAAGGATCAAAAAGCACATAAATGCATAAAAGCAATCCATATGACTCCAGTGGTTTAATCCATGTCTTTTGAAGCGAACCAATTGATTTTGGGTGAGAACAGACCAAAATATAACTCACTTTCACTACAAATCTTGCCATTGCAGTCTTCAAGCTCGATTACACTTCCTAGTGCTTGACGCATGCACAGAGCGCTAGATGGTTCTAAGAAGTGTAACTGACCTTGAAATCACGATCGCCAAGGAGAATATTCATGTCATGATTTATAGTGAAAAGAGTTATACTGTATTATGGTCTGTTCTCATCAAAACAATTAGAACGCTTCAGAAGACATGGATTAAACCACTGGAGTCTAAAGGTCAAGCACACTTACAGTGAAGCTCTTGTTCATAGTTCGTTCAGAGGTAAAAAGAAGTTTGAAGAGGGGCCTGGGTCGCTCAGCGAGTACTGACTACTACACCCAGGGCTGGACTGGTAATCTGGCATACCGGGCATTTTCCCGATGGGCCTACCGGGGTGGACTGGCAATCGGGAGAACCAAGCGTGCACATGGGCCGCAATAAGTTCAAATGAGCCGCCGCATCATTCAGAACGGACCATAAAACGGTGCTGCGATATGCAGAAAAGGACAGCTCAACAGTTGCTATGTAAAATTCCATGCCGTTTTCTCTTCACAGTCCAGCCCTGACCACACCTGGAATCACGAGTTTGAATCCAGGGTGTGCTCAGTAACTCCAGCCAGGTCTCCTAAGCAACCAAATTGGCCCGGTTGCTAGTGGTAGATTCACAAGGGGTAACCTCCTCGTGGTTGCGATTAAGTGGCTCCAAGAGAGTAGCATGTGCCTCCAAGTGCTGTGAGTCTCTGCAGTGTCATTCACAATGAGCCACGTGATAAAATGCGTGGACTGACGGTCTCAGATGCGGAGGTAACTGACTGAGGTGAGTAATTACGCCACCACGGGGACCTAATAAGTAGTGAGAATTGGGCATTCCAACACTGGGAATAAATGTAAAAAAAGTTTGAAGCAGCTGAGCAACGACATAATGTTTGTGAACATTCGACACCCAACGCTACGCTGCGGGAGGCATTTAAAAGTACATTTAAAAATGAGGACGCTCAAGGCTACATGTCTTCTTTCTTTTAAAGGAGGGATAAGTCGAAATTATTTTGGTGTAATCAAGACTATGCCACAAATGCTGTCGATTAAGCTTAACTTATTGATTCTGGAATATTCCTTTAACTGTTGGGTGTTTATAGTTGTTGTGCATCACAGCAACTTAGCACATTAAAACAGAAAATGCAGTTACATGTTTATCTTTATGACTTCAAATATGGCTCATCCAGAAATTACAGTCAGAACTGTCCGTTTTGTATGAAAATTTCCCAATAATGCATTTCTTTAGTGCCCATAACCTACATAGCTTTTCAAAATACTTCTCAAATCTTTCAAATATTCATCAACGTGTGTACAAAATCCTGAGAATATTTTGTTCACATTAAAATATCACATGCACACACACAATCAGAAAGGTTTGCATGTAATGTAAAAGGTTAATCACAGCAAACAGCTCTCAATAGACCAATTAGATTTCTATGCCCAAGCAGAATGACTCATAATATGGGACATTTTGTGTGTACGCATGTGTGTTTCGGACAAGGCAAGTAAACACCTGTTTTGCTCGGAATATCCTCAAATGATTTGGAGCTTTAATTGTAGTGGCCATGCTTTAATAAATCAAATGAAAGTACACAGCCCCAGAGCTTTCGTTGATTAATTATACCTCACGAATGGCCTTAATGATGGAATATTTTTCAACCCTACTTGTACTCTCCCAATCCTAATTCACTCCAAATTGGTCCTTTTTGTATAGTGTACTTTATTTTTCTACATGCAGCAACTGCAAACCCAATAGTGAAATTAAAGGAATCGTTTGACCAAAAGTGGACATTCTGTCATCATTTACTCACCCTCATGTTAGTACAAATCTTTATGACTTTTAGTGAAACACAAAAGGAGATGTTTTAGGCAGCGTGTCCGACTCTGCCGCCATTCACTTTCATTGCATCTTTTGTTTTGTACAATGAAAGTGAATGGGGTCTGAGGGTAACAATCTGCCAAACATGTTTTGTGTTCCACTGAAAAAAATGAGGGTGAGTAAATGAAGACAGAATTTTCATTTTGGGTGAACTTTCACTTTACAGATGAAAGCAATGAAGTGTGTGTTTGTGTGCTCCATTTAGCCTTTGTTCCACAGCATGGCTGCGAGTGCTGCAGGGAAGTCGCAGGAAACGAACGCATGTCAGGAGACGGCCAATCAGGACTCTAGGACAGTGACAGAATCATCAATTGCATGTTGACATTTCAGCAGGAGAGTGAAAAGTTCAAGACAAGATCTGTTTGACATTTTGCATTCAGCTGCAAAGATTAATGAAACAAACCGTCAGTGCTCAATTTTGCTAAACAAAAACATTGAAGTCCACCTGTAATCAACATAAACCGACCTATTTACTGTCTAAATGCATGTTCCTGGTCTTACTGTGCATGAGTGCGTGCTATTCCAGAAGAAAAAGAAAATGTTTTATCTTTATAATCTTCCATCAAAGTATAATAATTAACTACTTTCCTTCTCGCCTGATCCCATAATCAAACCTGCCTTAAATATTTTCCCCATCCTGTTTCACACGGAAGTACTTGGATTGCGGATACCATTTCATGTTGACTTCAAAGGGATAGTTCACCCATAAAATTCTCGCATCATTTACTCACCTCATGCCATTCCAGATGTATGACTTCCTTTTTTATGCAGAATATTTCAGCTCTGTAGGTCCTCACAATCAAGTGAATGGTGACCAGAACTTTGAAGCTACAAAAAGCACATAATGGCAGCATAAAAGTAATCCATGAGAAAGTAGTTTAATCAATGTCTTCTGAACTGATCCACTCAGTTTTTAGTGATAACAGACCAAAAGGTAACTAATTTTTCACTCTACATCTTGCCATTGCAGTCTCTAGGCGTGATCATGATTTCAAGCTTGATTACACTTCCTAGCGCTTGAGGCATGTGCTAAGTGAGACTGCTGATGACATGATATATAGTTTAAAAGAAGTAATTTTTTGGTCTGTTCTCACCCAAAACCACTTTGAATATCATTAGAAGACTTAGATTGAATGTGTATGGATTAATTTTATGCTGCCTTTATGTGCTTTTTGAAGCTTCAAAGTTTTTCCACCATTTGCATTATATGAACCTACAAAGTTCTGCAGAAGAAAAAAGTCACACACATGGTAGTATGAGGATGAGAAAAAGATGAGAGAATTACAATTTTGGGGTAAACTATTCCTTTAAGGGTTTTTTTGTCTTGCAAAGGTACCAGAATTACCTCAAGATATCAAATTCTACTTTTTGAAGAATCTTGGGGTAGTACCATGTAAATGGCTTGGTGCATGATAGGCAAAACCATTTGGTATTAACATCTGATACCATCAATGTACTGCCAAAGTACTTTTCATTCAAGACTGATTATAAATAAAACGTAAAATATAGAGTTTTGTCATTTTTATTTGATCAGAGATTACTCAATTCAATTTGATGGAATTTTGTTATGAAATTGAAATGTGTGAATCATATATTTTAAAAAAAATAAATCAATTTGGTGTGTGATCGGTACAAAAAAACAATCAATAAATTGTATTATTATTTTTTTTTATGCACGCTTGCAGTATAACTTATGTTTATTAAAAATAAAATGCCATTACATCCTCCAGTATCTACAATTTAAAACAATATTCAGGAATCACTGCAAGCAATCCTTTATTTTTAATGGCTGTTATTCAGTATGGTTGAAATTTGCAACATGGATTAAATTCTTTAGCCAGATCATGAATAATTTATTTGATTTTATATGATTTATTTATTTATATTTATGTCTATCCTTGTTTTTACATCTGGTCGAGGTTGATAAGTGTTTTAGAAAGTAATTAGTAATAAGTATTACAATTACTTTTCACACAGAGTAATTAGTACAGTAATCTAATTGCACTGTAGAAGATGTAATTAGTAGTTAGTTAGTCATTTATTTATTTATTTAGTTTTTCCTTGGACGTATCACGGCAGTATTAGTCAAATGAACACTAGAGGCGCTAAAAACACCATTATGACGTATGGTGGAATCTCAGTGGAAATTAGAAGACTGAACACGTTATTTATACGTTTGCCGTACATGGTTATTTTCTCAAGACTGACGTTAATTCAAATTCAAGAATGTAGCGAAGTCATTCTGTTTAGTGTGTAAGTTTTCTGACTGTAAATCACATTAAATGAAGTAGTATTATAGTGAACACTCTCCCGTCATGCTTTTGGCGCCAAATTCTGAGGGAAACACAAATATGGACTCCAAATATGATCCTCAGAACTATTAATGTGCTTGAAATGGCAAAGAAACAGAGTTGAACTTTTTTTTTTTAAGAAAGAAAGCACTCTGGTGCCATCTAGCCACAAGAAACAAGAAGAGCATCAGAAAAATGTGAGGCGTCCATTGTCTTCATCACCCCACAACCCCATTCCAAAAAAGTTGAGACAGTATTGAAAATGCTAGTAAAAACAAAAAGTAGTGATTTGTAAATTAATTCACATGTGCTTTATTGAAAACACAACACATATTTGATGTTTTACCTCTTGAGTTTTTTTTAGTTTAAAAAAAAAACAATTTCAAATCACATGATGACACGCTCCAAAAAAAAGTTGGGACAGTCGAGTGTTCACCACTGTGTAACAACAACAGTTATTACACTTATTAAGTGTTCAAGCACTGAAGAAACAATTTTGTCAAGTTTAGCAGGCAGACTTTTCCTCCATTCATCCATTATGCAGCATATGTTGATCCAAATTTTTACATATCTTTTTTGCATTAATGGTGCCCTCACAAATGTGCAAGTTACCCATTTTGGCTTTTAGATCTGACCCTGATAACAGCTTGGATGGCCCTTTTTCTCTTTGACCGAAGAACATAATGGCTTTGAAATGTGGACTCGTCAAACTACAAAACACGATTACACTGTACTACAATCCATCTCGGACGAGACCAAGCCCAGAGAAGTCAGCGGTGCTTTTGGTCAGTGTTGATGTATGGCTTCTCCTTTGCATAGTAAAGCCTTATCTTGCATCTTCGGATGCAGTGGCGATTGGTGTTGACTAACAAAGATTTACAGAGGTTTTTAAGACAGTGATGTCTGAGTTATCGGTGATCATGGTTTTCAACTTTGCCCTTTAATCAGCTAGATTTGGCCAGATTCCTTAAATCTTTGTACTATTTTGTACACTCTATAGAGTGAAATCCCCAAATCCTTCCAAATTGTCTTTAGGGAGCATTGTTCTCAAAGTGCTGGACTATTTACAGATGCATCTGTTGGCAAATTGGCGAGCCTCGACCCATCGTTTCTCTCGAAGGACAAGGCTTTTTTGGAGGCTCCTTATATACTATACCATAATTGCCTCTCATGTTTAATGTCACCTTACTATTTCAACTTATCAGATTGCTATTAGTCCAAAACTGGCCCTCTCTCAACTATTTTGAAATATGTTATAGGCATCAATTTCAGAAAAAACTTACAGGATAAAATGGGGCTAAAGGCTCTGCTGGGTAAAAGGCTCCATTATTGATTTTATTTTCACACAAAACACTAAATAGAAACAAAAACTACCACAGGACTTTCCTAAACACCTGTTTGTCACCATACACTGCAAATTTGCATGTAATGTTCAAAGGTTGATTTTGAGGCATTTTATCTCATTTTTATACATTTTAAAAATGGGATAAAAAAAAAGAGAGTTGGGGTTGTACATAATACTCATAGACCAATTCTTATAGAACTACATTGTTATTAGAGTTCCAAAATGGAATTAATACAAGCTAAAGAAAATCTAATATGCCTATTAAAGTAAAACTGGACCAAAATAATGTCATTGACATTCGGTAGACATTGGCTATGCTCAAAATAGATTACCATACTATAGTATACAGTAGTGTTGATGCTGATTACACTAAGTGACCCATTTAATTTGGCAAAATGTGCAACATGCTAGCTAAACAAATGATAAATTGCACACTAGCGTATTTTTTACATATTAAAACATATTTTTTAATTTTTCACTCAGTTAATTGGACTGACAAAAGTTGATATTTTTCAATGTAAAATTAAAATAACTTATTTTTGTAAAGATAAAATTACTACTATTGGTAGTACCGTATCAGTATACAGTAGGTAAATACTACTATCAGAACTTAGCAGTGCATTACTGCAGCTATTACCTTAACACATTGATTGTTCTGTTCCTCATTTGCATGTCATTTTGGATAACAGGTATTGCTAAATGACTAAATAGTAATGTAAATAACACCCACTGAAGTAAATGTGAAAATGTAGCATAATACTGTTCAGAATCGGCAGTTAGTTAAGTACTAGGCAATATACTACACAGTATGCAGTAAACTAGTATGTCATTCAGAAGACATCAACGACACACAACTGGACAAAAATAAATAAATAAATAGTAAATTCTTCTCAAAAACCTCCTGAATCATATTTCCAGTCAATAAAGAGCCAAAGTTTAAAAATATACAAGGTTTTATTAAACCATTTAAATATTTACAACTTTTCAGCGAAAGACAGACAGGAATTGGTCATTTAATTAATAAAACATCTATAAAATCTTATAAAACATTAAAATATACATTTAAGGAGGTTGTATAACCTCCCCTTTTCTTTTTTTGGCAAGATGATTGTATTTTCTCAATTTGTGCAACGACCACAAAACTGGTCAAATTCACATTAAACATAAAAGATTCATTTTCTAAAAGTCTTTTCAAAACAAGAGGCAGTTCTTTGTAACATTGTTTCCCATTGGATGACATCATAGGCGACGCACGTTTCTTTTGCTTCGAGCAGAGCCCGGGATAAGTGTGTTTTGGGGAGCAGAGAACATACGGGTGGCCCTGCGACAGGGGGTGGAGCTGTGGAACGCTGATAGACACTGTGTGCAAAACTCAAATGCGCAGCTGAGGCGCGTACACACTGCCCGCTGCATGGCTGCATCAAACCGCGCCGGAGAACCGCAGAGAATGCATGCTCGAAGTGATTCGTGCTGTTTAAGCGATTTGGCAGCCTAGGAGAAGAAAAGAACGGCATTAAAACCTGTTTAAACAGCAGATACAACAGTACAGAAACCATCATAACTACATTTTTAAAAGTCTTCTTGTGCAGGGTTCCCACTACTATTGGAAAAGTCATGGAAATTGATTGGATGGACATTTTTTTGAGTACTGTAGATAACAATTTTGGAGAGTTGACAATTTGAAAAAAAAAAAGTACAATATATATAGATTTTTTTTAAAATTAAAATCAGCACAATTAAATGAGCGTAACTGTGATATTACAATGTAAAAAAAATCTTAAATGGCAAAAATTTGGGCTTCGTGTTCTTAATTCAAATATTTTTATTTCTTATGATTCTTTTGATTTTGGATTAAAACGGGGCCATTTATTTTTTGAATAAATCCTTATCCTTATTTTTAATTTCTTTGACATTTTTGCTCTGAGCTCACTTTAATTTCAGACCCAGGTGGGAAACCTTTCCCTTCCCATAGATAATGATTTGCATTTTTACCTCATGAAACTGTTGGAAGCGACTTGATCGAGGCGTGTTTTGCACCCCACCCGTCTGGCACTGCAGCTTCTTAACAGCTTTGTGAATGGGTGTAGAAGCTACAGACTGCACGCAGGAGAACACCACCCTACTTGATCCGAAATCTCGCGTCCATGATCCTACGGGCCGCCCAGAGTCCTGCAATCAAAATACAGAAACACAATGAGAAAAATCATACAAAGTGTAAGTGTAATCTTTTGAACATTACTAGAGTACTGGATTAAATTCTATAGGCATTGCATTTACAAACAGCAATTTCTTGCCCAAAGCACATATCTGGAAAAGTTGTATTCACTATAGAAATTACAATGACTAAGATTCAATTCATTTTCATGACTTTTTCAAGCCTGGAAAGCTTAAACTCCTAGTCTAGTGAACTATATTTTAATTAGGGCGAAATAGGAGGACACACGCCATGTTTTTTATGGGGTTAAAAATTAGGCACTCAAGAAGGCAAATAAAACTGGGGAAAATATCCTGAATTTAAGGGACAGTTCAAACAAAAATTATAATTCTCTCATCATTTACTCACCCTCATGGCATCCCAGATGTGTATGTCTTTCTTTCTTCTGCAGAACACAAACATAGATTTTTGGAAGAATATTTCAGCTCTGTTGGTCCATATAATGCAAGTGAATGGTGATCAGATTTGAAGCTCCAAAAACACATAACAACATGGTAATTCATACGACTCCAGTGGTTAAATTGATATATTCAGAAGTGATATGATAGGTGTGGGTGAGAAACAAATCAATATATATAAATCTCCACCTTCACATTCTTCTTTCGCTTTTTGGCGATTCTCATTCTTCGTGCATATCGCCACCTTCTGGAACTTTATTGTAAAAAAAAAGGACTTCAATATTGATCGGTTTCTCACCCACAACTATCATATCACTTCTGAAGACATGGATTAAACCACAGGAGTCATATGATTACATTTGTTTCCTTTATGTCATTTTTGGAGCTACAAAATGTCTGATCACCATTCGTTTGCATTGTATGGACCTACAGAGCAGAGAAATTCTTCTAAAAATCTAAATTTGCGTTCTGCAGATGAAAGAAAGTCATACACATATGGGATGGCATGAGGGTGAGTAAATGATGAGAATTTTTATTTTTGGGTGAACTATTCCTTTAAAATAATAGCACATAATTATAGTCCAATTCTGTTGTTCAAAAAAAACAAATCTTACCCTAAAGGTTCTCTCTGCTTCTTGCCACCTCCGGAGGGCCACCTGGTCTTGGCATATAACCCTACGCCACGTCCGACTCACTTTCTTACAGCTGCAATGTAAAATCAAACAAACAGTCAATATATTGCACATAATCATTATTTCAGATGAAGGACAAGATTATATCTTGTGGAGAATTGAATGAGAACTTACCTTACTAAGTCACAATCCTCCAAAAGGCCCAATATCCTGGCAAGAATGTGCCGCATGTCTTTCCTCAACAGGCCACTAAGGATGTCCACAAACTCCAGTCCCATCTTCCCACCAATCACATTATGGAGCCCGTAATTCTCAGCCACCTTGTCAACGATCGACCAGTCATAACTTTTACTTTTTTTAAAGCTTTTCGCCAGTTCTCGGCACACCTCCTCTTGGAACTTCAGCACGGGGAGACAGGAAGTGGAATGACACTCCACGTCCAAGGATTGAGTTGACACACTGTTTTCTTCACTCCTCTCACACAAGTCTACGCCATCCACATCCCTGTGATCCAGCTGGCTGTTTTGGAGGGAAAGATACCCACTGTCCTCGGTTAGGCTGCCACCACTTAGAATCACCTCATCATCTGATGCCACCTCCAAGGAAAGGCGCTTTCCCTTGTAGTTTTCTTTATTGTGAGGGCCTTTGTTTTTGATCTCCAGAGGGGTGGAGATGTTGGCCTTTGCGGGGGAGCATGGGCTGGCTGTTTTCCGAGGTGAAATGGGGTGACCTTTCGCCTCACTGAGGTCTGTTTCAGGATTCTCCATGTGGCATAAAACTGTACAATCTTCACTGTAGATTGGACACTTCATATCTGACGCCTATCCAGACACAGCATCTGGTCAAACTGAAGGAAATTAGAAATAAGACATGTTAAACCTTCGTTTTCAAAGCATGTTAAACAAATTGTGCATCCTTTTACTATTTACACTTTTATCCAAAGTGTATTACAGTGCTTTAAAAATATACATTTTAACAGCATTTGATCATCAGTGTGTTCCCTGGGAATCGAACCCATGACTTTGGTGTTGCTTACATGATAATCCACCAGTTAAGTGTAAGTAAGCCTCAAATAACTTGAATAAATAATTTCTAATCATAAGCATACATGTATTACATAACATACCAACATGCATGGAAACTATAAATAAGACAAAAAAAATTACAGCAATATGCACACATTGCCTAACATAGTAACATAAAATCATAATAATTCAGGTCAATTCACTCCCATTTTTATACTCAAAAGTTAAATGCATTAGTCTGGTTTCTAGCTTAAGACATTGCATATTAGTATTAAGATACATTGAGCATGCATGTCAGATTTCAAACTTTTTATTGCATAATAATACATATATTCAAATGTTATAAAGGAGTTTGTATTTATATTCATGTGATTTATATGTACTTTACATTTTGCGCGCCTAAGTGCATGCAGTCTTGACGTGGCTCCATGATGCTTGCTAGAAGCTTCAACGTGACTTTAAACGTTTTTGAAATTTAATTTAGACGTTATATTGTTTCTGAAAAGCCATCAGTACAATATGCAGTTACATTTTCAACAAAATTATAGTAATAAGATATTTTAGTCATTATATATAGTGAGCTCTAAACATACAGGGACATCTACTAGTTTAAAAGCATCTAGTTTCTCGATTTAATTATAATAACAAAGTCGTTTCTTACCTCGTAAATCTACAAGTACTCTTTTAGACAGTCTTCATATATCCTTAAAAACGCTTTCTAGTCTCTATTGCAGTAGCAGCATAAACATTTAAGCGGCAAACACTCATCACCAATTGTTTCTGAGCTTGAGAGAAAAAGCGCCACTGGAAATGCATTTGAAATTTGGCGACAAAACGTTCCGACCAATCAGAGCACAGTAGAATTCCTTTAAACCAAATGTAGCCTCTCGCGCTTAAGCCCGCAGTGACGTCATGATTCAGTCAAACCTATACGTCACCAGTGTGTAAAGAGCGCCTATCCAATGAGAGGCGCATCTCGGTGGGGAAAAAAGCGCCTTTTTGAAGTTTATCAATAAATATATATATTTTGTTATTGCTCTTTTTTTTCCCCCGCGTACATTTTTTTTTATAAGATGGAGTACAAATCCTGTAACCACTAATGAAAATGCTTCTATTTTAAATTGATATAAATTTATAATTTTTTTTATACAATTTAATTATCAGCATAACAATTCAGTTATGTATCAGATTTTTAGACCCCGTTGTATAATATTAATTAAATTGATTATATATATTAAATTAATATTATAAAACACATTATCACTTTTATATAAAGCATATCATCTCAATGTTATTCTTATCTTGTAGCTCATCTATATATATATATATATACATACATATATATACATACATATACATACATACATATACATATACACACACAGCTTTATAAAATGCATTATTTTTATTTTAAATAGTATACACCACAATAAACTAAAATATACTCCACAACGAAACCAAGTTTTTTTTAAATCCTCTGGACTGTTTAAAAAAAACAGGCACCCCACCAAAGAATTTCACTCTGTGATGGAAAGTTCTAGAGAAAGCAAAGTATATTTGTGAAACCACACAGAAACATACTGAGATAATTAGTGGCCTTCCTCTAGAAACTGATGGCTGGGATTACAATTATATCCGACACAGACAAAGCAAAATTGGCACACATTTCTTTAATGCTACAAATAACTACTGACAGTGATCATTGTCTTTGAGAATATCCATGAGGGATTCTTGTTCGGAAAACTGCTGCAAAAACACAACCATCTCCTCCAGCAGTTCTTCTCCTTGTAAAAATCCATGAACATCATGAATGGTTTTTCCAATCCTGTGATCGGTGATTCGGTCCTGGGAAAAATTATACGTCCTGATCTTCTCCGATCGGCCTTTGGTGCCAATCTGTAACACCAAACGTGAAATTGCAGTTTATAACGGTCCTTTACTTCCACATCAACAAATTATAATCTTTTAATACTAAATTCTGATTGGGCGGTCAAATATTTTGGTATTATCGCTAGGAAACAGTTTAACTGACCATGCAACCGACTTTCATGTTTCTCAAATCACTATCTTCTTACATCATAAAACAATTTCAACTTAAATCAACATTTTCTGTCTATTTACTTTGGCAACTACCTATGTAATAAGCATGAGAATATAACATCAGCCAATCATTATCACAAAATAAACACCCTTTTTGTGATATTGACTAGCTGGATGTCCATTATCAATTACTTATTACACAGCTCTCTTGATAACTGGATTCTGATTGGTCAATGGCGCCATCCAGTGGTCAGAAATTGCGCTGTAACAACCGCACATCCGCGGATTAAGATGTATCAGACAGCTCATCCGGGTCCTGCGAGCCGTGTCTCCTGCTTCTTGCATCACTGTGTGATCTCTACAAGTATGCTAATAAAATAATGTTTTATGTCCATTTATTTATTTGGCAAGTAGTCTTGTAATAAGCTGGATAATGAGCAGTCAGGTGGTGATTATTTACAAAATAAACACCAACAGAACTCTGATGCAAACCAGAGGTTGATTGCAGCTGTTCAGCGATTCCTTTCTTCTCAAATTACATAATTTCAAGGCAAATCAATATTTTATGTCCATGTATTTATTTATTTGGTTAGTAGCCATGTGTGAAGAAGAGGAGGATGGCGGGCCAATCGGGCTAATCAGCCGAGGAGAGGGATAAAGGCATGTTCGGGAGAGCGAGAAAGCCACACGCAGCTGCCGTGTGTGCGTTTGTGTTTTGTGTCTTTATGTTTTATTTTTACATTAAATATTACTTTGACTGTTCAGCCTGTTTCCGCCTCCTCCTTTCCCATTTTAACCATGTAATAAGCAAGATAATGTGCAGTCAGCCAGTTGTTATCGCAAAATAAACCCCTTCAGGGTGATACAAGACCGTATCGCCCTGTCTGACTTTACATTATCCTTTACATACTGTATATGATTTGTATATATCAACATAGACAATTCTGCAAAAGACTGAAACTGTTGGTTTATGAATCAGAGTTAATAGAAAATGATTTGCTGATTCGTAAAGAAATGTACCTGGAGTTTTCGAGCCTGGTATCTCTTACTGGTTTCCTCCTCCAGCCTGGCGCTGTAGAGTTTGGCTCGAAGTAATGTCATGGCTTTCTCTTTGTTTTTTATCTGGGAACGCTCCTGCTGGCATTCAGACACTATGCCTAAAAATCCAAAAAGGGATTAATCGCTTTCACTCCCAATGCCATGCATGCCAGAGGCAAAAACACAAGCAATAAGTAAAAAAAGTCCATAAAAGAAAGACAGACAGACAGACAGATAGATAGATAGACAGACAGACATATAGATAGAAAGATAGACAGACAGATAGATAGATAGACAGACAGACATATAGATAGAAAGATAGACAGACAGATAGATAGAGAGACAGACAGATAGACAGACAGACAGACAGACAGACATATAGATAGACAGACAGATAGAGAGACAGATAGAGAGACAGACAGATAGACAGACAGACAGATAGACAGACAGACAGACAGATAGATGATGAATGAATGGATGGGATAGATTTTCATATAATAACTACTACGTGCACTGTAATATTTTGTAGACCTGTAGGTAGATGAACGATCCTCACTGCACTGTCAGTAGTGTTGACATGTTGTCCGCCTGCACCACTCGCTCTTTTTGTCTCTATCCTCAGATCTTTGGGGTTAATAGTGAATGAGATCTATGAATTACAGGTAACAGAGATCAAAATTCAACACATAAAAATAACATATACCTGCACAGCATTGTTTAGGCTGTGTGTTTTTTTCCATCCTTCTCCCGCAAGTTTCTACCCCACAACGAATGCTCCCGCTGAATTTTACTCCACGTTCACCCGCACTCAGCCCACAGTGATTTCCTTCCCAACCACTCTCGTTCCCACAACTCCCCATTTGTTTTCCACATACTGTAGGGCGAAAGCCTTACAAATAGACAACAAGTGTACACAAATAAAGTTACATTTTTCTGTTATGGCTATCATTAGATGACGCATGGCATGATGCCCATGTGACTTGCCTGAGGTTGGATTCTTAACACTTAAATTGACAATTTTCCAGTTCCAGTTCCACTTCCTTTGAAGACACATTGTGGCCATGCTTTGCCATTCTTGTAAAGCGCCGTTGACTAGAGCCTGCTCTAAATAATGGATCATTTGAAGCACGTGTAGTGCGCACATTTTTACATTGGATTTTCTGTTTATTTTACCAAAAAGAAATGAATTGTAAAATATATTTTTTTTTTTTGCATTCATAAATGAATAATATAAAAATAGATATCCAAATGGGATTTTTATGCTCTTTTCTGAACGCCCGCTCCTGCACGCAACTCATGGATGTACCATCCGTTACCACCTTCAACTAGGAAATTTAATCCCGTGCCACAAGAAATCTGATCGGGTCCTGTGGGAGTTCAGCGGGAATGCACGCCTCAAATATACCATACATATAAACTGTTCATTTATCCATTAATTTGTCTGTTTTATGACAAAAAGACAAATTATTGTCATAAAAGTTTTATGTGTACCTCAGTGGGCTGTGGAAGTATCGCCACTGTCATCGTGCTGGTGTGCATGCGACCTTGCTTTTCCGTTTTCGGGACCCTCTGTACGCGATGGACGCCAGCTTCAAACTTTAACTTTTTATAGCTCAGTGGACCATTGATGCTGGCCATTGCGTGCCTCACACCCCCTTAAGAAAACAAATACAACACTACAAATAAGAAAAAATGTAATTGTGCGAAAGAAATATCTATCAGGGTCAGATATTAACTAGGGCTCGGGGCAAAAATGCCACTAAAAGTGACAGTTTTGCCCCATAAATTTAAAATGTGAGGGAAACACGCGCCCCTGTAATTAGTTCCTCTGTTTTGTATTGATAACATCTGATATAGTTCTTAATATTCTATTATGAACCTGATATATACAGTATGCACATGAAAAATAAGTTGATGTAATTTTACGGGTAAATGGGTCATTTAATATTCTGGGAATAATACCCAGAATAATGTTATAATTCAGAATATGTAATGCAAATTAAGTAGTAGATAAATATATATCAACCTAATTCACTAGACATGACCTCCAAGATTTCAAAGCCCCAGCCGTGGAAAGCAGCAAACTTTTGATACATGTCAAAGATTTCTGCGGAAAAGAGCATAGCCTCTTGACCTCCGACCCCTGCAGTCACCTCTAGGACCAGGTCACTCATGTCCGATTCCTCCTCTGGGATCAGAAGAGATAAAATCTGAAACATTGAACATATGAACAAGCATTTTGATGAGTTTTTTCATTGGAGTGTGGACTGTTGGACCCTTCATGCACACGGCCTGTCGTATGTAGCGGAAGGGGCGGAGTCAGAGGTTATTTGGCTGCATTGCTGGTATGACAAAACAAATGAAAATAACGGAGAATGTAGCAACTAGTGAAACTTCAGTGGAGACAGCACTTTACAAATATGAGTTGGATGCTTTACTATCACCCCATGCTGTGTGAATATGTACGTTATTTGAGATACATGTGTTGAACTGAGGCTGGCTAATGTGCTAAAGCTAGTAGCAACACATTGCATGCGTTTGAAACGTCACTTCCATCAGCTAGTAAACATCAAATGCTTTCCTGTAGTAAAGAAAACGTGAAGTGTTTCATTTGGGCTGATACTACTCTTTTAAAATTCACACACTACATGGCTGAGTGCATAATGTATATAGTGCAACATTTTGAACACAGCTTCAGACTTTATCTACATAAGGGTGAGTGTAAGAGTCACCCTTAAAGGGACAGTTACCCCAAAAATGAAAATTCTCTCATCATTTATTCACCCTCAACACAAACCAAGATTTGTAGAGGAATATCTCAGCTCAGTTGGTCCTCATAATGCAAGTGAATAGTGACCAGAACTCAGAAGGTGTTAAAAGCACTGTAAGGCAGCATAAAAGTAATCCACACTACACCAGTGGTTAAATCCAAGTCTTCTGAAGGGATATGATAGATGAGGTTGAGAAACAGATCAATATTTAAGTCCTTTTTTTACTATAAATCTCCACCTTTGAACAGCCCAACCTGTAGGTGTCTGAAAGTGAAAGTGTAGATTTACAGTAAAAAGGGACATAAATATTGATCTCTTTTTCACGTACACCTATCATATCACTTCGAAAGACATGGATTTAAACACTGGAGTCTTACAGATTACTATTATGCTGACTTTAAGTCCTTTTTGGACCTTCTGAGTTCTGGTCACTATTCACTTGCATTGTGAGGACCAACAGAGCTCAGATATTCTTCTAAAAATCTTCATTTGTGTTCAGCGGAAGAAAGAAAATCATACACATACGGGATGGCATGTGGGTGAGTAAATGATGAGAGGATTTTTGGGTGCACTGTGTCTTTAAATAGGTAAAAAAAAAGGCTGAGGCTAAACCCATCAAGAACATGTTTAATTCACATTTAATCCCCCCCAAAATCATAATAAATATGATAATATATGAAAATAACTACTGTATAACAGTAATGAGAATCATCAATAGGGAAAATGGGACAAACAGGAATTTGGGAAGAAATGTAACTGTCATTAAAATAATGCCACAATGTAAATAATTATCTAGCTGTTTTCTATTTTCTTCATGCAAAATATAATTTATAATTTTTTTTAATTTTGGATTTATATGTGACCAAAACATGCTTTCATGAGATTCACTTAAATAGTAATTAATAAGTGTATTTAAGTGTAATTTATTTAATAAGTGTAAGTGTAATTAATAGTAATTAACAATTAATAAGTGTACATTCTTATCAGCTATACCTAAGTTTGAAATCTTTATGCATAACTTTACTTATATAATATTGGTCCATAGCTTTAACATGTTTTATTTGTAACTTTATTACTTTATATTTTGGTTTGTTTTGCTCTTTATGCCCTTTCTTTACTTTTGTAATTTCATCAATGTTACTCGTCTCATTATGATTAGACATGAATTGTCTTCTCCTTGTAATTTTCTGTATTCCTGACATTGCAATAAAAAAAGTCTTTATAGTTTATCCTCTTTAAATGATCTTTGTTTCATGTCTGTCTGTATGCATGAGCATCAATATAGGTAATTTAATCAATAAAGGACATTTAAATGTTAATAAAGCCATTGACACCCCACCTTTTGTTTCAGATCATGAATGGCTGCCTGACAGGCTTCCCTCTCTGTCTCAGCCAGTTCACGCATGTCTGGATCATCATCTGAAAAGAGAGATACATGCAAGTGAAATGCAGCTCTATAAAGTTACATAAATAAATGTAGTCTTTTCAGTAAACATTTTCAGTGTATTACCTTTCAACAACTCTTGTGTGTCCTCCAACTCTTTCTGTTTTCCTTCTAACTCTTTTATTTTTTGGAATAAATGTCCAAGTTCAGACATGTTAGTCCTCTTTATGTCATCCACTGGTTGCTTATCAGTATTGATGGCTTGTAAACATGTGTTATATTCAATTTCCTTTTGCTTTAAATAGTCAAGTAAAGATTTCTTGTTGAAGATCTCTTCCACAGACAGAATCTTTGTGACCATCACAGACTGGGATGTATGAAAGACTCTTTGATTTGCACTTTCAAGCTGTTGCAATGTGCTGTTAACTGTCCTGTGAATGGCTGGACTCTTAAAGATCTGTTTGCATACTAATCCAGTGCTGACACCTGCATGTGTTGTGATTGTCCTGAGAGTCTTACAAAAGCAAACGACAGCCATCTGAACTCGAGTGCAGTCATTCAAGTGGCCACTTAAAGGTGAAAAGGTTTCCTATTAGAACAACTCCAGGGGTGAAAACAATAACCACAATACTCACATGCACTTCATCTGCAGACGCCGTACCCATCTCCATTTCCGGGTGAAATATTCTTCAAAATAAAAGTCACCCATTTGCGTCAATGACATTACAACCCAAGGAGCCCTAAAATACCGTGCTGAAAATATGCAAGATTTATCTTTTATGGTTTTTTATTTATTATAAAAAGCTTTACAGTGGCAAAGCATACACACACACGCGCGCGCGCACACACACACACACACACACGCACGCACGCACGCTATCATTATCATTGGCTCTGTAAGAATGTTCCAGAAAGATTTTTGCTTTTTTAAAAAATAACTTTTAGTATATTTAATAAGCCATTTCCCCCCTGGGGACCGCTGGCTGGGCCTCACAAAGTAGGTGATTTAATAAATAAAATAAAATAAAAACACACACACATTTTAAAAATAGTTTATTTAAAAATAGTTCATCTTTTTCTCAATTGCTTAAACACATTTCTTGAAATTATGCCTCCTTTTCTCGACTTCTCTTTTCATTCAATATTACTGAAAAACCAAACTTTGCCCTCAGACATGGCACACAAGCACTAAAACACACACACACACACGCACGCACGCACGCACGCACGCACACACACACACACACACACAACATGGTCTTACACACTGGTGAGATAAATTCAGAACAATATTACAAAATCTGGTAATAAGGTAATAATGTTGCTTGTGGTTCTCCCCCTCAAAAACCTTTTCACATGATGAACACAAGACACAACAAATGTATACTTTTGCAAATGTTTTATTATTTAATGTACTGTACTGTACAGTACACCCCTTGCCCTTCCTCCTCCTCCTCCTCTTCCTCCTCCTCCTCCTGGTTATAGTGTTTAAGCAATCAAGAAAATCAATGGTTTTAATGTGTAATTTCGTTTAATCAGAATTTTAATCAACTTTTATAATTATATACACTTAAATTAAAATATTGCAATATGCACCTATATTATTATTATTATTATAAAAAATTTAATATTCCACATTTTCTAAAAAAACCAAAAAAAAAACATTTAATTTACGCTGAAATCAATTATTAATAATTGACTGGAATAAATTCTAGTGTGAAATCAATTCAACTCAAATAATCCACAGTACCACCCGACACCAGCTGGCAATACATGCCAATTTTATTTATTTAGGGTTGCTGTCCATGGTTTTATTGCCCCTAATCCAGATCCATTCAATAATTACAGTTCAGCATTAAATAAACAAAACAAATTTTATACATTAATATTTTACATAAACATAATTTATGTAACGTTATTTTCTTTTAATGGTTTAATGTAAAACTTAATCCGTTTAATCCAAATTGTAATCAACATTTTATAAATATATACTTAAATATATTATAAATTATTATACTTTAATATGCATATACTGAATTTTATTGTTATTGTTTTTTATTATTATTATTAATATACTATATTATACACGTACTCCACCGACAGTACCATCGGAATACAACAGGTGGCAATACATGTCAAATATGTTCAGTTGTCTGTCGCCCATGTGGTTTTATGAACCTAATCCAGATCAATACAATAACTCCTCTAAACCCAAATGATGCTCTCTCTCTCTCTCTCTCTCTCTCTCTCTCTCTCTCTCTCTCTCTCTCTCTCTCTCTCTCTCTCCTCTCTCTCTTTTACACACACACACACACACACACACACACACGGTTTTATGAACCTAATCCAGATCAATACAATAACTCCTCTAAACCCAAATGATGCTCTCTCTCTCTCTCTCTCTCTCTCTCTCTCTCTCTCTCTCTCTCTCTCTCTCTCTCTCTCTCTCTCTCTCTCTTTACACACACACACACACACACACACACACACGGTTTTATGAACCTAATCCAGATCAATACAATAACTCCTCTAAACCCAAATGATGCTCTCTCTCTCTCTCTCTCTCTCTCTCTCTCTCTCTCTCTCTCTCTCTCTCTTTTACACACACACACACACACACACACACACACACACACACACACATGGTTTTATGAACCTAATCCAGATCAATACAATAACTCTTCAAAGCCCAAATGATGCTCTCTCTCTCTCTCTCTCTCTTTTACACACACACACACACACACACACACACACACACGGTTTTATGAACCTAATCCAGATCAATACAATAACTCTTCAAAGCCCAAATAATGCTCTCTCTCTCTCTCTCTCTCTCTCTCTCTCTCTCTCTCTCTCTCTCTCTCTCTCTTTTACACACACACACACACACACACACACACACACGGTTTTATGAACCTAATCCAGATCAATACAATAACTCTTCAAAGCCCAAATAATGCTCTCTCTCTCTCTCTCTCTCTCTCTCTCTCTCTCTCTCTCTCTCTCTCTCTCTCTCTCTCTCTCAATTCAATTCAATTCAATTCAATTTGCTTTATTGGCATGACAAAAGTACATTTTATATTGCCAAAGCTTTTTAAAAAAACAATATATAAAATCTCTCTCTCTCTCTCTCTCTCTCTCTCTCTCTCTCCTCTCTCACACACACACACACACACACACACACACACACACACACACACACGAGTTTCCAAGTTTTATGGGGGACTTTCCATAGACATAATGGTTTGTATACTGTACAAACTATATATTATATCCTCTAACCCTCACAGAAAACTTTATGCATTTTTACATTTTCAAAAAACATAATTAAGCTGTTTTCCTCATGGAGACCGACAAAATGTCCCCACAAGGTCAAAAATTTCGTGTTTTTTAAGGGGACATTTGGTCCCCACAAAGTGATAAATACACGCACACACACACACACACACACATGCTCGCACGCACACACATGCACGCACGCACTCACACACACAGACGCACGCACACACAGACGCACGCACACACACATGCACGCACGCACACACACAGACGCACGCACGCACATACACACATGCACGCACGCACACATACACACGCACGCACGCACATACACACATGCACGCACGCACACATACACACGCACGCACGCACAGAAAAAGTGGAACAGAGTGATACTGGTAAAGTGGTACAGCATATAAAGACAAATAAAGACATATAAAGAATGGTCCTTTTTCTGTTTTCAACATACACAGCAATGATTAAATGGCAGTTTAGTGCAGTTCAGTGCACAATGTCCTGTTTTTATATGTGTGAGGCAGAGTGCATACTATTTATGTGCAATGAAAGAAAAATTCATTATTTTGTTTTCTTGATCGTATCATTTTTAGATTGGCATGCATATGAACCACAAATGTAGCCTACTTTTCACTTTTTTGCATGATTGTTTGAGTTGTGCATGCTTTCTCAGGGTTTATAAAAACACACGAGCCTGTGTTCATCTTCTTCAGAGGGACATTTTTCCTGTGTTTACAAAATTGAGAGAGAACCTCACAGAACACGTTCCAGATTTCTCAAGGGTGGTTACTTGCACAATCGTGTTCAGTTGTAGGATTTGTTAGTGTTTGTTGATGTTGCATCAGTAATGTTCTTAAGTCTCTGTAAACTCACTCTTCCTCAAATGCAAGTAAACAACGACTAGCTTTTATTGCCTGTTACATATCATGTCAACGTTTATCCAAAATGACATATAAATGAGAGCTGTTACAACAAAAACACAACACAAGTTTCAGAACTGTTCAGTAAATGCACAGAAATGTGGGTGATGTAATGTTTATTACAAACTCTTTTATCTTTCCATTCATTAAATAGGTCTTTGCTGATATCCACATATTATACCCAGTAGGTATTGTAACTCCCAAATAAGTCCTGCTTGAGGCTGTTATTGGCTGTACTTACATGAGATTTGACATTCTTTGGCACCGCGCCCCACAGGACAGGGGAAAGAGGTTATGAAAAGAGGGTTAATCCTCGGTAAAGTCGTGCAGTTTATTTAGTGGACTTACAAGGGTTTGAACTATATGGGTCATGCGACATGCTTCAATGATCAAATGCTCTTATTTGGGGTGAATATACGTAACTTTTAACCACAAAGTCACATGCCAAACTTCAAGGGACTACAAGTGTGCATTTGTGTGGAAAATATCTAGGGCCAGAGCTCTGATTTTTAGATGAGTTGAAGGGGAAACCCAAACCAGTGACTGTCATTAGGTTAGGTGAAGGTCTCCTTACAATCTTGTTAGCACATTTAAAGTTTACATCTTGTTGCTGTACTTTTAAACAGTGTGTAATTTGATGTTTATGGACTGCCCCATTCGCCGCTTATCCAGGTCGAAATCTGTACAAAGATAGCCATTCACTGAGAGCGGTGGAATTTGGAGCAAATTCACACTGTGTAATAACACAGCCATTATTACATTGACCATGAATGAGGACAGCCATCCAACAAAAACACAGAAAACTAGCTGCACGCTGCAAACAATTACATGCAAAACGTTTGAGAAAATGCGAAGAACCTACCAGCTGAGCTCAAGAATGTAAGTAAACTGCAACACTGAATTATTTTCTCCCCAATTTGGAATGCCTAATTCCCAATGCGCTCTAGGTCCTCGTGGTGACGTAGTGACTCGCCTCAATCCGGGTGGCGAGGTTGAATCTCAGTTGCCTCTGCATCTAAGACCGTCAGTCTGCGCATCTTATCACGTGACTTGTTGAGCGTGGACGCTGTGGAGAATGGAGAATAGGAGACAACGTAGAGGTTACTCCATGTGACTCTACCTTCCCTAGCCACTGGGCTACCCTAGCCAATTTGGTTGCTTCGGAGACCTGGCTGGAGTCACTCAACACGCACTGAATTCAAACTCATGACTCCAGGGGTGGTACTTGCTGAGCTACCCAGGCACAAATCTTTATCAATGAAAAATCACATACTCTCCTGTAAGGATTGTTACAGAATAGCGTACTTCCATACTATGCATACCATTTGGTAATCAGAAGGTTGCTGGTTCGATCCCCACAGCCACCACCATTGTGTCCTTGAGCAAGGCACTTAACTCCAGGTTGCTCCGGGGGGATTGTCCCTGTAATAAGGGCACTGTAAGTCACTTTGGATAAAAGCGTCTGCCAAATGCATAAATGTAAATGTAAATGTACCATTTCAGGACTATGTATCCTGTCCACAGTTTGCTAATTTTCTGTATGCACGGAATACCTTGATTTGCCAAAATGTGCAGTATACAACCGGCACACTGGATACTGTATGACACAATGAAATGTGCTTTACTTCCATATTCAGTGTGATGAATAATAACATTAAACTTGCATTCCATTCTGAACAATTTTTGGCATATATGTTGTGGGCCATATGTTTGGGACTGGAATACAAGCGTACTGTTTACTACATACCACACAGTGTATACTACCTTGTATTTTGTATATAATTTTTTTGTGATTAACATTTTTATTTTTTATTGATTCTTAAATATAGCACAAAACAAAACACAATATATATATATATATATATATATATATATATATATATATGCACAGAATCACGCATTATCCCCCATTAACTCCCCAATCCCAACCCCCCAACAGACATCACTGTGGTCACAGCCCGAGGTGCACACACACTTATAAACACAAAGAAAAAAATGTCAATATAACCTTGTATTTTATTAAGAATATGCAACGATAAACATTTCAAAGCATATTATGCTACATTGTTGTCATATGATGTTATTACGTGCATATTAATATATTTTCCTTGTAATTGTCAACATTAGCATGCTAAGTTATTTATAAATGCAGGATAAGTTATCTTTTAGAAACTGTAAAAGTTGATTATAATAACAATACCTATACTGTTTTGTATATAAATAAATAAACAATAATATATAATTATTAATATTAATTATTATTATAAATAATGATGTCTTCTTATTATTTTAAATATTAACATATTATTATTAAATATAGAAATAAACAAAAAACAATGACGGTAAAATAATATTTATTATTATTATTATTATTGTTTTTTAAATCTTATTTAGATTTGTTTATATTATACATAATAATATTTAATTAACAATATCATGATATTAATAATACAAATATTTATGGTTATTATTTTAAAATGTAAAAACATGACTTACAATATTTAATATTATAAATAATAATATATTATTACTGTTATTATAATATGAATACTATAAAATTATAATTATTATTATTTTACATTTAAAAAATATTATTTTCTATATTTTGTATTATATATCACATATAAACAATAATAATAATATTAATAATAAAAATAATATACAGTTGAAATTAAATGTTACTTATAATTATGCTTGTTATTTTTAAAAAAAAAATAAAGAATTCTTACAAAATGAAGAAAAGATACACAATAAGATCAGCTTTAGAATATGTAAACTGGCAAAACAACATCACTGTAGAGAGCTGGATGGAAACACATTTGTACACGGACCACATGCTGTTTCAGGTCAGACCTCCACAGAGAATCCCACGAGAAAGACTCAAAATGATCAGCCAGATTCCTCTTTAAAGTTGCATTAATGTTCACTTAAAGGCCTAACTGAGAAGCTCCGTTCCACTCAGTGAATTCAAATGCAAAATAAGCAAATACAAATTAGCATAGAAGAGTTGCTGGTGCCAGATAAAGTGACCTCAGAAACTCTGGTGCCCTCCTGGCATGAGATGGGTACCCTAATTGTCTGTGCCAAAACCAGTATTCCTTAATGTGGCTAACTGCCTTAACGTGAGGCGGGACTATCTGTTGGCCCAAATAATGAAAGATGCGCATTCTTCTTGTAATTACAGAAATAAATGCAGGGAAATGTACACACTTCACCTTCAAATTCATCCATCCGTATTGTTGGCGGCCAACCCAAACAGTAAATCCAGCCAAAACTCCTAAATCAGAGGTTAAGATGTGTAACACATGTTGCAGTGGTGACCATCCCACCTTAGAAGGACTGACCCAGGCCATCCATTGACAATGGCTTAAAAAGCTAGAAATGCATTTTTAACCTCCTCTGACCTCATGGTTATACCACTCCACCCAATTCCCACACTAAGAGTGTTAAGAAGACCATACAAGCCATGTCCTCCTTGGGAATGAGCCAGAAGACCTCATGGCCTGCATTGTTAAGTAAAAGGAAGATCTGAGGGACTAATCACTTGAAGAAATGAATCTTTCCATCAGTGCAAAAACAAGCTTAAACAAGGTTAAACCATGCAAATATTTGACTGAAGACAATGCAATGTATTTTCATTAGTTCTCCATAGAATAACAAGCACAGATATGTTTTGATGGATATAAATGAGCCCTGTGAAAAATTAGGTTAATATAAATAAAGGAATGAAAGTGCATGCTCAGCTTTGTAAAGAGGGTATGCTAGTGGATAGTTCAGTGCTGAGGCTGCGCTCATGTAAGAAACCAGGGCCGTAGCAGGGTTTTCTATTACATTTCCTATTAAAAATACTGATTAGAATTAGTTGTGGGACCCCTGGACCCGTGGGACCCTAGAATTGCTACCACCTTTCACCCCACAAGCTACAGCCCTGCAAGAAACTGTTGCATTGTGTGGCTTGTTCTTTTTATTTGCTGATAAAGGAACAAAATCACTCTGAACACCTTAGCAACCACATAACAATGCCCTGCTAGCAACCCACAACACACTAGCATTATGATCCACCAATCATAATTGTCTTGTTTTCCAGTATAAAGTAAAATATCCAAACATCCTTAAAACAATCAAAATGTACTCCAAGAAGCAAACGTGTGTAAGACAATAAGATTTGTTTTCATTGAACATATCTTGATGAATTAACTTGTTTCCACCCCTTAGTATGGAGAGGGCCGGCAGGGAATTTTTTTCCCACAAAAAAATACATTAAATTGCATTTACTCACAATAGCTTTATCCATCCCTTATGAAAATCAACCTCTGTTTTCCTACAGTAAGCATATTTTAACAATGATATTTGAGGTAAAACCATAGTAATAATACAGGTATAATGCAGGTAAACTATGGTAAGAAAAATCATCCTCGTCCTGCCAAAAACATGGTTAGATTTACTATAGTAAATATGGTAAATATGTGGAACAGCATGGTTTTAAAGCCATGGTTGTTATCACCACAAACATGGTTACTGCATGGTTACTATTGTGAAACCATGATTCATTTTGGGGCATGTTTTCATTTACTACATGCTGTTACTACAGTACATCTGTATTATTACTATGATTTTACTATGAACATCATGGTAAAAATATGCTTAATGTAGTAAAACCATTGTGAATTTTGAGGTTATGGTTTTACAACAAATACTATAGTTGAACTCGCTGTAGTAAAACCATGATTCATTTTCATAATGGGAGCTATCGTAAGGCAACCCTGAATATTTGCATGGGCACACAAAACTTTTTGTTAGGAAATGCAAAACTATTTCAGAAAGTAAAAGAAAGCATTGAATTGCATCCTGTGGCTCAATTGGTTGAGTATGGCACTTGTAATGGAAAGGATGTGGGTTTGATTCTCAGGATAGACATGTTTCAAAATGGCATTAAGTGGTTCCTTACACATATCACAGCAGTTCCGAAATGAAATGTCCACTGTGTGGCGCCGAAAAGTGAGTTAAATGTTCTCACAATCAGGTGAGGTTTAAAGATGAAAGAAATAGTTCACCCAAAATGAAAATTCTCCCATCATTTACTCACCCTCATGCCATCCCAGATGTGTATGACTTTCCTTCTTCTGCAGAACTCAAACTAAGAATTTTAGAAGAATATCTCCGCTCTGTAGGTCCATACAATGCAAGTGAATGGTGACTAGAACTTTGAAGCTCCAAAAAACACATACGTGCAGCAGGAAAGTAATCCATAAGACTCCAGTGGTTTAATCCATGTCTTCAGAAGTGATATAATTCATATTTAAGTCTTTTTTTGCTATAATTATCCACCTTTGACCAGACCTAACCAGCAGGTGGCGATATGCACGAAGAATACGAATACAAACTAAAAGAGATTTACAGTTAAAAAAGGACTATTTTTCTGTTTCTTACCCATCCACACCTATCATATCGCTTCAGAAGATATGGATTAAACCACTGGAGTCGTTTGGATTACTTCTATGCTGCCTTTATGTGCTTTTTGGAACTTCAAATTTCTGGTCACCATTCACTTGCATTATATGAACCTACAGAGCTGAAATATTCTCTACAAATCTTAATTTGTGTTCTGCAGAAGAGTAACTAAGTAAGTCATACACATCTGGGACACACTTTAAACAAGCTTGAAATTTTGTTACGTAATGCAAATGTTAAAATGTATCGCCACACGAGTCACACGCAATAGTTAGTGATTAGATGTCATAAGATATCATTGTGTGAGGAACAGGGCGAAAAGCACGTGTTTATGAACTGATAATCTGCCGATATACACGTGATTTGTGTGAAAGGGAAACTGATGCGATACATAAACGAGCCATTTAAAAATCATTCTGCAAAAATGTTGGCATTGCATCATGATTCTATAACACCAAGTTGCCTAATTTGGCCATTGGTCATGGCAAGCAATAATTCTGGAATCTGCACAAAGTCAAAAAGTCAAAGCCCATGAAGTATACACAGTTACAACACACATCAACATTGACAAAGACTTTCCTTCACATGGGAGGAAGTTTAAGGTAAAAAATAGGATTGCCCAGTATGAAAAAGGAACCTCTGAACATCCATGTTTACAGAAGACCTACTGTTTGATTCCCATCACCTACTGCGGCGCAAGCGAGAGGTCATCAAAACACTACGTGACAAAGTGGGAAATCCACATGCCTGACTTGAGTTCAGGGGCGAGAAAGGCCAGCATGAGAAGGAAAAACAGACAACTGTGGATTGCACAACTGTATCTTTATCAAAACAACTGACTGGTCCAGTGGAGACTTCAGATTATAGGCAGAGAGGATCTGAAGAACAGATGTAAAAACATTGTCAGGAAAACCTCTGATGATTTAAAACAATAAAACATTTTGGTGCACATCAACCCCACTAACACAATAAGACAAAAACCTGTGCACTAGAAGATTCAGAAATATAGACATAACCAGTGCAACAGTTCATGCAATGTAGTGCAATGAAGAATTGTGTGTATATGGTTCAGCAGAGATGTTATTTCAAATATATGTTTTTCTGATAAACCCAAAAACACTTTTTGGCTCAATCCTATGTTATTCAGAACCGGTGATCACTGACGTTTACTGGCAAAATCCATGAAAACCTATTTTGAGACATTTACACACCATTTCTGTCGAAGCCTTTTGGTCTTAATGGGGTAGTTCTCCCAAAATTTTTAATTCTGTCTTTACATAATCACCCTCATGTCGTTCCAAACCTGAATTCATTTCTTTCTTCTGCACTGAAAACAAATTGTGTGAAGTAAAAATAGCTGAAAAGATATATTACTGACTACATTGAATACGTTAGTTCAAGTGTGAACTTATTAGTAAATGTTAGAGCTGTCTATTTAACATGCCATTTGGTGCGATTAATTACTAATAAAATAAAGCGTTAAAATTATGGAATTAATCATCCTAACGACCTGCCCGTAAATTCCTTTGAGTTGAAGCCTGAGTTTCCCAGAAATACTCAAACCAGCCCGTCTGGCACCAGCAATCATCCATGTGATTATCTAATCAGCCAATCGTGTGGGAGCAGTGCAGTGAATAAAATCATGCATATACGGGTCAGGAGCTTCAGTTAATGTTCACATCAACCATCAGAATTGGGGAAAAATGTGATCTCACTGATTTGGACCGTGGCATGATTGTTGGCACCAGACGGGCTGGTTTGAGTATTTCTGGGATTTTCACGCACAACAGTCTCTAGAATTTACTCCGAATGGTGCCAAAAACAAAAAACATCCAGTGAGCGGCAGTTCTGTGGATGGAAACGCCTTGTTGATGAGAGAGATCACCAGAGAATGGCCAGACAAAGTCTACAGCAGGGCCGGTCAACAAAGGCGAGGGCCTAGGGTGGCATCGCTAGGGGGGGCGCTGATCTACTGGGCCAATAAGTATGTGTTCAATCTGTGTCAAACAAAATGTGCCCTGTGTACTAAATGCCTTACTAACGTACTACTCTTACTGTTTATGTTATACCTGTGTTTGGCATAAAACAGTGAGAGTAGTATGGATAGTATGCCATTGTGAACACAGCCATAAACTCAGTATTGAAGTGATGCCCCATGCATTAATTAATCAGTCTTTTGAGTCGGTTTGTCTCAATGAATTTGTCTAACGTGCGGGCTGAATCGTTTGAAGCGCTTTGTCGTGCAGTAAAACAGTTACGGGATGCTTTAAAGGACATTGCTGAATAAAATGAATATTTACTTACAATTCAATGAAACAAAACCTGCAGCTGCAACTGGAGGGTCTCGCCTAGGGTGCCAAATGGGGTAGGACCGGCACTAGTCTACAGTAACTCAGATAACCGCTCTGTACAACTGTGGTGAAGAGTATCATCTCTGAATGCTAATACACGATATTAGGAAGGTGGTTTTAATGTTGTGGCTGATCGGTGTACAATAGTATGTTTACACTGAAACGTTCAAGGGTGGGAGGGATAGGAGGATACAGGAAACGGGCTTCAACTCAAAGGTATAACTTTTAATAAACAACTCAAAGGGCTTTTCAGCAGTACACCCTTTAGCTAAACACAACTTGCGTGGTCCCTTTTTATCGCTATCTCTACCCAGTGCTTACTGCAATCAGAAACAGGTGTTAGACATTATATCGCTCTGGTGTAAGCACCCTTTCCGCTTTCTCTCTCTCTGCACAAATGCTCGACCACGTCCCTGCCGCCATATGCATTAACCAACCTGGTCTCATAGACAAAATGTTATTGTATATACATTTTTGCAAACTGACTTGTACGTGCCGCTTTCTACGTTTCGTTGCAGTGTCCTGGTGAAATGAACACTAGAGGTGCTACAACAACTGTGTGGTTTAATCATTATTACACAAATCATGAGTACAATTGCTGATTTTTATCTTATTTAAACTTATTTTTTGCTTAATTACCCCCCCCCCCCCCATACTTTTACTTTAACAAATTATTTGAAAAAAATGTAACATTTTAACACTTGTATTACAGACCCACCTACATATACACACTTATTCCCATGTCATTAGCTTGCTTGCTAGCTCACCCGATAAAGGCCTTCTTGTCTGCCACGGTTTGAGTCCAGCCATAGACACACGAAAGTAAAAGTGGTATAGAAGCGTCACAAAATGACATGGTTGCTTCAGTTACTGTATGTTTTTTTTTTTATTTCAAATTAGCATTTTAAAACACTACCGGTTAGGTTTAGGCGTTGGTTAAGGGTAAGTATGTCTGTTTTGTTAAACTTTATAAAAACTATTTTTGGACACTATTGGATAGTTTTAGGGTAAAGTTTTAGGTTAGGGAGGTAAGTTTTAGTTATTAAAACCTCCATCTAAAATTTACCTTACTAATCTCATCTGGTTACAACCTCATTTCGCTGGGTTTTGGCGCCCCCCGCTGGTCATTTCACTTGAAAACTGCAGCTAAACGTGTAATGAAGCACGTAATTTCAATTTTGTAAAAACGCTGCAATGCTCACATAAATTTCATGAGACCAGGCTGAAATGAGTTTAATTATATTATTTATTATATGTTATATCTATGATTATTATTTTCTAAATTACCTTTATTTGGAGGCCTTTCTCAGGAAATATTGATATGCGATTAATTCGGTTAATTAATCTGCATATAATTTAATTAATTACAAAATAATCAATTGACAAGCCCTGGTCAATTTTATTAAAGATTGTTTGTTATATTTACAATGAGTCCTAAATTTTCGATATAGAAAATTTTGAAAAAACATGATCCTATTTATTTTCAGATTTCAAGCCATTTTTACTCTTAAAAAAATAAGTATATTCTAATTCACTTTACGATGAATGTGTTAGCATGCACCAGGATTGAATAATTAATGAGCTTGCTCAACTATGTAGTTTTATTTTACATAGTTGTATATGTTGATTGTGTTGTCAAGTTTAGTAACTTGTTGTTTTGTGACATCTGAAGTAAATTTTCTACTCTAAATGACTCAATCATGCTAAAAAAAAGATCTAACATCATGTGCCACAGATTACACAACATGCATTCAGCATAGCACATCATTAAAAATATTCTTTAAAGGACAGTTTTAATTGCGAAACAATTAAACGTTTGCACATAATGGTTGTTTAGATGTTACTAAGTTATTTAAAGTACTTTTGCATTTGATTTGCAAGTAAAAGTTGCTTTGTTAACTGAAATGTTTCAGTTAGATTTACTCACTCAGTTTATTCAATATTATCTCATTGAGTTATTACATTTACCTACTGTATACAAAAACCCATAAAAGATAAATCTAAGGTAAATCTTACTAGTCATTTTTTCATTGTCCGAAACACAATAGAGGATATTAAAGGGATAGTTAACCTATAAGTAAAATTCTACTCACTCTTTTGATGTTTTTTTCTTCTGCTGAACACAAAGATTTTTAGAAGAATATTTCAGCTCTTTTGGTCCATAAAATGCAAGTGAATGGTGACCAAAACTTTGAAGCTCCAAAAATCACATAAGTCAGCATTAAAGTGATCCATAAGACTCCAGTGGTTAAATCCATGTCTTCAGAAGTCATATGATAGGTGTCGATTAAAAACAGATCAATATTTAAATCTTTTTTACTAAAAATTCTCCTCCCTGCTCAGTCAATCTCCAGTTTAACTTTCACTTTCACATTCTTCTTCTTGTGTTTTTGGTGATTCAAATTCTTCGTGCATATCACCCCCTACTGAGCAGGGAGAAGAGTTTCTCACCCACACCTATCATATGACTTCTAAAGACATGGATTAAAATAATATATACTTAAATACTTAAAATATATATATTTTTAATTTCTCCTCATGCCTTCCACGAAAGAAAGGCAGTCATATGGGTTTGTAAAGACATGAGATTGAGTTGTTTATTTTTAGGTGAACTATTCCTTTAACCTTTTTTGGGCATAAATTCTCCTTTGAAAGACGTTCTCTGCACCCGGCTCTCACCCCAGAGACTGGATCATTATTGGTTGGAGTTGGCAGGTTAACAGCACAAACTCTGTCCGCAGTGGATGTAACGTTAGAAGCATCTTCACTGTGCCAGTATGAATGACGTGAGAGCCAGCATGACATGGTGCACATAGGACCTGAGTTTACTGTCCATTTAACTTAATGTTGGCTGCTTATTTTCATAGAATTGTGTTTTCACTGTTCTTTTTTATGTACATTTATGCATTTGGCAGACGCTTTAATCCAAAGCGACTTACAGTGCACTTATTACAGGGACAATCCCCCCCCCGGAGCAACCTGGAGTTAAGTGTCTTGCTCAAGGACACAATGGTGGTGGCAGTGGGGATCGAAGCAGCAACCTTCTGATTACCAGTTATGTGCTTTAGCCCACTGCGCCACAACTCCAATGCATGTATTCTGTGAATGATCTGGATGGAATCACAACCTTATTTCCGATGTGCTGTTTTCTAAAGTCAGTTTCTATGTGCTGCGCAAATGTGTGTTTGATCATATCTGATATCTCGAGGTCTGTTAGGTTTAATTGGAAGGTCATAAGACTTATCTTTGAAGAGTTAAGCAGCTTTTTCTCTGGAGAATATTCCTGGAGGGCAAAAATCATGTGATATACTGTATCTACTCTGGGCTACAGTCTGAAATGAAAGTCATCATATAATCACCCTAATGTTGTTCCAAACCCATTATACTTTAGTGGAATAGAAGATTTCTAATACATTTATGCATTTGGCAGACGCTTTTATCCAAAGCGACTTACAGTGCACTTATTACAGGGACAATCCCCCCGGAGCAACCTGGAGTTAAGTGCCTTGCTCAAGGACACAATGGTGGTGGCTGTGTTGATCGAACCAGCAACCTTCTGATTACCAGTTATGTGCTTTAGCCCACTACGCCACCACCACACCTAATACAGTGAAAGCGAATGGCAACTGAGACTGAATGTTCTTTTAAACGTCTCCTTTTGTGTTCTATGGAAGAAAGCAACAGATATGGGTTTGCAGCAAAATGAGCTTAATTGATGACAGAAATGTCATTTTTGGGTGATCTATCCCTTTAATAACAGATAATCATTAATCAAAAATGGCTCTTCCGAAAAAGCATTAGGTATTTCTGAGAACCCCTGGCTAATTATAATTTTCTTCTGGATTTTAGAACTACAAATTGAAAAACGATTAACGTATCCACAGCAACTAACAACAAATCACATTCAACATGGGTCAACCTATCTTTAGCTGTTGTGTTTCTGGTAATTGTGTGATGAGAACATTGGACCACTGGTGTTTTGGAGTGAACATCAGGAAACCCCTCCCTCACAAGGTTGACCAGGAAGATGTAGATGTAGAAATATACTGGTATTATTGTCAGGTCCATGTTTGTGTACTTTTCCATTCTAACCCACTTTTTCACTAATGAGAGATATATTGGGGCGGCTGTGGCTCAGGTGGTAGAGCGGGTCGGCCACTAATTGCAGGGTTGACGGTTTGATTCCCGGCCCACATGACTCCAAATGCCGAGGTATCCTTGGGCAAGACACTGAACCCCAAGTTGCTTCCAATGGCAGGCTAGCACCTTGCATGGCAGCTCTGCCATCATTGGTGTATGAATGGGTGAATGCGACGCAGTGTAAAGTGCTTTGAATATTGCTAAGGTTAAAAAGGCGCTATATAATTGCAGACCATTTACCATTTGGTGTTACGCTCCATTAAAAATAAATAAACATCTTCAAGAAAAAATGTACACAAAGGAATGCTATGGATTCAATAAAAGTTAAGCTCAGTCGACAGCATTTGTGACATAATGTTCATTATCACAAAAATGTATTTAGCTTCATCCCTCTTTAGTTAAAAAGAAGTGGATCCAGTAAGGCACTTACAATGGAAGTGAATGGGGCCAGTCCATAAATGTTCAAATACACATTGTTACAAAAGTTTAGCAATTAGACAAACATTATACATGTTAACATGAATGTGGTTTGATCAAATCACTTGTTAACCTTATCTGTGCAAAGGTATATCCAATTCTGGGATTATAGGATTTTGTTGTCATGGCAATGGAGTTGCAATATTGGATATAACATACACAGAACATTTTATCGGACTAAATTCATGTTAACACACACAATGTTTACGTCTCGTGGCTATACTTGTCAAACGGAGTGGATTAAAGCATTTATGGATTGACCCCATTCACTTTCATTGTAAGTTAATTACTGTAACTGCGATATTTGCTTTTTTATTTTTAAATAAATAAGGGACGAGTCAAAAAATATTTGTGGTAATAGACATTATTAGTAATAACAAATACTGTCAATGGTGTCAAACATGCATTGAACATGAATTTTTTTTTTATTTTTTTTATTTTTTTTTTATACCTCTGGCATTTTATTTTACTTGTTTTATGCAAAAATTCAGTAAATATTGTTAGATTTATGCAAAAAAAAAAAAACGTTGTTTCATTTTTACAACCTCGATGACGTATGTGGCAAGACAAATGTGGTGCCCGACAAATGCGACCTCCGGAGGACGCACCCTTCCAAACGAGACACAGCCAGAGCTCTCTGTGTTGCACTACGGTCGCCTTTATCCCTCTCTGGCTTAATCAGCTTAATAGGGGCCTGCCCTCCACCCTGCCACAGTCACGTACCGCACACTGCTTAAATGTGCCTTTGGGCATATAAGAGCTCTATAACTGAGGTGCTCCCTTCATTCACTTCTCCATAACAAAGCTTCATGCCAATGACATTCACAAGAGATAGGAATATATGCTTGCTTAGAAATGCTGTTATAATGCTTTAGTGGTTGTCTTTAGTGGGTAGGGTAAAATTCGTAAAAGTTTGGCAATTGTTTTTCTTGGTGTGCTGCGTAAGCAAACCCTAAGGACCTCATTTTTGATGCCTGTTGGAAGATAGTGGGGTAAAAAAAGTGTTTTTTTAAGCCCTGAGTAAATGTAGTTTTAAAAGAACAGTAATCAACGGTTGAAAAATTAATTGTAAATCTTACATTTTTGTGAGATTTACGTAATTTTTTTTAAAGGTATTGGTCACTCAAAACCTCATGTTGTTTCAAGCCAAGTCAAGAATGTGCACAAGCATGAATGAGATTTGAGAGCTACGGCAGAGGGGAAGATTGACCGCTCGTCAGACGCACAAAATCGCTTCAGAAGAACCGCTTCATCTCTGCTCTTCAGGACTGTTTTGAGTGTACTGACTGGCACATGTTCAGGGAGGCTGCAACATATGGCGACTCTACCAACTTGGAGGAATACACAACATCAGTGACCAGCTACATCAGCAAGTGCATTGATGATGTCACTTTCTCCAAGTTCTTCTCCACTTTCACCACACGCTCCAACCAGAAGCCGTGGATGACTGCGGAGATGCGCAGTCATCCACGGTGAGGACCCGAGACTCCGCCTTCAGAGCAGGCGACAAGGCAGCCCTAAGAACAGCGAGGGCCAAACTGTCCCGGTCCATCAGAGAGGCAAAGTGCGCACATGCCCAGAGAATCCACAGTCACCTCCAGGACAGCGGTGACACGCGACAAATGTGGCAGGGCATCCAGGCCATCACCATCTACAGGACAACAACAGTTGCCTGTGACAAAGATGCCTCCCTTCCAGATGCGCTGAACGACTTCTACTCTCGGTTTGAAATGCAGAACGACGTGGTGGCGAGGAAGACCACCCCTCCTCCCAATGACCCGGTCCTCTGTCTTTCCACGGCTGATGTGAGGAAAACTATACGTAGACTCAACCCACGGAAGGCTGCTGGACCAGACAACATTCCTGGCAGAGTGCTCAGAGGATGTTCTGCTGGCAGATGTTCTTACCGACATCTTCAACATCTCTCTGAGCAGCGCCGTCGTTCCAATGAGAACTAGATAGAACACTATCTCATAGTATGTTATGTTTACATTTGGCATTTTTAGAAACTCTCATCTTATTGCACTACTGTGTACTGGTCGGCTCTGCACTGTCTCTCACTGTGTCTATTGTCCTGTTCATTGTCAGTAATTTATTGTACTGTCTCGTACTTTTTGCACACGTTTGCACATGCACTTTATATAGGTATGTTATTTAGTCTGTGTAGTCTCATGTGTTTTTGTGTTTGTCATATGTTGTTTTATGTAGCACCATGGTCCTGGAGGAACATTGTCTCATTTCACTGTGTACTATACTAACTGTATATGGTTGAAACGACAATAAAAACCACTTGACTTGACTTAAATTCCAGTCTGTTCCTCACACAAAACTGTCGTATGGCTTCAGATGTCTTGAAATATAGTGCTGAAGTTGCATTGAGTTTTTGGATAATGACAGTCCCAGTCCCCATTCACTATCATTGCATGGAAAAGAGCAGCGACAACATTCTGCAAAATAACGAAAAGAAAATCTATTTTTGGCATGAAAGCGATTCAATATTGATGAAAGAATCTTTATTTAGGGGTGAAATATTCCTTTAAACAAGACTTTAAAATGCTCCTCTTAAAGACCATTACAAATCCCATAAATGGACGGCACTCTACAATACTTTAACCAAGTCCAAGTGCAAATGTATGCATTTTAAACATCATTTTGTAAAATTTTTGAATCATCATTTGTAAATTAAAAAGCAAATGAAACTAATATCTGCTCTGATGGCACAATATGTTACTGAATGATATCATCTTTCTTGATGACTCACATTTACCATTAAAAATATCCTGTTTTGTTTCCTATCTGTTACTGTTTTTAGCAGATGCTTTTCATCGAAAACATTGCACATTTCTGGAACACTCAATCTGGAGCAAACTGAGGATATGTGCCTTGCCCAAGGGCACAGTGGTGAACAAAACTCACCTTTCCTGGCTCATACCGAATTAAAGGGACAGTTCACCCAAATATGAAAATTCTGGTATCATTTACTCACCCTCATCTCGTTCTAAATCTATAAGACTTTCTTATAAAAAAAAATGTCATATGGGTTTGGAAAGACATGATGTTGTGATTGTAAATGATCCAAGAATTGTCATATTTGGGTGAGCCATCTTTTTTAAAATCGACATGTAGCAGTGTTGTCACAATTCACTGTTATCTGGCCTGTGTTTTGCCTCTGTCGTCTGTTCCCCATGGACTACACTTCCCATAATCCCCTGCTCTGATCACTTCCAGCTGTTCCCCATTGCTCTCACCTGTGATCCATTCCCTCATTAGTCAGTGTGTATTTAATGCCCTGTTGTTTGCATAGTACTTGTCAGTTTTTGTATGTGTTTTGACCAGTACCCTTTGTGAATGTTTTTTTTGTTTGTGCCTGTGTTTACCCCGTTCATCTGTATTTGTTTATGTTATTTATATTTTTAAGTGGCACTTAGATCCTGCTCCTGTGACCTCCCTCCTTGTAACAAGTGTATTGGTTGAGTTTCGAACTGAATACTGTATGTTATGCCATGAAGCACTTGTTTTGGAGTCCGCGTCTTTTCCTCTCACTGTCTCTGTATGTGTTTACTGTTATACAGTATATCCATGGAGAGACTGTCTAACCCAAACCACGGCTGCTTTTAGACTAGACGGGGTGTAGGTGTAAACAGAGTCTAAACACATGGGTAAATTCAAGACCGTAGGAATACAACGCTGTTGCCAGTTCTATTTTAAACATACAAATTCATCTGACACTCCACCCAACCTTAAAACATAAATAAAAAGAGGAAAATATCAATACAAGAGAGTATTAAACAGTCACAGGTGCTTACTAAAATTTGTATCATTGTTTGTTTTTTACTGTGTTTTAATTGGAATCACACCATTGAACTTGAACATTGAAAGGTGCATTGATTTAGATACGTTTATGCCTCTCACGCAGACTGGAATGCCATTTTCCGCCGCCAAAAATGGTGAGAGGAAATGCTCTATTCATTGCTTACTTTGGAAAACTATGGCCACATCCATTGTTTTCAGTTTTCTAACGTCATCGTTTTCCAAAGTATGAAGTATGGTAGAGACATTTTTTGAAAAGCTACATTTCTGGTAAAGGAAAACGCCATTCTAGTGTGGATGAGAGGCGTTTCCAGACGAAAACGTATTAGTGTGGATGTGGCCTTAAATTTAACAGCATTCAAAACCCATTTTATTTCTGTAATGTGACATTACAGTCAACGAGTAAAAAAATGTGTGTGGGGGGGGGGGTAATTAAGTTGTTCCAATGGGACTGGAATGTGAAAAGCGGCCTCTATATAACAGGACCCTGGAGGGGAAAAAAAGAGGGATTGGTGAGATCATTCGTCATAAGTCATTTCATGGCTGGAGCAAGTATTTACATTTTGATGAAAGATTAATAAGACAAACTGTATTTCTTTGCAAAAACTCTGTCAGGAATCTTGGAACAATTTTCAAAGTGCAGCTTTGTTCCAACGGGAGTTTTTGGCTAACGTCTCATCATTAACAAGTAGCAGACCCTTGGTTTGGAGTCTTACTTGGAAGGTGTGCATCCATCCCTCACTAAAACAAAATAGCTGATATTCGTCTTTGTCAACATGTGAGGCAAAGTGCAATGTTTGTGTTGTCACACCCAAGGAGACTGATGTTAAATAGAAATTCTACCATCATCTACACAACCTCATGTTGTTCCAAACACGTATTACTAAAACTAAACAAAAAATAGTCCAGCTACCTGGACTTCATCTTAAACTATTATAAACAACATTATTTTAATTCTTGTGCAATGCGTGCAGTTTATGACCTCATATTAATTTAGAGACAACATGGAATGGATATGGATATATATTTTATATATATATATAAAATTAAAATGCATACATTTGAAAATTATTTTGTTGAGTGAGAGTAGTCTCTCACGGTCAAAATTGCAGTTCTGCACACATTCTCTCAAAATACTTCTTTAGCTAATGATGTGATAAACGTCATATAATGCAGTAGTATTTATTAATATTACTAGTGAAAGCTTGAAATTTGAGGGGGTTGCTATGTGAAGCATCTACATGTTTCCATTGATAATGGTATAAATATGGGGGTGAGGGTGGGGTTACCAGCTCTCCACCTCTAAGTAATCCACTAGACATCTCATGGTGTGTGTGTTTATGTTTGTGTGTATAGGGGCCATCCCTCTTACATTTAGGATTTTCTTGACTCCTCACACCCCTCACAACTCTACAGGCATCCTGAGCTGCGTTGCTATCCACACATGAAGGTAGGGCTCAACTTTAATGCATTACAATCTCATATATAGATGTATATATGGCGTAGAATTTATCTGCTTGTTTATTCATTGTGACGAACGTGATTCGATCACATCTGAAACATGTATTTGGAATAACACCGACAGACTTTAAGTTAAGAGTGTTTTATCTTTTTATAAACAAGGCGAATTTAAATGTAAACACGGATTTTCTTTATATATATATATATATATTGTCTTTTTTTCTTCTTATTTATATATATATATATATAAAGAAGAAGAAAAAAAAGACAATGCAACAATGTGACGGGAGGATAAATTTGGCGGCAATATAACCGCGGGGCGTGATATATTCATAGCGGACCATCGGACGATTAAGCGTTGTTATTGTTAATTATCTTAGATGATAGTACGCGCCCTTTAAGTTTGTTTACATATTTTAACACTGCATAATTGTACTGTTTGTTGTGATCGTCGTCTTCCACGTGGTGCCATGCGGCTTTAATGTTGAATGAGTCATTCGCAAAACATGCATATTGAAGAACTTACGAATTATGTGTGAATATGTGGAGTTACAGAGGACATGAATGTGAATGTGAAGATCCATTAGGTCAAGTTAAATGATCAAATGGTTTGATGTGTACTTGTTTAGCTGTGGATCAACGTCTGATCACAACATTGCGGTTTCCATTTGGCGCCATACATATTGTTTCAAAAGCATTGTACCCTTTGACGTCAGCACCATCACGTGCGCATGGATTTGTATTTAATTATTTATCACTTTGTATTTATCTAATTTTGTCTTTGTGGAGAGACTAAGCCCCAAAAGTATTATGCCACTTCAATGTTTTTGTTCACCCCGGAAAAAATAGGAAATTATGTAATTATGTATTCACCTTCATGTCGCTCAAAACACGTACCCTGTTATTTTTTCCGAGGAAGAAACTTCAGACAGCAAAAGAAAAACACCATAATAGTAGTCCATTTGACTTGTGCACTATTTTCCAAGTTTTTTGAAGCCGTGCAATATATTTCCGCAACAAACCCGTTCACAAGGGCAAGGAATTAAATAGTTCACCCAAAAATGTTCTCGCCCTCACGCATCCCCTATGTGTATGACTTTCTTTCTTCTGCTGAACACAGGTGAAGATATTTAGAAGAATATTTCAGCTCTGTAGTTCCTCATAATGCAAGTGAATGGTGACCACAATTTTAAGCTCCAAAAGCACAGAAAGGCAGCATAAAAGCAAACTATAAGACTCCAGTGGTTAACTCCGTGTCTTCTGAAGTGATAGGATTGGTGTGGGTGAGAAAGGGATCAATATTTAAGTTTTTTACTTTGCACATTCTTTTTCTTTTGTTTTTGGCGATTTGCATTCGTTGTGCATATCACCACCTACTGGGCAGGTTAGAAAATGTCAATATTTATCTGTTTCTCATCCACACCTATCATATCGAAGACATGGATTTAACCGCAGGAGTCATGTGGATTACTTTTATGCTGCCTTTATGTGCTTTTGGAGCTTTACTAATTTGGTACCCATTCATTTGCATTGTATGGACCTACAAAGCTACAGATATTCTTCTAAAAATCTTCACTTGTGTTCTGCAGAAGGAAGTCGGAATGTGGGTGACTAAATGATGACAGAAATGTCATTTTTGGGTGAACTAGAGCTTTAAATGACTGTTTACATTATTAGGTGAAATGTTTCTTTAAAAGTTCACACTTAAAATTCTCTAAATGTAATTGCATCATATAAAATATCACAGAATTGGATACATACACATTTGTGCAGTGTCTAATGAGCACATTGAAACTTTGGTGGTGGTCATGGATTTTAAAATTGGGATTCCCTAGCCTGGAAAAAGTCATGAAAATGTAAATATTAAAAGTAGTGGTCGACCGACATGAGTTTTTCAATGGCCGATACGTGATACAATATCTAGAAAGCAGGATTGCAGATGGCCGATATAAAGGTTGATAAACTATACAATTTAACAACAGTAAATCAGAATTACACAATTTTTTTAAAGCAAAACAAACACATTTTTTTATGCAACATTTACTAAAATATCAGCTGATTAATCAGCCTGGCCGAGATATCAGTCTATCGCTACTAAAAAGTCAGGTTGAGATCATGGAAATCACGGGGAATGTGATTTTTTTTACTAGTTTTGCTGTATACATTGTTTTTTGCTAGTGCTTGTGAAGAGCAAAGCTTGCTTGTTAGCTGGCGTGAAACATCATCCTGTCTATTAAGGGCTTTAAATAGAGACATTTGTACACTGATAAGTATATTTAATTAAATGTATTGGTACCTGACGTACAGGTTGAAATCTCTTTGAAATGATTTTACAAAATTATACAATTATGAATCTGTTTTATTATTATTATTATGAGAAAATGTTGCCTTTGGTGTTTATGGTGATATTTTTGGAGTGATATTTTATGGAGTTTTCTTTCTCGTGTCACTGTGGTGATTTATGTCCTCATGGTTTGGAGTTCATCTCATGGACTGATGAGATTCATGTGAGCTTTATCATCAAAACAGAGAGCTCTTGGGCAAATGTATTTGTGTTTAACTTTGAAGCATGTGCTGTGCATGAGGTCTCCGACCACACGCTTTCATTATAAAGGTCAAAACCTATAGATTGGTATCACAAGTGGCATCTGACTGTGAGGAATCTCCCTCCTTGTAACACATTATAAATCGATGATCTGATATTTACTTGTTTAATATCTGCAAATACAATCTGTTCTGATTCAGTACAGAATCTGAAACTAAACCGGTTGTATAACCTCGATTTTCAGAAAATCAAAATGAACTCTTTAACTGTTTAATTTCTCCCTACATGTTTTTGCTCTTACTTTGCTTAATTCATTAGTTCATATCATTCCAAGGTAATCAAATGTTTGTTTTCATAATCTTTTTTTTTTTTTTTTTTTTTTTAAATGCAATAACTTGCTGCGCCTCTGAAACAACTTTTATTTTGTGTGGATGACATCACAAAGGCTGTAAGTTTAAATCCCATCCCTCCAAACACCCATGTAACGCCCACTTTTTTACAATCTAATAAACTCCCGAAGGATAAAATAAAGTTGCGTCCTCACATTTACATTTATATTTATGCATTTGGCAGATGCTTTTATCCAAAGCGACTTACAGTGCACTTATTACAGGGACAATCCCCTCGGAGCAACTTGGAGTTAAGTGCCTTGCTCAAGGACACAATGGTGGTGACTGTGGGGATCGAACCAGCAACCTTCTGATTACCAGATTACCAGTTATGTGCTTTAGACCACTACACCACCACTCACCACCTCAATTATTATCCAACCTAGTCTCATAGAATGAACTATACTTAATATAACTACATTTCTGAAAACCAAGTTTAGCTGCAGTTCCCTGGTGAAATGAACAATAGAGGTGCTACAACTTTGCGTTGTGTTCACTATGACAAAAATCATGACTACAACGGCTGAATATGACTTTATAAACACGTATTTTTCGCACTATTCCCTAAACATTGCTATGTTATGATATTGAAACACTTTTACTAAAATGCATCATTTGAAATCATTATATTTTAGTGTTTGTATTACAGACTTGTCTACATTTACAGTACACACTTATTCCAATGTGATTAGCTTTCGCGGTTGTTCACCTCGTAGAGTGTTGGACTTTGGACTTGGAAGACCGCGGTTGACACGTGAGATGAAAGTGTCATTGAAGCGACACTGTAAAGGGGTTAATGGGAAAGGAGGAGGCGAGATCTGGCTTGATGATATAAATAATAGTTTAATGATGAACTTAACCAAAAAGACAAACACACAGGTGTTGGACAGCTGCCCGTAAATCTCTCTCTCTCTCTCTCGCACTGCAGCTTCCAGTTGGCCTTTATCCCTCTCTGAGGCGTGATTAGCCTGATTAGGGGCCGGGTGTGCGGAATCATGACCCAGCCCCACCTTCTGCCCTGCTACATTCCTCCCTCATTCTCTCAGTCCAGGGAGCCCCCGGCATGACGTACACCCCCCCCCCCCCCTTTCCTTCCCTGGGGAGGGGTGTACCTTCCACATCCCCATCTTCCTGGATGAGGGAGGGGACAAGGAGGGAAACAAAAAAGTGTGGAACCTACACGTCATATCGGCGACCGTGCAAAATTAACAAAACATTTTAAGAAGAGAGGGAAAGGCCAACACGGAGAGAGAGAGAGAGAAAAAAAATACACTTACTCGCCGGTTCTCCGATACGCCGTAGCTTGGTCCTCGGCCACTCCTCCACCCTTTAATGGACGACAGCCGCACCTCCCCGGACGGATCGAAGGCAGACCTCCGGTCCCTGGCGGATGGAACGCCCCGCCGCGTTTTTGGTGTATGGTAGGGGTTTCCCCTGCCCCTGGCAGCGGTAACCGCAACCGGCGGTTGGTTGGGCACCCCTCCTCCCCTCACTAAGTCACTAATGGGGTATGTTAGGGGCAAGACTACCCCTTTGAACAATGCAGGCAGGAGAGTGTTTAGGAAAGTTTTTTGGGGGGTAAAAATGTTTATTTTTGCAATTTCGTTTGGTGTCGTTAGTGGTGAAGAAATGACAGTCAGCAGTTTTAAAGGGACCTGTGGCGAGGTGAGCCTGATTTTACTGGCTGTGCCCTAAGTAGTAATCTGTTCCATACTTGTTCTCTGATGTACCAGAGATGTTCTCCGGTTACAGTCCTTTATAGTTTTGCGAGGACAGACTATTTTGGAACCCCACAGCTTTGTTATGAAATGTTGAGCCACCGAGGGACCTTTCGCAAGCCAATTCCCAAGAATTAATATCACAGGACAGTTCGGGAGACCAGCCAAGCTGGCGTTCAGGACCTGGGACTCGTGTCAAATCGGGCATCTGAGTAAAATGGTTGGAACTCATTTGTGCTGTGTGGCGTTGACCGTGTGCGCCCTGGCTCGTGTACACTGCAGAAATAAAGGGTTTGGACGAAGTGAGAGGGTTTTGGATGACACCCTCAGATTTGGCTCATGAGATCTGGGAGTGATTGTACATTGTAAATCAGAGGGAGGTATTGACATGGGCTTGAAAAATGTTATTGCACGAAGGATATTTCTCTGTAGCACGAAGGATATTTCAGCAAGGTTATAAAGGGTTTTTTATTTATGAGTCATTTAAATACAATCGGAGGTTCTGGTGTCGTTAAAACGTTATTGTGAAACTGAGAGCTCCAGCTCTAAAATCAGACTATAACCTGCAGTTAGTATAATGAACTATATTAGGGTAAGAATAGAGCGTAACAGTATACGACAACTTTTTCAGACATCTTGGTTCCAGAAAGTATTTTTGTTCTTAGGGCTGTCATAACATCCTTCATAAAAGAGTCCTATGCTATGAACTAAACCAACCAGCTCTGACTCTGGTGAATCACAATATTACAAGCTTTAATTTGAAGATAAAAAGTTAAATGGATTTGAAAATGAATTGAAATTTGAACAAGGTAAAAGACTGTGTACTAAAACTCTTTATGGAATGAAGTACAATCCCATGAAGCATTGTGAATGACATGATTTAATTCAAAATGGTGCTAATTTTAATTGATAAAACTGTCGATTTTAAGTTGTTGATTTTAAGTATACACTTTGAACCCCAGTGTTTTTATTACTGGAAAAAAGCTGTCTCATAGGTGCACTCAGTAAGTTGTCTTAGACATACAATGTCACCAAGCAGACAGCATCATTCACAAGCAACAGATGAAAAAAAAAATGTGTCTCCCCAATTTGGCATGGTCAATTCCAATGCGCTCTTAAGTCCTTGTGGTGGTGTAGTGACTCTGAGTCTGAGACCGTCAATCCGTGCATCTTATCATGTGGCTTGTTGAGCGCATTACCGCGGAGACATAGCGTGTAGCGTGTGGAGGCTTCATGCTATTCTCCGCGGCATCCACGCACAACTCACGACGCACCCCACTGAGAGCGAGAACCACATTATAGTGACCACGAGGAGGTTTCCCCATGTGACTGTACCTACCCTAGCAACCGGGCCAATTTGGTTGCTTAGGAGACCTGGCTGGAGTCACTCAGCACACCCTGGATTCAAACTTGTGACTCCAGGGGTGGTAGTCAGCATCAATACTCACTGAGATACACACGCCCCCGAGGGCATTGTTTCTTGAAAATTATTGTCTGCTTATCTGTGTATATTTCTGCATAACCCTTTAGATTTATCTTGTGAATTGATTCGTTCTCTAAAGGCATGGATTTGCTGATACTCTAGCTCAGGAAATTAACTTTTAATTGTTTCATGAACTCAATACTCAAGTGTTATAGGAGATATAATCAAAATATTGGTTTAGAGATACAAATGCATGCAGAAATGAAACCCGAATGAAAAGATTTGTTTGGATAATGTGTTTGTGTTGGTGCTGCCAGAATGTCAATTAAGAGGATTGTATCATTGAATGGAATTTGATATCGACGGAAGTTTATACTCGAGCTAAATTTAGAAATGTATAATGGCCCCAAAAAGTATTTGGTTACTTGCATAGATAACATTAATGCCACTAAAAATCCATTTCAGACCAGCTGGTTTAAATTCATTGCAAAAATGGCTTAGAAAAGTCAAGTTTCATTTATCTAAGTGTGGTTTAAATATCTGAATATGTTTTTGCACTGTAGGTATTTCATGCGTATATGTGAATGACTTGACTGTGTTATTGTGTTTACAATGCAATATGCATTTCTGGTTGTTTTCCATGTGATTGTGATTTCAGATTTGATGCCAGATTCTGAAACAAAACAGTGACAAATCCACCGACTGACACAATGACCACAGTGAATGCACCACGAGACAGGTAAAACCCGAGTGTGTGACTCTCCTCACATGATGGCTCAATGCTAAAACTGTGTGGTTAACATTGTGTCTTTCAGGTACAATGCCGTATGGATCATATTCTTCATTCTTGGGCTGGGAACTCTGCTGCCATGGAATTTCTTCATGACTGCTACCATGGTAACAATCCTCGCATTGTGTGTCTTAATTTCATTGGCTGTGTACCTGTACTCTGCACAATGACAATAAAGTTGAATCTAATCTAATCTTAACGAAATATGCTTAAGAGGCTGTACCTTACAGTGATTTTTAAGGGCCGTTCTTAGGGCTGGCATGAAGCGGAGTGCCTAAAACCATCTTAACTGTGGTAAAATCCCTGTAAAACTTGGACTCTTGTATTGTGGCTTATTGTTTTTAGAAGTGACAACAGCAGCTGGTTAAAGACACCAATGTTCAATAAAGAGCTAAATGTATTATTAGTAATAATCATAATAAATTATTAATGTTCCGCCAATTAATATAGTTCATTATAATAACTATAGGGATTTACGGTTGCCAAGCTAATGTAGCAATTTGGCGCATTAGGGGGTGTTCAGACCGATATTTCCGTCCATCTGTGCTGTTTTTGAATCGTTTTTCTATGTAAACCTACACTAGATGGATGTCTTTGACCATTGCACCACGTCTCGCTTTGTTTTTCAGCATCTTGTGCAGGAGTGGTGTGTTTTCTAGATGCCGTGTCAAGTTAAACGTGTCTCGAGGCACCCACGTTGTGTTCTATTAGTTGCGTTACATCTATTTGTTTTTTGCACAAATTCTATCAAAATGTCAAGTCGGCACGATCCGTTTTATTACACTCAAATTAATCATGGATAGTGTTCGCCTGTGCATACAGTAAGTCATTTACTACAATGGAATGGGTCACTGTACTACCTTATATTTTCTTCTAATGCATTATGACTTTACATTTTAAATTGCAAGTGCAGACTGATTTACAGATGAGTGTTTTTAAATGAGAACCATGCTTCTAAATCTGTCTTCTCATTGGTCTGCAGTACTTCACAGGACGTTTGAAGGAGCCTTTGAATGAGAAACTTAATCAAACATCCAATGGGATGGTGCTGAACGAGGGTGACATGCGTAACGTCCTAGAGTCAAAGTTCAACAATGTGATGACGTTGTGCGCCATGGTGCCACTGCTTATATTCACCTGCCTTAACTCATTCATTCACCAGAGGTGAGACGTGCTTCAGTGTGGGCGCTAAAAATGAAACCGCATATGTATGAGGGATAGGAGCATGCATGCATTAGTTTTGTCAGAGTTCAGCATATTATGGAAAAAATACCATATTTACAATCATTTACAGGTTGTTGTTTTATTTGCTGAATTTAATTATCCAGTCACCCAGTATGAAATGTCATCTATGAGCAAGCAAACATATCAAAATGTATTAAATGGACCTAACAGTAGGCTAATACATTCTTACAGAATGGTAAAAGCTTCATGGAATTGGCCAAAATATTTCCGCAGAGTTTTCTGTGGGGTTCTGTGCACTGTGGCGGGGTGAGCAAGAGATAGAGTGGGTGTGGCTTCAAGCCTTGGAGAGGCGTTTATTGAAAATAAACATAAAATGTCCATAAAAGGAGAAATAAAGTGTCCATGGGGAATGGTGTTCCAAAAAATGGGAATCTGGTATCCTCGCGGTGAGACGGGCTCCGTGAAGGGCAGGGAAGTATCTGTGGAATGGTCCAGGCATGAGCAGGGTCTGACGGCCACACACGCTCCCCCCCTGGATCCGAGGCACGTGGGACGGTGGTGTTAGCGGCCTGTCTTCCCAGGCCCATGGTAGGTGTGAGTGGATGGCAGCCCTGCCTCTAGCCCGTCAGTCGTGGCACGTGCTGTTCTCACCCAGTGACACATCTAACTTGCACTGGGGGTCCGTGGAGCGGGACCCTCCCTGCTCTGATCCTGGGCCTGCGAGGATTGCAGTGTGTGCACACTGGCATCACACATGGAGAATAGAAGCAGGCTTTCCGAGAAGAGGCACGCTTTTTGTTTATTTAGCAGTGGTGTTGAGGCTAAACACAAATCAGGTGTGCCTCATTCCCCCGCTGTCCAAACGTGGTTTATTAATCATGCACCTCTTTTCCTGCCCAATACCCATCGTTAGCCTGGCTGAAGGGTGGCCCTCAGAGGCGGGGCGATGATGACGAAAGGGAGAGCCGGGTTGTTCCACCACATTACCCCCACAACCCCAAGCGTCGCCTCGTCAGCACCTCCACCCATGCACGCTCCTTGAATGCTACTTCCTCAACCAGGCCCTAGGGTCAGAGTGGGCATATTGGGGATACCTCTCCTGGCCAGCTCTTCCTCTCACTCGCACCCGAGTGGGCACAGAGAAAAACACAAATTAATATGACAGTCTCAACCAACCGCAGGGCAAATTCTTATTAAATGCCACTTACACTTCGCTGTAGCTGGGAGGCTGTCCTTGTGTTTTCTCCGTCCCACTCCAGGCTTTCCATCTAACCAGCGAACGAGAGGAATAGTGACGCCACTGTGTTTTTCCAACTGTGCCGTCCCTGCCCACACTCATGCCCACATTCTCCACCACTTTGGTGGGGGTGAGCAAGAGATAGATACTGCGGGTGTGGCATCAAGCCTCAGAGAGGCGTTTATTGAGAAGAAGAAGAAACATAAAATGTCCATAAAAGGAGACAAAGTGTCCAGGGGGAATGGTGTTCAAAATTAAGGGGGAAGACTCTGTGAAGGGTGGGGGTAGTGTCCGTGAGCGTGGTCTGACGGCCGCATGCGTTCCCCTCCTGGATCCATCTTCCCAGGCCTGCGGCAGGTGTGAGGGGAAGGTGGTTCTAGCCTGCCGGCCGCAACGCATGCTGTTCTCCCCGGTGACACATCTAACTCGAGCTGGGGGTCAGAGACGCGGGTCCGGCGATGCACCTATCTCGGCCAAACCCTCCCCGCTCTGATCCTGGGCCTGCGAGTATGCCAGTGTGTGCACACATGGAGAATGGAATCTGGTTTCCCGAGAAGAGGCACGCTTTATTTATTTGGCAGCAATAATAATGAGGCTAAACACAAATCAGGTGTGCATTATTCCCCGCTTGCCCAAACATGGCTTATGATTTATGAGCCTCTTCTCTACTCTTGCCCAACTCCCACTGTGAGTCTGGCTGAAGAACGGCCCACAGAGGCGGCGTGACAGTAACGAGAGGGAGGGGCGGGTCGTTCCGCCACAAGACACCGATTCCGTCTGGGCCTGTACATAAGCAAAACACTAATATTATGATGATGATGGTTGTTATTATTATTATTATTATTATAAATGAGAAGACCATTGGTGAACTTGTGCAGCCTAGTGTCAAAAATCTTTGTTACTTATTAATTTATACAGTAAACATTAATTTATAATTGATATATAAATGTATACATTTTAAAGGAATAATTCAACTTATGTCATTCCAGATGTGTATGACTTTCTTTCAACTCAAGTGAAGAGTTTTAGAAGAATTTCTCATCTCTTTTGGTCCATACAATGCAAGTGAATGGGTGTCAAAAATGTCCACTCCAGTGGTTAAATAAATGTCTTCAGAAGTGATATTATAGGTGTGGGTGAGAAACAGATTAATAATAATAATAGTCTTTTTTTTTTTTAAATATCTTTTTTACCATAAATTCTTCTCCCTGCTTAGTCAATCTCCACTTTCACTTTCTTCTTCTTGTGTTTTTGGTGATTCACATTCTTTATGCATATCGCCCCCTACTGGGCAGGGAGGAGAATTTCAAGCAAAAAATGACATAAATATTGATTTGTTTCTCACCCACAACTATCATATCATGTCTGAAGACACAGATTAAAACACTGGAGTCATATGGATTACTTTTATGATGCCTTTATGTACTTTTTGAAGTGTCAAAATGTGGCACCCATTCTCTTGCATTGTATGAACCTACAGAGCTGAAATATTCTTCTAAAATTCTTTGTTTGTGTTCTGCAGAATAAAGAAAGTCATACACATCTGCGATGGTACGAGGGTGAGTAAATTATGAGGGAATTTTCATTTTTTGGTTTAATCCTTTCAATTAATTTTTTTGATGTTTGTATAAGTGCTTTTGAATATTTTTTTAATTGTGTTCGCAAATTTCTTTACAAAACAAAAAAAGTTTAATTAAATTATTAGTATATTATATTACTAAATCTATTAATAATATTAGTTATTAATATTTTGTATATTTAACATAAATGTTAAGTTTTAATAATATTATGTATCATTAAAATGAGTATTATTAATATTAATAGCTGTAATACGCTTAATTTATTTGGTAGAATAGCACATACTATAATATTTACTATATTAGTATTAATAATATTTAATAATAACGATATAATAATACATTTATTTAGTATTCACATAATAGTATTTGTATTAATGGATATAATAAAATTGTAATCAATTTAGTATTAATAACAATAATAAATAAATAATAATAAAACAATATATTAATACAATTATTAATTAGTACTTTTTAGGGTTAATTAAAATAATACACATTGAATTTAGTAGCATTTCACATACCATACAATTTAGTACATTTAGTGTTAATAATATTTAATAAACGAATTTAGTATTAATATTTAGTGTTAGTATTAATGGTTATAATACATATTTCATTAATGTAGTAGAATATCACACTATAATTAGTTTATTTGTTATTCTTAATATAATATTTATTAATTTAATAATAAAAAATTATTATGCAATATTTAGTATTAATTGATATATGGTAAATACACATTTAATTTAGTAGAATATCTTATACTATATAGAATATGTTAGATATAGTATATCTTTCCCATCAATCAAAAAAACATTTTCACAAGTTATGCAATACCTCCTGTATGTATAATATTTACCAGGTGTATTGTATTACTTTTTGAGATTGTTTAAATTAAAGTTGAGGATTACCAGGAAATTCCCTGAAAGCCCCTCTTCAAACAGCATTTCAGGAATGTTGATCTGTTATTTTCTACTTCTCTCTCTCGCTCTCTCAGGATTCCTCAGAAGTTGAGGATCTCGGGCAGTCTCGCTGTCATTCTCGTACTTTTTCTCATCACAGCAGTGTTGGTAAAGGTGGAGATAACTCCCCTGCCATTCTTTACCTTCACCATGATCAAAATCATCTGCATCAACTGTGAGTACCCCCTCCAGGCCTTTCCATCATTATTTTAACTACACCATGTCTGTTACAGGGGCCTTTGACTTTTCTCATGTCAGCTTCAGGGGTCTTCTGCATACTGGTTCTCTCCTCTGTGACGGGTCACATGGTTCTGTTTATGTTTGGGGGTTCTTAATCAGATGAAGATGGCTTGATCCTTCAGACCACCTTTGATGCTGATATTATAACCCATTTTGTTTTGAAAATCAAACTGGGAAGATTACTACTTGAAAGAGAATATCATAGGGGGAGTAGATGCTTTGAAATGATTCATGAAGTCCTGTGTTGTCACAACCACTTCTTGGGAAATCTTAGTTTATCTTGTTTCTGCGTTTATCTCAGATCTTAACCATCATTTTCTTCCTCTCTTTCTGTAGCGTTTGGTGCTGTTCTGCAGGGAAGTCTGTTTGGTCTGGCTGGTCTGCTCCCAGCATCCTACACTACACCCATCATGAGCGGCCAAGGATTTGCTGGAACCTTTGCGGCCTTCTCCATGATCTGTGCACTTGCAAGTATGCATTGCACACATTTGGCAGTTCTAAACAACAGCGTCATGCTCACAAAATACCCTGCACATGTGCAAAATACTAACAAGTTGCTTCCAGGTGTCAGCCATGATCGTTCTCTTTTTCAGCTGGCTCTGCGTTACAGGACAGCGCCTTCGGTTACTTCATCACAGCCTGTGTTGTTATTCTCATTGCCATCGTTTCATACCTCGCCCTGCCCAGAATGGTATGACGTAATCTCTCAGATTAGTTGAAATAAAAAAAGTCAGATGTGTTGGATGTGTTTTTGAGTGTACTTGTTGTGAACTGGAACTGTTTGTTCTGCAGGAATTTTTCCAGTATTATTCTGAAAGCAATGGCTTAAGAAGTGTCAACGATGAGGAAAACAAGATGGACTTGCTGAAACCTGGTAATTATCAAGTTGTCAAACGTTTGAGTGCATTTGTGGCACAATTTCAATTTGTCCCTCCTTTCGTTTAAATAAACAATCAAAAATCTGGGTTTCAGTGAGGTACTTAGAATGGAAGTCAATGGGGGCCAATCCGTAAACATTAAAATACTCACCGTTTCAAAAGTATAGACACAAGACATAAACAATATCTTCTAATCAATCACTTACTAACTGCATCTGTGTAAAGTTATATGCAATTTTACTCCCCGGATCCGAGGCATGTGGGGCGGCGGGGTTAGCGGCCTGTCTTTCCAGGCCCATTGTAGGTGTGAGTGGATGGCGGCCCGGCCTCTAGCCCGTCAGTCGCGGCAAATTGTTTTTGCTTGTATTTAATAAACACCACTTTGTGCCGCAGCGGTGCGAGTGACCTCCCAATTAAAACTCACGAACTCATGTAAAACCATTTAAATATAGATGACTAATGGTGCGTTCACAAACAACTACAACGCAAAGAAAATTTTCAGCTGGAGTTTGACCGCTGGATTATAAATGTGTTTAAACTCGTGATCGCGCGAATAATGCGAACCCGCGAGTATTCCTTTCCTCTTCCGGAAATGGACAGGAGGAGGGGCTTCTACGACTTGGTTCATAGTAAAGTTCAACCAATTGCTGGAATCAACTAGTCGCGCATATTTTCAGAATTTACCAGGAAGTCCAACTTCCTCGCTCACTTTCCTCCAAGCGTCTTTTTTCGTCCGGTCTCTGTAACATGTATGACGTTGTGTCATACAATTCCGGGTGCCCACACACCGCTACAACAATTTTTTCATTAATTTTTCCAGATTACTTCTGCTCCTACGTCAGTGACATCCAGACAATCTTAATGCTGATAGGCTTTCGCAATAACTCGGCGTGCGGATTTTATGCGAATGAAGCGATTTCGCGCCTATTCGCATCTTTGCATTGACTTTGTATGTAATCGTGCCACGCAAAACGCTCGCTTCGCGTTGTATGTGAACACACCATAATGCATCAACATTCTTTTTTTTTTATCCCCTTTTCTCCAAATTTGGGAAGCCCGATTCCCGCTACTTAGTAGCTCCTCATGGTGGCGCGGTTACTCACCTCAATCCGGGTGGCGGAGGACATGTCTCAGTTGTCTCCGCTTCTGAGACCGTCAATCTGCGCATCTTATCACGCGACTCGTTGTGCATGGCACTGCGGAGACTCACAGCATGTGGATGCTCATGCTACTCTCCGCGATCCACACACAACTTACCACACGCTCCATTGAGAGCGAGAACCCCTATGATGTTTGCCGTCTCTATTGCTGTTACGCAACAAAATAAAAATGGCTCTTGAACAGAAAGCCTCTGTGTCTTGTAGAAAGTGAAGCAGAGAAGAGACCAGTGGTCAGTCTGACAAATGAAGATACCAGACCCTCAGTGTCAGTGTTTGCCATCTTTAAACAGGTAACAGCTCTAGCAAACCTAATGTCTGCCATTCCCGTCATATACTGACTAAAAACACATAGACACCAGTTGATTGTAAGTCATTGCAAAAATGGCTCAGAAAAGCTCTGGCACTATTTGTTTGCAAGATAAAATTGCTTAATTATTATTTTAATTGTATCTAATTCAATGACATTCAGACATTTTTAAGTGTGGCATAATGGTACAAATATTTATTTTGGAGCCACTGTATTTCTTACCAATAATAATATTTCTGAAGATCTGGGTGATGGCTCTATCCGTGTGCATTGTCTTCACAATCACCATTGGCACGTTCCCAGCTGTCACTGTAGACGTCAAGTCTACTATGGCTGACGGGGGTGCTTGGGGTAAGTGTGTTTGGATCTGTGAGGTTTCATCTCATTTACATTTCTACTCTGAGAACAATAGTCCAAAAGGACAGAAGTGATCTTAATGCATGTTGTAATAGACATACAGACACGTAACAGCTGACGTGCTGGTTGTTTCCACAGAAGAATACTTCATTCCCGTTTCCTGTTTCCTCCTCTTTAACGTAATGGACTGGGCCGGTAGAAGCCTCACCGCTGTGTGCATGTGGGTATGTGTCAGTGGGGATTTCTTTAAGACTGCAAGGGAAGCTCGGCTTCCCCTATAATGTCAAAAAAATTATGGTCAAATATGTACTATTGTGTAAACAATTTATTGACTAAAAATGCGTTAGAACATGTTCATCTCGAAAACGTGTTCGTTCAGAATCAGCTGCATATAGCAGGTCGGCTGACTCGATTTCATTCTCATACATTCCCGTAGCGTCACAGTGCATTTCCCTGTTGAAGCCGAGCGTCCATTGACTTCAATGGGGCTGCTTTGAACAGTTTTTTCAGTGCTCCGAAACTAGACGGTCATTGGATAAATGCTGCCCACGGACGCTCAGCGTCTCTGGGGGTGAATGAGGAGTGGGCTGGCCCGGACTCCGGGCTTCCACGTAATGATTGGAGGATCTGTCGAAAGACTGCATCTCCTTTTGACTGACAGCGAATCTGTCCTATAAGAAGTCGCTGAAGCTATTCGCGCTCAGTCCCATCGCGGATTTCTCAAGTGTGGTCGAATCATTTGTTTGGCGAAATTGCTAGTCAATTTGCATAATACATTTCACACAATTATACACCACATTCCTTGTTTCAGTTTTACCAAGTTTAATATTTTTTTTTAGATCGTTCATTCATTCATGAAATGCAAGCAGAACGAATTTCTCGTTTGTAAATTTTTTACGGAAAAATGTATTTATGAACGATGTAGTTTAGGGGAAAACATTTATTTGAAATTCATGTACAAAAACAACATTGAAACAAGTCATCATGTATACTGTTTGTTAGTCCATTTTTACATTAATTGTCACATCGAATTAAATGCAACTAAACGACATCTGAGCTTAGAGGAACATCCAAGTGGTTATTTGAGATTCTAACACTGTTTGGTTGAACACATCCTTCTTTCTTGGTTTATTAATATAATTTACTCTGTTTATGAATACATAATCATTGATGCTTTTATGTTGCATTCATTTTGCACTGAAGAACACGCTTCTTGGTTATACTTTTGCACTTTGAGAATTTGTCGTTTGATTCGCTCGAGTTAATGTGTCACAACTATGTTTAAATAAAATGCAAGATGATCAATGTAAGAGATCATTTATAGCTCTGCTGGCCATTGAGAAGACACTGGTCAAGTCACTGGAAAAGACGCCTAGTTGGTACGACATGGTCACAGTGCATTTTCTTGAAAAGGAACGTAGGGCAGAATTTACTTTTAAATAAATGGACAAGTTTATAATGTAGGCCGAAAATGAGCTTCCCCTCTTTGAAAGACCAGCAGCCGCCACTGGTATGTGTGCATTTTAAAAGAGACTCCTGAAGCATCTCGTCTGAATGCTTTATTACGGGATGAATCAGACAGAACATCTGCTTTTTGTATTTGACTGTACCTCCTGGGCTTTTCATGGAATTCCTGGTAAAATGTGTTTTTTCTGAGCGACAAAGAGAGGAACAGGATGAAAACAATGTTTAAAGCGATGGAAAATGAAAAGTTTGTCATGATTTACACGCTCATGTTGTTCCAAACCCATATAACTTTCTTCTGTAGAACACAAAACAAAATGTTTCACTGAATTTTAGGGAACTGTGGCTTCAGTCAACTTTCATTGGATCTTTTCGTAAATGGTGACCACAGCACCTAAAATATACACTTATGTTAGAGCTGCAATGGTATATGGATCCGTGCCGAACCGAACAGATACAGGGCCTTCAGTATGGTATACGCAGACGCAGTCACACGAATGATTACGTATCTTAGCATGCGTAAAACCAATATTAAAATAACATACAATGATGTAAAGAAGTTCATGCTCACGGGCAAGGAAGAGAGGCGAGAGACCAGCTTAACGTGTTTAATGAGAAACTCAAAAGACAAACACACAAGACAACGGACATGTCCGTAAGGATCTCTCTCTGCCGCACCACCCTCTGCGATCGGCCTTTATCCCTCTCAACGGCTTGATTAGCCTGATACGGGACCAGGTGTGTCGAGTCACGAGCCGGCCCCGCCCTCCACCCTGCCACAAATGAACAACACAAACGGCATAAAAATAAAAATGAAAAAAGACGGGGACCGCTCGTAACCGAAAATTGAACAGAACGGAACACCAGACGGTGCACTAGAAACTGCGGATCAGATAAATGCATGTGAATTATACTAGCTAGCTCGCTATTTTCCCCAACTGTGATGGAACTAAACAAAATATAAATATGTCGGATATAAATAAGCCAGAGATTGAAGACCCACTGCCGTCTCTAATATATGTAGTTTGGGAGCATTATGGTTTCGCAGTAAACTACGGTAATACTTGACAACGAGTAGTGAACAGGACGAAGTCTTTGTATCAGCTCTGTTTCACCCAAGTCGGGTATGTCTCAGGAAGCACATCTAACAAGATTACTCATTTGCTGCAACATCATCCACATGTGTGACTTGAGTTTACAGGAGCAAAGCATAAACAGCCTGTGCAAGTTAATCTCGCCACGGTGTTCAAGCAGCCTCTTGCTGCAAGCTCAGATAGAGTTAAAGCAATCACGAATGCCATAGGAGTATTTATTGCTGCAGATATGTGACCAAACTCAGTCATTCTCATAATTGAGAAAACAGGATTTAATCTGTTTAATGTGCTTCAGCCCCATTATAAAGTTCCTACAAGAATGCTTGAACTTGAAAAATGAGAGAAAAGTACAAGTGGTGAGCTGAAAGGCAAAAGACAGAAATCTGCACGCTAATGTCTTAATTTTGTTACAGTTATATGAATTGCTCTTTATTTAACTTTTATTATTATGTTTTTACACAATGTGCATATAAGAGGCTCTCCATTGTCACGTCCAGCCTATTGCTCATCAGCCACCGTGTTTTCAAAATTAAATAATTTAAAGAGATATTCATTGTTTTCCCTGCTGTACCGAAACTGTACCAAACCATGACCCCAAAACAGAGGTACGAACCGAACCTTGAATTTGCGTACCGTTGCAGTCCTAACTTACATCCATGTGTTAACTTTAAATCTTGATGTTGAAAGAATTAAATTAAATTCAGTTTATTTGTATAGAACGTTCTACAATAAAGAGTGTCCCAAAGCTACTTTACAAATAATGGACCACAGAAATCCTGGACGGTTGGTTGAGCCAAAAGTTGTTGAGCGGTTCCCTCCGGGAAAATGCCGGATTACCAGTCCAGCCCTGTATTCACAATATTTACTCATAAATATTGAAAAGCAAAATGCACATTATCCATTGACAAAGCAGTCCATGTGTTCAATGTGTAAATTGAACTGTTCTGTTAAATAGCGGTGTGGCACGTGACTCGACACGCCCGGTCCCGTATTAGGCTAATCAAGCCACTGAGACGGATAAAGGCCGATCGCAGAGGTAGCTCTCCAGCCCCTGACGGATGGAATGCCCCGCCGTGTTCTCGGGGATCGGAAGGGGCCTCCCCGCCCCTGGCAGTGGTTTCCTCACTCCAGGCGGTTGGACTCTGAGCATTTCCCCGCTTGCGGTCGGCGGTCTCTTACCCCGGCGCGTTTCAGCGCCCAGAAGGGGTCTCCTTCGCCCCTGGCAGTGGCATTCCTCGCTCCAGGCGGTCGGCCAGGAGCCCCTTCTCCCCTCGCGGTCGGCGGCCGTTCCTCCGCTTCCAGGTGGCTGGGCTCCTCGTCCCCGGGCAAATGGCTGCGGCTGCTTCGTTGGGGTAGTGGCGAGAACTCCGCTACGACATATCCCTCTTCCTTCCTGGATTTTGGCACCAATGTAAAGAAGTTCGCGCTCACGGGCAAGGAAGAGGCGAGAGACCAGCTTGATGTACAAATAAAGGTTTAATGTAAAACTCAAAAGACAAACACACATGACGACGGACATGTCCGTAAGGATCTCTCTCTGCCGCACCGCCCTCTGCAATCGGCCTTTATCCCTCTCAACGGCTTGATTAGCCTGATACGGGACCGGGTGTGTCACACATTTCAGCCAATGCTGATAATTCAAAATGGCCAAATATCATCAGATTAATCAACCTGACGGATATATTGGTCTCTATCAACCTGACGGATATATTGGTCTCTATCAACAGGGATGGATTATGACTTGCAACAGTTATATATTTTGAAGGGTCCCCCTCCAAAAGTTGTTGAGTGAGGGGTTTTCGTTTTCATTGTTGATGGGTTTTCAAGCGGGGGGATCGCCAAACTGGATTGCGCAACCTTGACAAGGGCCCCTGGGCACTGGCCCCATTGGCCCGGTTAGTAATCCATCCCTGTCTGTCACTAATACATTATATAAATATTACTAATATGCTTACATAAATACAACATTGATGCAGAACAAATGATAACAAGTGGTATGGTTCCGGTCTGCAGATACATCTGTGTTGAATGTAAGTCTGATCTCTTTTCTCTTTCTGTTCAGCCTGGTAAAGACAGCGTCTGGCTGCCCATCCTGGTAATCGCTCGTGTCGTGTTTGTGCCTCTCTTCGTCTTCTGCAATGTGCAGCCCAGAAACTATCTGCCTGTGTTTTTTGCTCACGACGCCTGGTACATCATCTTCATGATTCTCTTCTCCTTCAGTAACGGATATCTGGCTAGCCTCTGCATGTGCTTCGGACCCAAGTAAGAACAACATAACTAGCCTACATCAATGGCTGGTGTCAAAATATGCCTTTCTAGATAGTCTAGTCTCAGCACACCCAACATAACATCATTTCCACAACAGAATATACTTTAATCAACTGAATATAGAACAATTAACTTTCAACATAATATTGTATTTAGTGCTTTTATACAGAACCTCAGCACAATCCAAAATACAACATTGCAGGGTTTTTTTGTTAAATAAAGTGCTGCATAACAGAGCAACACAGGTGTGAAATATTGCTTAAATATAATACAATTACTATTAGATTATTATTATTAGTAATAGTAAGTAGGTAGTAGTAGTAGTAGTATTACAGTAGTGATATATTTCTGTTGTACTGTTTCCTATTTAAATTGAGCTTTTATTTTGGAGTGAAGCTCCAAAGTTTTAGACAGTAGCTTCACACTACTGGTATAACAGGTCGCTACATGACCCAATGAGATTATTAAACCGCAAAAGGCTGCTGTTTAATTAAATAAATATGTAGTCTGTATGTGACTTGCACTATAAAGTGAATTAGCGCTCTGCTCGCTGTAATCTACTACAAACAGAGCGTGCAATGCTCATGAAGGTTTTTCACATGCAAATTGTATATAATAATTGCAGCATTTAATAAAGGATGCATTACAGATATAACGGCAGGTGTTTCCTCTAAAGACGTTCTGACATACGTACATGTTTTTAAGCATAAGCAAAATGGCAGCTCTGACACCACTTATTCCACAACGAGTGTGCTTCTGTATTTTCCCTCATACTTTGTGATCTACATCAGCTGAAGCTGGACTGTGAGCAGCGTTTTTTCCCCTCTCGTCAATCAGGTGCAAGCTGCGGTTGGTGCTCCTCTCATGCGCCCTCATTAGAATTTAATATGATCTCATGTTACTTTAACCCTTGAGCGTCAATTAAAAAAAGTTACACATAGGTACATAAAGGACAAAAATGTCCAACGAGATCAAACGACTATTCGGCTACAAACATTATTGTCGACAGTTTTTTAATGTCGACGTTGCCCTAATCCTGATTTCCAATGCCCATCCCTAATTTTGAGGGAGTTTAATTTAGTAAAATTCTAATATTTAGGAATTAAATTTGTCCAGAAGTCCCCATAGTTGAAGCTAGATTTTATATTTAAGATACTGAATAACTTAAATGTTGAATGACTTTGTGAACATTGGCCCTCAGTTTACTCCATTTCTCCATGTCGTCTAATGTTTGATTTTTTCGTCCCACAGGAAAGTAGCCCAGCATGAAGCGGAAACCGCAGGGGCCATCATGGCCTTCTTCCTCTCTCTCGGTTTAGCTCTGGGAGCCGCATTATCCTTCGGTTTTCGTGCCATGATATAAAACCCTGACCTAGTTCTTGGTACGATGAAGAAGACCAACTAGATCTCATCCAAGTTACATGCTGAAATGGATTCATTGTTGTATTGAACCACAGAGCCAGAAAGAAAAAGTTTTTGTCCTACATGTACCTCTTTTTGCTGTTGAAACGGGCTGCCTATCTGTGCTTCCAGCCTACTTTTGTCGCTCTTGTGTGTGTCCTGTCGAACAAGCCACTATAGCAACTGGAATAGATGGTATTCAGTGGTTGATGAAAAGAGAGCCCCTAATTTTGAGGCACTATGAACAAGCCAAAATCTATCAGAAGTTTTCTGACTTGTTTTTTTAACATTTTGTTTGTGTATACTTTTTGTATATTGTGCCAATTCAGTATTAAGCAAAGCTGTGAAGTTCAAGTAGACCCTCACGAGGCTTTGTGTTTTATTTGTATTTTTAGAAAATGAATTAGTTGCACTTAAAGGAATATTCCGGCTTATATACAAAGTTGAAATTCATCTGGACTCGTCCGTATTTTTCTTTAAAAATAAATCAATAAAAAATCCTGGTTACAGTCCGTTAATCTTTCCTCCAAGTATGAATTGCGCCAGGGAAAAGCGCTGGTTATTTGCTCGCTCTGTTTAGCACCCAATAAACGGCGTATGAGTAAAGCTGTAAACCCTTAAATGACCAAAAAAATTATAATAATTATATTTAAACAACTTTACAGCTCAAATAATACTCGTTTTAACAGCATAACTCATTTAAATGTATTTATGCCTTTAAACCCTCCAAACATTGGCCCCATTATCTTCTATTGAAAGTGTCTCACTGTAACCTTGATTTTTTTTTTCTTTCTTTTTTTTAAAGAAAAGGAGGGACGAGTCTAAATCATTTTTGTGGTAATCAACATTATGCCTCAAATGCTGTCGATTGAGCTCAACATATATTCCTTTAACCATTTTATTTGTCATGTTTTTCGTTTAGCAATGGCAAAAGAGATCGTCAGCCATAGTTAGGGCAGTAATTCTAGATTAGCTGTACTGTATCATAACATGAAGGGCCCTAGTTTAACTTCACGATGAGTCATGTGTCATTTTTAATCGTAAAAACAGTTCAAATGTATGTCCTTGCATGAATGTAGTTTGATACCTTGTTTATCTTTATTGATGTGCCTTCATTTTGACCGCAATCTGCGAATTTGAAGCCACGAGTGAAGGCCTTACTGTATTACATTTCACATTATAATATTGTTTATACAGTATGTGTGTTTTATAACAGCTTTTTGTATGATGTATTTTTAATTCAGTGTGTCATATGTATGATGTGCCAAAATTCTAACAACATGTTTTGGCGGCTTTTGTATGGGATGGTTTTTTTTTAATGGCAAAATGGAAATGTGTGGGTGGGTTGGGGGTTTGAAGGGGGTAGAAATAAACATTTCTATTTGTATTTGTACTGTGTTGTTTGCAGGGGGTCGTCCTGCGCTGCATCAGTCACGCAGCTGCATGTGTGACGTTACTGCAGCGTTCAAGCATCTATGGTCTGTAACTGTGGCAAACCCAAGAAAATCTCTACTCATTGTTGCTGAATGAAACTTTTAAATATTATGCTATATGTTCTCCACCCATGAAAACAAAATATTGAGTTACACTTACTGTAGCACATAACCTACCCACAAGTTACACATATGCATTTTCTCAGGCACTTTTTGAGTCTTCATAGGCTTACATTTCAGTATTGCACCCAGATATCAATATCCATATCACACTGTTCATGTGTTACACTTGCTATAGTTTACTTCCATGTTGCTTCTTCATTCAATCACGGAAACATCAGTGCCACCTTGAGTAAGAAATAGCATGTATAATATGTAGGCTGTGCACACGCATATGAAATACTGATAATTCACCATTGTTGCACAAAAAGTCATTGTGATATTGTAGTTATTTGTATGAATACATAACTAATTTATCTTGTAATAAAATAAGAAATATATCCTGTGATTGTAACTTATATAGATATGAAAGAAATCATTAAAATATGATTTATGGACGTGCCAAAAAGTGACACTACATAGGGTCTTTAATGACCCTATGCACTTTTGGTAAGTAATCAGCTGTAAAAAAAAAAAAAATATATATATATATATATATATATATATATATATATATATATATATATACTTTTGCAATTTTGTTTGCACTATTCAGAAAAGAAAGGTTGAGGAATACTGATGAGTGCAGGCATTAAAAAAAAAAATGGATGAAGTATAGGGGGTGGATTGAGGTCCCAGCTGGGTTACTAAAAACCCAAGGTATGCATTAAAGGTCTTAAAGGAATATTCTGTGTTGAGTGCAAGTTAAGCGTAATAGTCAGCATTTGGGGCATAAAGTTGATTGCCACAAAAATATATTTTGATTTGTTTCTTATTTAATTTTTTTAAATAAATAATCTAGGTTACAGTGAGGCACTTCCAATGGAGGCCAATACATAAACAATAAAATACTTGCGGTTTCAAATGTACAGCCACAAGACACACGATATGTGTGTTAGCATGTTTGTAGTGTGATAAAAAAACACCTTTTCTGTGTAAAGTTATATCCAATTCTACATGACATAACACTGTAAACCCTTCAATCCATCAAAAAACACAATTTAAACAACTTAACATCTTAACATGAGTTTTAACAGATGGATTTATGTAAGTGCTTTTATAAAATTTGGCGTCATTTGAGCTTAACTTGAATTGAAACCAGAATATTTCTATAAATGTATTTTAAAAGTATCTGAATATGTAAGTGGGGTGAGGGCGAGTATCTGTTTTGCCTAAAATTTTAATTTGAACAAACATTAGATGCCTTCTTATTAAAGTTCTTATGAAACCTGATCATGTACAGTATATCCATATAGTATGACTTATTACATCAGAAGAGAGTATAAACATTGGCCCCAATAAGTATTGTAGGCTATACAAGAATGGCATTGCATTAAATAACAAATTAGATGTCTGAACACAAACAATGCTAAAGATGTATCAGAACTGATCTTTAATTAACTAGCATCAAGATTCAAGATAATTTAATGGACGTATAGATTCACACAGGTATTGCAGTTCAACATTAGTAACTAGTTACCAAGGGTGTAGCCAGGAAATTACTTTTGGGTGGTCTCAATAAAAATTTAGACCAAATTTTCCTTAACAAACGAGAAGTGGCGCATTCAAACAGTTCTATCACGCTTTCGGAAATAATAATTTATGCATTTTTTAAAAGCTATTTTATAAATATAAAATTGTAGTTCTATAAATACATTCAACTAACATTCGACCAAGAGTCGGGGAAAAAAACAAAAACTTTTTTTGGCCAAACCGAACAAACTTATTTTGCGAAATATTTCGAATGAAAGGTGCGCATGCGCTTTCGCTCTCTTCCTGGCTCCCGGTAGAGGCCGCTGTCAGATTTCCCGCGCTCAGAATATAAACCCCTCAGTTCCTATGACGTCAGTGCGCTGCCATGGCGTCCAGCGAAGCGTACGATGTTAAGTTGCAGTGTTTATAATTCAAGCGTGAATACGTATTGTAGCACATTTATGCAAGTACATAATCGAACATTTAGAATTAAAAAGTATTTAAATACAAATTATTTTAGTGTGTATGGTATTATTTATGGTTATAAACGAGCTCTAAATAGTAAAGCTGGATTTTCAAATCAACACCCAATATATTGGACACAGATATAAATGGAGCATGTTAGACCATTTTCACCAATTCTGCATTTGGATTTAAATAATTTCAACTCTCCTGAGGCTGAAGACAGCAGATTTGTTTTGACAAGTCCACGATCACTCGAATCCTGTGCAAGACTGGGAGTGAAACCTGTTGACTTGCTTTTCAAATCATTAACAGAGTTCATCGATGAAAACCAAGGCTCCTCTTTGGAAGCAGTGACCGATTTATACGAGGAATATGAGAAAGGCCGAAGAGATCGACTGAGTTTATGTCGAGACGAAAGACAGAGAATCATTCATGAGGGAAGGGCTATAAAACCATTCGTAAAACCATTCTCAACCCTGGAAACCGTTCTAGAACAAACGGCTGAGAGTCAAAGAACAGGAATGACTCAGTTCAGCGATGACCGTATTCATTCGAAATCTGCGATTTCAGTTATTGATGCGTTTCAAAGCCCGTCCAATGGGGTTAAAACCAAATGTAGTCCAAATGTTCCCTTTAGCTTTAGTCTTGGCGACCTCAGCGGTCCTGCAACGGAGCGAAAACTGACGAAACTTTCGCAAGAAGTGAGTCGCAAACTAAGCATCGGCATCCCCGAAAAAGATCGCAAGATCGCAGCGCTGATGCTAGCCAAGTACGAAGAGGAGCAGTTTCGTTTATGTCAGAGTTTGTTTGAGGAGCAACATCGCGAGGAGGAGCAGAGGCAAGAGGAGGCGCGGCGAGCTCAATTGGAGCAAAAGAGGAGAAAAGAACTTCTGCGACGAATTTACCGCTGGCAGCAGGACTTTGAAGCGCGGAGGAGGCAGCGCGAGGAGGAGCAGGTGGTGCATGCTGGGGAGTGCGAGTGCAAGATGCGTCAACAGGAGGAGCGCTGGAGGAGACTTGCAGAGGAGCAACAAGCTCAACGGCGGAGCAAGCGAGAAGCGGCGAGTAGGGAGGCCAAAGAGCGCAAACGCTACCAGGAGAGGCTTCTGAAGGAGAAGGAGAGCGGAGAGGAGGCGGAGAAACGGAAGGAGGTGCAGGTGGCGCATGCAAAGGAGCAGCTTGCGCTGAGGAGCAAGCGCAGAAAGGAAAAACAAGATAGGAGGAGGCTCAAGCAAGAGAACCAGAGGGAGCTACTCAAGCACCTCCTCCTAAAAAAGGAGGTGGAGGAGCAGGAGAGCGCAGAGAAGGAACTAAAGCGTAAAGGGCTGGAACAAAAGCTCCGACGCTCCAAGGAGAACCATGCATTGGTGGTGGAGGCGCGGGTGCAGGATATGCGAGATCGGGCTGCAAGAGAGGAGGAACAGATGCGGATGGTGCAGCAGCGAGTGGGCCAGGAGTTTAGAGACTGGTTGGAACAAAAACAGACATTGGTACAACGTTGCCAGATGCGGATGCAACGCGCCGCACTGCTGGCTCAGGAGCAGCGCCACAACAGGGCTCAACGTGCCAGGCAGGAGAACCAGGAAAAGGAGTTCAGCCATCGCAGGCTTAGAGAAAGAGTCCTGAAAGAGGAGAAAGCGCAATGGGAGCAGAGGTGCAAAGCTGTGGCGCGAAAGGAACAGCGCAGGGAGAAGCTGCAGAAGGAGAGGGCGGAGGCGCAGGAGAGGGGCCGGATGGTGGCACATGCGTCCAGCTACATGAGGGACAGGGTGAGGGAGCAGACCTGCCGTTGCACCTTTGACCAGATGGCACGAGAAGCCGAGTTGACTGCTCACCTGGGCCGCTTTAAACTATGAATGCAATAAGAAGACAATCCACCACGTCCTCTTAGTGTTTTAAAGGAATAGTTCAAGAGAGACAGAGATAAGCTTGCTTGGATCAGAGGATAAACCGTGTTTAAAGGAATATTTTGCGTTCAATACAAGTTAAGCTCAATCGTCATCATTTGTGGCATAATGTTGATTAACACCAAAAAGTTGACTCCTTTTCTATATTAAAAAAAAGAGCAAAAAATCTGGGTTAAAGTGAGTCACTTACAATGGAAGTAAATGGGGTCGATCTGTAAACGGTAATATACTCACTTTCAAAAGTATAGCCACAAGTCGTTAACAATACGAGTAAAACATGATTTTAGTGTGATTTATTGCTATTCTGTGTAGTTTAGCCAATTTTACAACTTTGTTGCCATGACGACGTAACATCCTAAACCCTAAAACGACCGTAAAAATGACAATTAAACAATTTTACAGCACAAATAAGACATGAGTTTTAACAGATGAATTAACGTAAGTGCTTTATAAAATTATCAGCTTCACATTTCTGACTTTAAACCCTCTAAAAATTGTCCCATTCACTTCCATTGTAAGTGCCTCACTGGAACCCAGATTCTTTTAATTAGTTTTTTAAAGAGGGACGAGTAGAAATACATGTTTGTGGTAACCAACATTAAGCCACAAATGCTGTCGACTGAGCTTAAGTTGTATTTAAGGGTATTTTTCACACGATTTGTGTATGTTTACAGTGTTTCTATAAGATTTACCAAGACAAACAGACCCAAAAAGCTTTTGGACTGCATTAAAACACATGTTTAAAGCATGACATACAAGCTTAAAGAATGTACTAATAGTGCAGAAGAGTATTTATGGACAATGTTTATCTCAAAATAAACATTTTCATATGATCTATTATATGTAGGACAATAAGAGTGAACACTTCCAAGTGGAGAATAGCTCACTAGGAATAAATAATAGTATTTAAATGCATACTTTTCCATCTCATATCATTTCGGAAGTATTAGACGATGAAGAATCAGTTTTTATTATAAAGAAAAAAACAGGGTATTTAGTATTTTATACATGATGTTTACAAATGTTTCTATAGGTATTATTAAGGCTGACAACCAGAAAGCTTTTAGACTGCATCATTACAGACCAAAAACATGTTTAAAGTATGACAAACAAGCTTGAAGTATGTTTGAACAGTGCAGAAGAGTATTTGTGAATAGTGTTCAAAGTATTTATGTGTAGAATCATTTCTAGTTGATTTATTGACTTATTTTTGGACTTTTAAAAGAATTTGTATTATTAAAGTTTTGCAATATTTCTCTTATAAACTTTTTGTGTTTCCATTTTGTTAGCAGTACATCTTCTCAACGTCGAATGATTGTCATGTTCACAGACCTGAACCTCAAAACCCAAACAGTCACACACACAAAAAGCAGCTTTAAAGACTTTTAATAGACATTCGGTACCTGAAAGATTGTCGTGCCATTTCAACTGCATATATTTTACATAAATCAAAGTCTAAAATGTTCCTGTCTTCATTGCACTGTCATTCTCGGAAATATTTTAATTCTCAAAATAAACATGTTAATACTTGCGTGCTACAAATAAACGGGCATTTTTAACAATAATGTACCAAACAATAATAAAAAAAAAAAAAAAATATATATATATATATATATATATATATATATATATATATATATATAAAACAAGCACTGTATTGCACTTAAATGTTGTAGAATGTGCATTTAAAAAAAAATAAAAAAATCACATCCAAAAGCAAATATAAAATAATTTTGGATTATCAGTAAATAAAAAAAGAAGTTAAAGTCTGTATAATATTGAAATATATAAAACTTTTGGTGAGTTTCTTAACTTTAATAATGACAAAACATAAAACATTTTGTTTAGCGTTTTAACCTTAAAAAAATATTGTACAAATGGCCAGTCAAGTTTGGAATTTTTAAGAAAAATGGCTTGTTCTTATGGCTTAATCATCCGGCAGTCCAAGTGCCAACAGAACAGGAAGTCCTGCTCCCAGTATGAAAGTGAGGCTCTCTATAACTCCCAGCCCCCCCTGCTGGTGGCCCCCTGTTCCTGCATGATGGTGGTGGTGAGTGGAGCACTGCTGCCCTCTGCTGTTAACTTCAGGAAGAACATGAACTGTGGCCACATACAAGAAAGTCCCAGCGGAAAACAACATGCCAATTCCTGTAGCACTGAGGCGGTTCTGCGAAGAGCCATTGGTCTGCAAAGAGTAAAAATAATGTTATTTACATACTAAAATAACATAACTACAAAACAGGAATTAAACAGTGTTTCAGTGTTTCATTAAAGGGTCTGTAGGTTTACTGGCAGGTCTCTTTGCAAAGTCTGCATCACATTATGACCGGTTAACAAAACAAAAATTAAATGATATTGAATTTTTATATTTATATGTAATAGTATTTAATTTTTACATTTTAAATATTAATTACACATATTTTATATTTATTAAATATCTATTTGTATTTATTTGCTTTTGGTGCAATAAACATTGACTTAAAAATGCTATAAAAGTGTTAGCATGATATGGCCCCTTTAATACCATGTTGGTTGCTCTGTGAGAGCATCTGTTACTGGGCAAACTAACTAAAGTCTCAAAAGGACAGATAAAGAAAGCGGAGATGTCTCACCGCGCTCAGGATGAAATAAGTGCTGATGGCCAACAGCGGTGCAGCAGCAGAAAACGCCAGTAAATGCTTCTGAATCGCCCTCCTCTCCAGACCAGCGTGCATGAGGAAGGAGACCAGACCGAATGCAGCTGGAGCCTGAAGAGACAGAAAGAAAAACTTAGAACTGTGCTTTCTATATGTTACACACTGTCAAAATAAAAGTTGAGATTGAACAGCCTCCTCATTTGTTATGGAGCAGGTGGAACACGATGTTTTCTAATATTTACTATTTTTCATGAAAAACTCATTTACTTTGTATTGTAAATGAGTAACACCACAGACATCATTAAACATGACATAAATTAAGTTTACAAAGGTTACATGAGCTATAAGCTCATGAGCTATAACCAAGTGATTTCAAGGCTCCGGGAAGAGCGATAAGAGAAGCCCACGCCAGAGCCCAGGGAGAGAGAGTATGATGCACAGCCATGCGGCATGTTCGTGTGTTTGAAGAAAGCTACCTATGAACCATTATTGTGTGTGAATAAAGAGTTGAACCTCGCTTCTTCCTTCCCTACTGACCAGTCCTACTACAGTGGTGAAGAAACCTGGGAAATCTGAGGAAGCTAGTACGCCATCAGAGTCCTCGCTGTTGGCTGAATTAATCCAATCCCTCGCCTGCATGCATCAGGCACAACACCAGGCCCTGCTTGAGCTACTTCAATAGCAAGATCAATGTTTCCAGGCGATTCCCCGTGCTCAAGTGGAGGACAGGCAGGCGTTCCGTAGCTTGCTACATCAGGGGGAAGGCCCAACTGCGACCCAGGACCCAGCAATCTCCATGCATCCGGTTACCCATATGAAAATGCATCTTCGAGGAAAGGGATTCCTCGAACTGTTTGAGTGGACGGCAGAGGTGTGGAACAGCCAAAGGATCAGTGGGCAGGTCGCCTCCTTACGCTGTTGTCCGGGGAATCCCAGCTCATGGCCAAACACCTGCCTGTCACGAACCTCCTGGTGTATGAGGACTTAAAGAAAGCCATCATGCAATGGGTCGGCCACAGCCCTGAGCAACGCTGAGCGAGCACGACCACTTGTTTACGTTTGCCTAACAGCTCCATGATGCCTGCTGGAAGTGGCTTCTGCCGGAGGAGCGTGATGCAGAGGGAGTTGTTGATCTGGTGGTGTTGGAGCAGTTCGTCCTTCATCTGCCAACCAGAACAGCAGAATGTGTCAAGTGCCACTGCCCGGCGTTGCTGTAAGAGGCCGTCCAGCTGGCTGAGGACCATATGGCAGCGCACCCGGGGGCGGAGCAGCCCTCCAGTGGTTCCTCCTGCCTCTTCTTTCCCCAGGTTGGTGAATCCGCTGCTGCGGGCGTAACGTCTGGGCAGGCTTGTTGGAGTTGCAGGGAGCTGGGGCACTTCCAGGACCAGTGCTCATTGATGGAATTGGGAATATTGGTCCGACACCCCCACGGGCCACCCCCGATCGAGCTGGAACGTACCACATACCTGTGAGTATCAGGGGAAGAAAATTTCAAGCCTCGGTGGATACTGGTTGTAATCAAACCGCTATCCACCCATGCTTGGTTCAACTCAAGGCTTCGTCACGGGGCAGAAAGTGAAGGTGAGGTATGTGCACGAGGAGTTACCCTATAGTGACACTCACTATTCAATTTCAGGAACAAAACAGTGTCGAGGCTGCAGTTAATTTCCGTTTCACCAACTCACTAATTTTGGGGACGAATTGGCTGGCATTTACTTCTTTGAGGGGAATGTGTGTGGATGGGTCCTGCGACAAAGCATATCGGTGTGTGTGGTGTGTGACTTGCTGGCTGGGGAGGCAGAGCCGGGCCATCTATGTCAGCTCCACATCAGGATGACGTAAGGAATGGGGAAGTATCGGCTTCCTCAGCCCTTAGAAGATTCCCTGCTGGGGATTTCCTTCTGGAGCAGTCACGAGACGAGACCTGGTTCTCCGATATGCCGTACATTGGTACATACAACTACATTGGTGTTGTATATGCCTCTAACGGACGACAGCCATGCCTCCCTGGGCGGATCGGAAGCAGTCCTCTGGCGCCTGGCGGACGGAACGCCCTGTTCTCGGGGAGCAGAAGGTGTTTAGCGGCTAGTAAGGGTCTCCCCCCACCCCTGGCAGTGGCCCTGACCACTCCTGGCAGTCGGCAAAGAGCCCCTTCTCCCCACACTGTCGGCGGGCATTCCTCCGCATCCAGGCGGCAGGTCTCCTCCGTCTCATGGCAGATGGCCGCGGCTGCTCCGTCGGGGTGGATGGTAGCGGCGAGAACTCCACTACGGCATATCCCTCCTCCTTCCCATGTTTTGGCTTGATAATATAAATGACATTTAATTAAATAAAAATACACACACACACGGGGCAGCTGCCCGTAAATGCTCTCTCTCTCTCTTGCACCACCATCCGCACACAGCCTGCATCCCTCTCGGAGACTTCATTAGCATGATAAGTGACCGGGTGTGTAGATCCAGCCCAACAAAAAACATCCAGTGAGCGGCAGTTCTGTGGATGGAAATGTCTTGTTGATGAGAGGTCAACAGAGAATGGCCAGACTGGTTCAAACTGACAAAGTCTACATTAACTCAGATAACCGCTCTGTACATGATGAGAAGAATATTATCTCAGAATGCTATTCTGAGATTCGGGTAGGCGCTGTTTTGGTGGCACGAGGGGGACCTACACAATATTAGGCAGGTGGTTTTAATGTTGTGGCTGATTGGTGTATAGACACACATATAAATGTGAAATTCTTGGGACATGCTTTATTAAATAGCTTGCATTTAAGTTCAGTATAGTTATGCAATAACTTGCACCTCAAAATTAAAGGTGTGCCTTTAGTGAAATGAATCAAGCATGAGCCAGCAGTGGAAGTACAGATCAGTTTTAAAGAAGTGAAATTGGAGAAGTCTAACCTTGTGCAAAATGACAGCGAAGAACACGATGACCTGAACAGATACCTGTGATGATGCTGCAGCTGCACCCAGAGCGACACCATCAGCTGAAGAGAAATTAAAAAAGAAGAGACAATGTACATAAAGCAAGTTACTCACAAACACATATTAAGCTGAAAAAGTAAACAAAACAAACAAACAAACAAAAACAGCAAGCAAAACTGTATTTATGAAGTCCTATCCTACAGAAAAATGAAAAAGTATCATCATTTTCTCATACTCATGCTGTTCTAAACCCATATGATTTTCTTTTTTCATGGAATACAAAATGTGATATTTTGAAAAATGTTCCAGCTGCTCTTTCCCACACAACGAAAGCATACAGTGACCATGTGTTTAGTGACTATATTCAAGTCTTCTACAGCCACACATTAGCTTTGTATATATTTTAAGGGCGTTTTTACATCTGGATCTTTTGGAGCATTTGTTTCGGAAGCTGGTGCACTTTCTCTCTTAATTTAGTTCATTTAGGCATATTTGAACACTGTAATTGCACCCAGATCTGCACCAAAACAATAGGTCTTAGACCTCCTGGACGAGGTAGTCTCTGTCAGATTGCAATCTGAACCAACAGACCAACAAAACAAACAATATCCCTATAAAAACCATGAGCATACCTGTAGGCCAGCACATCATTATACTCACTCCGATTCCTCATCTCAACTCGGATATAGCTTTTGCCGACTAAATTAAATATAAATGGACATTTAAAAATGGAAGTTTTTGTTTGTTTTTCATAATTCCTGCAGTAATTTTAGCACAAGCACTTCTCTCTTTTGGATTATCTTCAAAAAAGGAGCACAAAACCTTATATAATTACTAAAAAAGAAGTTGATAAAAAGATCTTATCCAATATTTTTTGGTAATATATGCAATATGAGAGATTTATAAACAATCTTAGTGGGCCGGACGTTTTGAACACAACACAAGGGTTAAAAATGTCGAAACAAAAAAACATGAAAAAGACACAAGCCATAAGAAACATCAAACTGACGAGACAGTCTCAGACAATGACTTTAGACTGTTTTTAGTGCAAGATTGTGTCCCTTTTTGTCAGACGCTATGATAAACCTAAAAGCAGATTATCATTATGCTGAATAACAGGCCCATTGTTCACAAACTCAAGAACGCTATGGGCATGAACTGATACATTTACATCTATGCATTTGGCAGACGATTTATCCAAAGTGACTTACAGTGCATTTATTACAGGGACAATCCCCCCCGGAGCAACCTGGAGTTAAGTGCCTTGCTCAAGAACACAATGGTGGTGGCTGTGGGGATCGAACCAGCAACCTTCGGATTACCAGTTATGTGCTTTAGCCCACTACGCCACCACCACTCCAACTGATGTAATTGGTTTTATCTGGGCATTCTGGAAAATACAGTGTGTTGGTAACAAAACAGAAGAAGAGCTTGTTACCTGCAGCGTGAATAAGGAGACCCAGGGTGGTGGTAATACTGTTGCTATTGTACGTGCGCACTCGGGATTCTAGAGAATAAAACAAACAGGAATGTTCTCAAGAGAGCTTTTGACAGCGTTTCCCATCTGGCAAACGTACCCGTTTCTATAGAGTACGTAGTTATTGCCAGTAACGGTTATTATTCCGTTATTCAAAATAGCAATCAACAAAGAATAACTAATTACATCTCTAAAATGTAATCAGATTACTGTATTGATTACTTCATGTGGAAAGTAATCACATTACAAATTTGACTTACACTTTCTGAATTTTCACAGAAACTTTTTTTGTTTGTTTTTGAATTCTCAATAAATTCAAATTAATATCTATATTTCCCCCTTGTTCATTATCGCTGTCATTTCAGCTGTCAGAAACAGACACAATCAGATGTACATATGAACATAATTCATGTTTTAAATGTATAGTACATAAATAGTATTTTTTTTTTTAAATGTGTGTAACCCAAGTTATGTACATTAAAGTAATTAACTTTGCAGTAATTGAAAGTCAGTAACTGTAATCTTACTACTTGTACTAGTATATTTGTAGCATGCAGTATACATACAGTACATACCAGGGTCAGAAATGTGAAAAATGTATACTGTACATTATGCATTTTTTTGCCAAGATGTGCAGTATACAACAATGCACACTAGGGTTACATTACACTCACCTAAAGGATTATTAGGAACACCTGTTCAATTTCTCATTAATGCAATTATCTAATCAACCAATCACATGGCAGTTGCTTCAATGCATTTAGGGGTGTGGTCCTGGTCAAGACAATCTCCTGAACTCCAAACTGAATGTCAGAATGGGAAAGAAAGGTGATTTAAGCAATTTTGAGCGTGGCATGGTTGTTGGTGCCAGACGGGCCGGTCTGAGTATTTCACAATCTGCTCAGTTACTGGGATTTTCACGCACAACCATTTCTAGGGATTACAAAGAATGGTGTGAAAAGGGAAAAACATCCAGTATGCGGCAGTCCTGTGGGCGAAAATGCCTTGTTGATGCTAGAGGTCAGAGGAGAATGGGCCGACTGATTCAAGCTGATAGAAGAGCAACTTTGACTGAAATAACCACTCGTTACAACCGAGGTATGCAGCAAAGCATTTGTGAAGCCACAACACGCACAACCTTGAGGTGGATGGGCTACAACAGCAGAAGACCCCACCGGGTACCACTCATCTCCACTACAAATAGGAAAAAGAGGCTACAATTTGCAAGAGCTCACCAAAATTGGACAGTTGAAGGCTGGAAAAATGTTGCCTGGTCTGATGAGTCTCGATTTCTGTTGAGACATTCAGATGGTAGAGTCAGAATTTGGCATAAACAGAATGAGAACATGGATCCATCATGCCTTGTTACCACTGTGCAGGCTGGTGGTGGTGGTGTAATGGTGTGGGGGATGATTTCTTGGCACATTTTAGGCCCCTTAGTGCCAATTGGGCATCGTTTAAATGCCACGGCCTACCTGAGCATTGTTTCTGACCATGTCCATCCCTTTATGGCCACCATGTACCCATCCTCTGATGGCTACTTCCAGCAGGATAATGCACCATGTCACAAAGCTCGAATCATTTCAAATTGGTTTCTTGAACATGACAATGAGTTCACTGTACTAAAATGGCCCCCACAGTCACCAGATCTCAACCCAATAGAGCATCTTTGGGATGTGGTGGAACGGGAGCTTCGTGCCCTGGATGTGCATCCCACAAATCTCCATCAACTGCAAGATGCTATCCAATCAATATGGGCCAACATTTCTAAAGACTGCTTTCAGCACCTTGTTGAATCAATGCCACGTAGAATTAAGGGAGTTCTGAAGGCGAAAGGGGGTCAAACACAGTATTAGTATGGTGTTCCTAATAATCCTTTAGGTGAGTGTATAAAAGCCTGATAAATGCCTAATGAAGCTTGTGTGGCCAAAATGTTGTATTCAATTTTGAAAGTCTTTTTTTAAGCTACGGTAGTGTGATGATATATTCTTTTGTCTTTACACACAAAAAACGCAGGTGGTTTTATTTCCATGATGACAACTGATTGGCACTCGATGAATTAAACATGTGATGTAATGAGGTCATGTGACATCAGCGTAGCATACTACAGTTTGAAATGTTTATCGTTGCATAATGCATATGGTTTCATCTACTATTTATAGTTAGCAGTAGCTACACTGTGGTCTGCACATAGCCATTGCAAAGCCATAAATGACAGAATTTATACACAAATTCAGATTAAAATCCCTAAACAACTGGACAGCACTCACTGAATTGAACGTGCACCATAGAGTTTTAAATGTTTATTATGGCTATGCAATATATACTGTACTGTATAGTATACATTATTTACAGTATATACTGCACAGTATGCTATTATTCCTTTCTGAACACAGCTTCTGAGTTCTGGCAGAAGTGACCGGCTAAATATGGCATTGTGTTTAAATTGATAAGCAGCACACTATTTTACCATGCATGGAGCAGTAGTTGGCAATCTGGTCTACCACAAACATGAGTGTAAATCCCAAAACCAGAGATACTCCGATGAAGAAATGAGGGCGCACACTTCTCTCTGCGGCCGGAAGAAGAGTTGAATTCAGTTCGGAGATATTTTGACTCCTCAAAGTAGAGCAATACCACTCTAGAAGAGAACGAGAAACATGTTTATTGGCAAACATTACTATTCACTGAAGGTGAATCAATATCTCAATATAAAAAGCTTCATGAACACACTAGCGAGTAGTACTGTGGAGTTATTCACGAACTGGAGCATGTTTAACTACATCTTTACGATCGTTCCCGTAGAGACATTTTTCAAGAACATGCCATGTGATTTTTTTGGGGTTTAATTATTCTACAAAATGATTCAAATCTACTCAAATACTCTTAAGTGCCCATTCACTCTGCTGTGTATTATGCTGCTTCACTCATGTGCCGTTTTTAGCCAAAAGCCCAAAGTAAGATAATAAGTCCATCATCATTCTTTTGTCTGTATTCTGCCCATTAACACTCTTTTATGCACTCATCTTTGCAGTAGTATCAGTGTCATCATAAATTACAGACACAGTGTGTAATCTGTGCCTATTATGGCCACATATAGCATGTTAGCATATTAGCACCATGAATGCACAAGGTAAACCTAACAAATTACACATTAAATGCTGCGTATATTTTACTTTAAATCATCAAGTAGTTAATGCAGCTTCTTATACTGATCTCATACGAATTCTACTCATAGAATGAGGCATGAAGTCATTGATAACACAATTTAATGTCATATAAGATGATGTTTTACATGTTATTCTCATATTTAAAGGAACCTCTAAATGCCTCCCACAGTGGCGTGGTGGGTGTCTAAACGTGCGCAACAGTATGTTGTCACTCAACTATTTCGAACTTCTTTTCGGCTCTGAACAAAGAAGCACTTCACCGTGAGTGTGCCTTAAAAAGTTCTCTGTACAATTACACTGCAGATGTCATCGGATGTTTGTGCCGCAATCATTTGTGTAGACCAGGGTCAGAAACTGACGGGACCAAATGAAATGGCGCATAAATAAAAGGGGTAAAAATACCACAGAATTGTAAACAAATTCCCCTGAAATTAAATTTACATTCCTGTTTTTTTTTCTTCTTTTAAACAACGAAATTCGACAGTTCTCGAAATTCGATTTTAGGCTTAGTTACAAATGCATATTTGTTAATCTACATTTAAAGAATTTGATATAGATTAAAAAACTAAAATACAAAGGTCACATTTTAATCTATGCTTTTTATCAGTCAACAAGTGAAAATGTTCAGAAATAGGTGAATGAGGGGAAAAAGTGAACTCAGAATATGTTTAAGTCACAATGCACATTTCTCATTGTACAGGTCAGGCAATATGTAATTACTGAAACAGGCCTGTTGACATTGTAATTGAAATATTCCCAAATGAATCGATACTGACTCACATCAAAATTGGAATCTATTTGAATAAACTAATTTTGGGAAATCAGTGCCAACACCCAGCCCTACAAATATAAGTGATGTAGATTTAATTTTGTTGGTAAAAAGCTACAGTACCTCATAAATCAGATTGAATTTATTCAACTGAAGTATCTGACGTGAAACGATGAAACAGTCGCTGACCTTTTCTGCATATCACGGCGCTGTTTTGTGGTCCGTTCTGCATAACGCGGCGGCTCATTTTAACTTATTCGGCCCGTTTCGCAGCCGACCCACCGGCCTGCTCGTTTCTTCCGATGGTCAGCCCGGTCCTGATCGGCCCCAAAGTGCGTCGGCCCACCGGGAAAATGCCCGGCATACCAGATTACCAGTCCAGCCTCAAATTTAGGAATTTTTTGACATATTATTTATTTGATATAAAGCACTTTTTAAATAATCAAAAATCCACTACAAGGATTAGGGAAATGCATAACCAAAAGTTTATCCTCTTAAAATAGTCCCACCTCAAGAGGATGATTTAGACAATAAAACCCTCAAATAACACATGTTTTACTGAATGATTTATGTAGATGCTTCAACAAAAATATCGGCCCCATAGACTTCCATTGTAAGTACAATGAATCTTTTTCAGACTTTTTTTTAAACTAATATACTATACTTCACAGGTTTAGTGAATAACATGTATTATCTTACAATAGACACTTTCAGCAGTGGAAAGGGGTTAAATCGACAGCCCTAATAAATAAATATATATATATATATATATATATAGCAAATATGCCACATCGCCATTGTAGTATTTCTTTTGGCTTAGTATAAAATCAGTGCTAGTTAAATAGAAAAATACAACCCAAAGTGTGCATATTTATTTCTAGATAAGTAAGTGAATAAAAACAAAATAACGGAGGGAGTTGAATGACTCTTACCTTTCCAAGACTCCTGTACTAACTCCACCCCCTCTGGGATGATGATTGACAGAGCAGTGCCACATAGAAGCCCCGCCCCCAGTACTGTTATCAGCTGCAGTTTCTGCTGTTAGAATGAAGAGAAAAAGTTTCAAAGTAGCTTAAAACTTTTTTCACAATGCCTTAATGCAAAGTTTGTGCCTTAGCTGTTTATAACCATGTAGAATCGACTGATACACAAGGACCTTGATATTAAATCTAACATAAACATACAAAAATTATATTGATACCATGCTATACATCAAAGTACCATAGTATCTGATAACATTAATGTACCATCGACACCACACAGTACTTATTTTTAAATTTACATATAATCCTGCCTCAATAGTTACATTATGTTTGCTAAAGGGTAGCAGGTTTTAAGTTTAAAGCAGCTACGTGATTGAACTCACATAAACAAGTCAGAGTACTGATTAGCATCAAAACAACATAAATAGACCGTTTAGAGCTCTTTAAAGAATATAAACACATATTGAATATATAGTAACACCCTCTTAACTGTCTTACCTCTGATAAATTGATTAATAAAGGGATTATTCCGAGCAGGAAACATCCCATGAACATAGCCACAGATATGAGGATAACCACCAAAGCTCCGTCCATGACTTCTGTTGTTGTTCAGTCACACAGTTTAAAGGCTTCAAACACATTCAGGCTACATCACATGCCACAAACATCCTAAAACACAAAAGGAAGTCACAAGTTTCATAGTGAAGCGCTCCACGTCTCAACACCCTCCATTATCCTCTACAACCCTAAAGAACACCCCTAGAGTCTGACGATGGGAATTACACGATCCCAAACGCTCAGAGAGGCCGAATCAGTGGCGTAGCCAAGGATGGGACGGGTGGGATAGAACTGTTTGAATGCGTCACTTCTCGTTGGTTAACCTGTTGATACGCAATCGCGCGCACTCGGGAGTGACGTCACTCTGTTTACATTTAATAGATAATTTACCGTCTATAAATGTAATTAATATTAACAAATTCTACATCTTTTCAAAGGTCTAAGGGTTCAACATTGATATCTGTTTCACGATAGCAATGCTTCAGAAACAGCAATTTAGTTATTTATGCCAGGAGTACAAATGAAAACATGCAATATCAAAACGGGACTTTTATTATGAAAACACGATCGCCAGATGAATCCAGCTCAACACACTTGGGTCAATCGTTCATTGACAAACATCCAATAGCACTTTTTGTCCATAAAAGTGATAAATCTGAGTATGTCATTTTCATGGTTTGTGCTCAAAAAGGGGGTGCGTATCAACAGGTTAAGGAAAATTGGGTAAAATGAACATGTTAAAATTTTATTGAGCCCAACCACTAGTAATTTCCTGGCTTTGCCCTTGTTCCTAATATTCACTTGTGCATGTTAAGCTGAAATGAACTTATGACTGAATGTGACTGATTCACCCCCCCTCACTTTCTCTGGAGACATATCACAAGACTCCACCATAAGACTGAGAAAGGTCAAAGATCATGTTCATTCTTTCATGGCAGGGAGAGTAAAGCTGCCATAAAATGACATCATGACTCCTTAAATTATTAGCAAGCTTGAAAATGATATAGACAACAAAAAGTTATATATATATATATATATATATATATATATATATATATATATATATATATATATATATATCAATAAAATAGTTAATAGAAAACATGTTAATATTAATATATTATATATATATATATATATATATATATATATATATATATATATATATATATCAATAAAATAGTTAATAGAAAACATGTTAATATTAATATATTATATATATATATATATATATATATATATATATATCAATGAAATAGTTAATAGAAAACATGTTAATATTAATATATATATATATATATATATATATATATATATCAATGAAATAAATAAACATGTAAATATTAATATTATATATATATATATATATCAATGAAATAAATAAACATGTAAATATTAATATTATATATATATATATATATATATAAAAACATGTCCAAAGTTTAAAAAATTTCAAATAAAAAACATTTGTAAAAATATAAATAAAATAAAGAAAAGCTAAAAAATAAATGAACAAAGTATATGTATAATTAATTATATTAAAACGGAGGACAAAACCTGCAAAAATAATAAATAAATAAATACAGAATTACATATATAAATAAGTAAATAAATCTATATATTTGTGCATAAATAAAGTTAAATGTGCAAGGAGATGTAGAAATAATGAAATAAATACAAACATAAATAAATAAATACACCCATTAATTCAAAATATTACAATAATACAAATATAATACAATTGAGCAAATGCAAAAATGTTAAAGCAAATATGAAATTGAAAGTTGATTTTTAATTCTATATTTCTTTAATCATTCTTTTAATGATTAATATAAATAAATACGGAACAGCATACGGAAATAAATATATGATTAACAAAATATTAAAATGTGGAATAAAAATCTTTCAAATTTGCATTTCCCCAACCATTTATTTATGTTTTATATTGTATTATTTTTGCATTGATTGGTGCATTTTATTTATTTATTTGTATATGTCCTCACACACACACACACACACATATATATATATATACATACATACATACATATATTTATTTATTTATGCATGTATATTCAGATTTATTTGTGTATTTATTTATTGTTTTGCAGGTTTCCTTCTCTATATTATATATAATAATAATTTTATAAAAATTATGTATAAATGTAAAAAAAAAATACATTTGCATATATTAAATAAATAACATATCCAAAGTTTATAATATTACAAATATAAATAAAATAAATAACAGGTAAAAATATATGAATACATAATATAGAAAATATTATAACATATAAATAATATATTAAAATATAATTATTATATTTAAATTATATATTTACTCAATATTTTTTTACTACATGGTTTGTGATTAATAACTTTTAATTTTTACATGACAATAGACTATAAAAGGTAACATGTTTAATGATAAATGAGTGTTTTCAGCTTTGTTCAGTCATTAATATATGACTATTACATTTTATTAATTGATTCATTAGGTTCATCAACATAAAAATTTATAAAAATTATTAAAAATAAAGCACTTGGACAAACAGAACAAAATCAAGTCATTTTTATCTATAGGAGAAATATATTAAATGCAATATTTAAATATATCCACATAAGTTACAGATTGTGTCTATGCATTAAATATTCCATTTATATTCCAATATTCCATATTTGACGGTCCATTGTCATTTATACATTCCTAAACTATTTGGAAGCCAAAATGTTCAATTATTATTACACATGATGCATTTTAATGATCTAATGCACATTAAGGAAGCACATACAGATTTTTGAAATTGACATACGCTCCCATGTTGGCCTTCAAATGTGCATAAAAACAAGTATCTTGCCTTGATAACCAACGACTCCCACCTCATTATGGAAAATAAAGCTAGAGTTGAATACAACAGAGCCCATATGACCTCGCTAAATTGAAAAGCGGTTTATAAAATGGTCCGTTGTCTTTCTTTGCATCATTTATAAATGACATGGGCCCATAGAGGCAGCAAATAATTGACATTTTATATTGTTTTGTCAGTAATTGCCTATTTTATTCATGAAAGACATGAAACAGTTTGAGGATGACATCATACAAAAGATCCTTTTGAAGGGAGGTTGAGATACAAAACTGTTAAAAATCGCAAGAGTATGATTAGATCATCCTGACATACAGAAAAATCTGAAAGGACAAAAGCAAAAAGAAAATTCATGGTTTTGCTGGCTATACTGTACAAATAAAGCGGTCAATACAGTTTAGTGTTTCAAGAGCATCGCAATGCTTATTTTATTTACATAAATATTACAGTTTAACCGCTGCACACCAGGCCAAAAGATTTTTCAATCAGGAGATGATATCACAGACAAATAAAATAAATATTGCAGACAATATCTGTAACAAATGATGAAGATGCATCAATAAATTATTGCCACCTCATCATGCCTAAAAACAGTGTTTTATTCTTAAATAAATCCAGAATGCAGTCATACGGTCATCACCTACAGTATATACTAAGCTTCAGGTGTATAAAGCACTGGTTTTTGACCATGTTATCCACCGAATGGCTAGATATGGTTACAAACATCATGATAATGTTACATATATTTTACATGAAGTGCATAGCCTACGGTGTTTACAGTGTGTAGTTGCATTTCAAAATAACAAAGCTACTCCATGATTGGTAGAATAGTCGGATTAACACAAATTAAGTGATTTGCTTCCTAGTGTAAATTCACTGTTCAAGTCAACATTTGGTGCAGAAAATGTCAGTTTAAACACTGTATTGTTATTCCTGTAAACATGTTGCAATAAGGACTATAAACAAGGTCAGCTAGCAGGAATTTTCATTCAATAGGGGCTTGAATGGAAAATGAAAGTTTACAGTACACGGGCACAGTCGCCATCTGCACGGAGTTGTGTGGGTTTACTAGTGTTATTTCAACATGAAGTTTCCTTGCTTTAAAAACAAGAACACATCCAGTTGTATTTCACTCCAAAATCAAGTCAAAAATGAGAAATTATCTTGCAAAAAGGAAATTAAGCCTATATTTTTTTTGCAATGTAACTGCATTGCTTTGTGATATTTCCATGACAATTAAACACATTCGATGCAAAACCAAAAACCTCATTCTCATTACTGTAATGTGCAATATAAGGTATATTATGTAGATTGTGATGCATTTATACATCATGGTAATATATGTTTTAAATACTTTATTTAAGATGGTTTTAATAAACCACTGGGTCCAGACAGGATGATTTTCATTACTGTATTGCGCTCATGATAATGAGATTTTTTGTGGCATTACGGTAATGAAAATTTGTGGCAAAAATAATCTTTATTATAATGAAAATGCAATGCAAAAAAATCATAACGGTCCAAAAGATTCGCTTATTTTTTCTTTGTCTTTTTTGGGATTTTGGGAAGAAATATAACCTGACTATCTCTCATTCAATGCACAAAAATGCACATTATATGGTAAAGCATTAATGCATCAAGTATTGTATTTAAGCTGATTATATTAACAGAAAGGATGACTTTCATTACTGATATGATGCAATGAGAATGTTTTTTTTTTTTTTGCATTACATTAATAAACATGTGTGGGGAAAAATCCTTATTATAATTCAAATGCAGTCCTTCAAATAAGCTTAACCCCCCCAATATCATTTATTTGTACAGTAATGAGAATGAGATTTTTTGGGTTTTTAATTTTGAACTACAGAAATTAAAATTTGTGAGGAAAACATCCTGATAATCCTAAAAATAAAATGCAAAAAATAAAAAATAAAATAAAAAATAAAAATTGGAAAACAAGCCTATTTTTCTTTTTCCAAAATATAATGTATTGACTACCTAACTAATGGTTGGATGAATAATAGAAATATATGAAATATGGATAATATGTCTTATTTTGGACCGTATAAAGAATGTATCTGTTGCAGACTACAAACCAAACACAAAAATGTTTTAACCTCATTCATGGTAACACTATGAATTTACTAGTGTTTGCAGACTTCAACCAGTAAATGCACACACCCAAACAAACCAAACACACCGCAAGAAAGTGCCAGTGAGTAACTTGTAATGCACACAGGTCATCAAGAAAAACGATAGCAGTGTCTGTCGATATTAAGTTCGCTTGCAGAAATGTAGAGCAAAGGAACACCACCGCAAGGCTATTATAAGGACGCAAAGACCGTCTCTGATGGTTTGATCCAATAAATGTGTCATAATTCAACTGTCTTGCCATTAGAAACCAAATGATTCAAATGCACAGACATTTCCAGGTATGTTTCCCATGCATTTAACAGTTTAAGTGTTTATATGAACGGTGGTTCATGTCTACATCACTTGTTAGCACTAATAAAATAAAAAATGTAATTCAATAAAAACCTGATTAAAACAGATGCATTTTTTCCCCTGTAATTTCATATCCATGCATAACAAAAAGAAAAACATATTCACATATTCACTAGGCAAATTCCTGCATTAATGTCCAAAGAGAGAACTCATTTTGCTACAGTCCAAAAGAACATTCCACAGTAGTGCAACACAATTCAAACTTGGTCCATATGATGTGTGATTCAGGACGTAGCGTCTTACTCCTATGCTTAGCAAAACAATGCATTAGTAGTGCGAGAGTTTCCATTTCAACTCTTGAAACACTGGAGGTGCAAAAGAGCTCAGCAGATGGACAAAAGTAGCATTTGACCATGATGTTGGAGAGCGGTTCCTGGGATAGCGAAATTGCCTCCAAGTCTGTAGGACAGTCTTGAGTGGCGTTACCAGTTCAAGTATAGAGTTAGTTTTCTAAAAGGTCTAGTTACTTCAGCAGAATGGAGTGAGTATTTCGATGCGGTTTTATCTAACATTTTACGAATACAAGGGGAACTATTAATGACCTCCATTTTAAATGTTCACATTCAAACTCAAAACTCCTTCTAACACATCTGATCCCAGCGTACCTTTCTTATCATTCTTCTCATATGAAAAATACATTGAGGATCAAATCAATATTTCATGTCCATGTATTTATTCCTGTAAAGTACAGATGTGATTCTCACAAAAACCTGTCAAGAGCATTTCTTTGTCATATTTGACCCCAAATCAATACACAAAACAGGAAATAGCATTGAGAATAACAGCAAAATATACACTTAAACACATTTTTACCTCCCAATTCTCATTACCGTAATGCAAACTGTCATTTTACTTTTAATATTCCCATTGTTTTTAATGATGGTACTGATTACCGTAACACAAGCATATATATATATTTTTTACTATATTACAGTAACAAAATGTGGTTGTACAATGACTTCTTAAATTAAGAGCAGCAAAAATAAAAGGTAGTACCAAGGATGTACAACTATGATGTATATATACTTTAAAATTTAAACAAAAGTAATCTTGCAAATTTCATAATAATCATCTTTTTTCACAATGTGGTAATGAGAACTGGGAGATAAAAAAAAAGAAAAATCATATTCTTAATCCTAAAACAGGCTTAATATTTTTTGAGGTATTTTATTTTGAGGTAAAATAGGACTAGGACATTTTCTTGACAGGTTTAAAGGAATAGTTCACCCAAAAATGAAAATGTTTTCATCATTTGCTCACCCTCATGTGTATGACTTTCTTCTGCAGAACACATTTTAGCTCTGTAGGTCCATACATTGCAAGTGAATGGTGACCAGAACTTTGAAGCACCAAAAAGAACATAAATGCAACATAAAAGTAATCCATACGACTCCAGTGTTTTAATCATTCAGAAGCGATATGGTAGGTGTGGGTGAAAAACAGATCAATATTTATGTCCTTTTTTACTATAAATTCTCCTCCCTGGCCAGTGGGTGGTGATATGCATGAAGAATGCAAATTGCCAAAACAAAAGAAGAATATAAAAGTGGAGAATGATAGTAAAAGAAAGGACTTAACACACCTATCATATCGCTTCAGAAGATATTGATTTAACCACTGGAGTCTATTTTTATGCTACCTTTATGTGCTTTTTGGAGCTTCAAAGTTCTGGCCACCATCCACTTGCATTATATGGACCTACAGAGCTGAAATATTCATATTCATACATAAATCATACACATTTGGGATGGCATGAGGGTGAGTAAATGATGAGAGAATTATCCCTTTAAGTAGGATATTCACATTTGGGTCCTGATCAAACTTTCTGGCTTGATTTTGCCTTAATGACCAGCTGACTGCACATTATCCTTTACTTACTGTCTGAAATAATACAGAACTTTACTGTCCATCTGGAACCCACCTGAAATAGCACTATAACTGTTTTTAGTTCATCATAATAGGAATATTTAAATGTGAAACGCAAATTTCCCATTATTGCTTTGTGGCTTATTTATGAGACAAGGGCTTGTGATGTGAAGAAATTCGGTGCCTACCAACATCAGTAAGACCAGGGTAAATTATGAAACTATGATGAACCAATTTCTGATATACATGGAGAAAATGTGACCGACTGTCACGATCAATCGAGAGCCACACCAGATTCTTGAGAATTGGCCATCGGTCCTCTAAGACCCAGTAATAATGTACAAAGTGTATCTGCTGCAATGGATTCTCACACCCAAACAGCGCAGTATGGTGTGGTGGATCTTTGTTCGGTGGGCTTGGAGACCTGCTAGCTTCATATAGTTCAGCACACAATGTGACCTCTGTTTTGGTCACTGGTGCACCTCGTTCTCAATAAGGCTGTCTTCTCCTGACTGAAAATCACCCTCGTTTACCGCTTCCTCGTCCTGCGAGGACCCCTGCCCTTCATCCTCGACGCAGCCCGTCTCGTCTGAGTTCGGGTCCTGGAGCACTTGAGCGACGTACGTCTGCTGAGGAAGGGAAAAAACAAAACAATAACAAAAGAGCACAAGCTGAGGGCATTACAATAGGTTTACCTCAGAGAACACACAAGCAATTACCGATGCAATAGCTTTACGTGAGGAACAGACTTAAACGTACATCTCAGTTATTCGGCTACGGCGATGGGATGCACCGATCTGATACCTGGATCGGAAGAGCCCGATCCAAATCCGATACTGTGTGTTAGTCATGTTTGTTACTGTGAAGCTCCAAAAATGACATAAAAGGACATTAAAAGCACCATTTAGGTAGTCCATATGACTCGTGCATTTTATTCGAAGTCTCTTGAAGACATAAGATAGCTTTGTGAATTGCGAAAGGCTGCGTTTAAGAAGGCACTGGTGTTCTGCAATACACAAGCCCTCCACACAAACTCAGATGGAGATGCTCGATAGTTCGGCTTGCCTATAGCATGCATCGAGAACGGCACAGGAGCAGCATTTCACCACAATTTGAATACGAATCGTATTAAAATACTGTGAACTAGGCTACATACATGTACTCAGAGGACGTCTGACCATCAAAATAAAAGCCAGAGGGTTTTAAAGTTAAGAAGGCACGACTGTATATATACTGTATATTACTATTGTATAATACATTTCAAAAAGTTAATAAATATTATTATTCGTTTACATATTACATGTAAAGACATCACATGAATTACTGTTAATTTTGCTAATGCATTATCCAGTAGACTAGTTAACAAGTAAGTTCTTTTTAATAGGCTACACATTTATATTGAAATAACGTGTTGTTAGAGGTTTGTGCGTTTTTTCTTTTTTTCCCCCAATATAAAAGAGTACCCACAATCAGTTCCACACAGTGAGGTAAAGACATTTTAAACTGACTGAGAAAAAAACAACAACAACACTGGTATCGGATCGGGATCAGCCGATACTGAGATTTCAGGTATTGAAATCGGATCGGGAAAGAAAAGTAGTATCGGTGCATCTCTAGCGAGAACCAGTGCCATTTGAATGCAAAAGCGAATGAGATCTGAGAGCTCTGGCATTGATGAAAATTCTCAGTGAATATTGACTTTCATTGAATTTTAGTCTGTTCCTCTCACAAAGCTATTGTATTGTTTCAGAAGACTTGGAATATAGCGCTTGAGTTTTATGGAATACTTTTATGGCACTTATATGGCATTATTTGTTCTTTTTAAGAGTTCCGGTGTTGCAGCATCTGGTCACAGTGTGAACATTCTTAGAAATGTTTCTTTTTGTGTTCCACAGAAAATTGAACATAAATGCACATGGTGGCAACGGTTTCATTTTTGACTGAACTATGCCTTTAAAATGAGAACTTGCCATAGACTTGACAGGTGGGGATGAGTCTGGAGGTCTTCCGTTGTCCACACCATCCATGTCGATCTATACAGAACGTCAGAGAAAAAATACTTTATCTCTATCTATTTAATGAATTTAAATGTATCGCTCTCCGAGCGATAACTCTGGGCTAGACTGTGTTAAAAGCCAGCCAGACAGGACCAGTTCTGACCTTGTAATTGTGAGCGCTGAGGTATTTAAAATGACCGAAGACGACATGGGAGAGGCAGATGATGATGGTGATGACCAGAACCACAAAGGTAAACATTGATGTCGGAGCAACAAAACCTGGCAGGGTGACAGAGAGTAGTGGAGAAAAATCATATAAGAGAAATGCCAACTGGAAAGAATGATATTGAAGAGTAACAAAAGCTCTGTTGCACACTCTGCTGTCTAAGGGAGCATCCTAAAACAAATTACAACTTAAGTGTTCGATTGGACGTTCTCAATATACAACAATAATTTCATTAATGCTCACTCACACGTGCTACACAAATAGCACACAAGGCACTAGCATGTTGCTGGTCTGACATTTGTATGTTGCTAAGCTACAGACCTGACACTCTAAAATGCACAGATACATAGCGCAGAGTGATATTGGATAAAATAGTGCTTTTAATTATTTTTCAGTAATTAAAGGTCCACTACGGAACACACAATAAGGTTTCTTCAAGGTCCTCTGAGAACTTGTCACAGTTCTTCTATGCATTTTAGCTGTCTCAATTGCTTCTGTCTCATCATGTAATCCCAGACCGACTCTGTGGGGGCCATACTATGTTGAAGGACTCATTGTTCTACTTTTATTTTATTCTATTTGTAAAAGTAATGTTTGGACATTTAAAATGTATATTTCCTATTGACAGACTAAAGCTGAAGATATAAAATAACCATCTTTGGACAATTGTTTTTGTGAAACATCTAATATGCCTTATAGTTCTGCACAGTACTGTATATACCAAAAATATGTAGCATATCTGCTGCCGGACCTTTTTTTTTTTTTTTTGGCGGATATGAAATAAACACACAAGGATGAAAGACGGAAGACTGAAATTTTCAGCCAAATTGAACCTGACAGCTCTGACTCTAAACTGAAAGAAAGACATTCAATTGTGAAGTCTTGTAAAATCTTTCTACAATTTAATTAAGGGTAATTACTTATTTTTGAGTGTACAGTAGTGGTTTTAAAGGAATAGTTCACATAAAATGAATGCCATCCGAGAAGTGTATGATGTTCTTTCTTCTGCTGAAAACAAATAAAGATTTTTAGAAGAGTATCCCAGCTCTGTTGGTCCATACAATGTTAGTGAATGGTGACCAGAACTCTGAAGCTCCAAAAAGCACATAAAGGCAGCATAAAATTAATCCATACGACTCCAATGGTGTTCTGAAGCCATCAAATCGGTTTTGGTTGAGAAAAGACCAATATATAACTCCCTTTTTCACTATAAATCTTAACATTAGCAGTCTCTTTGATGATCATGACTTGATTACACTTTCTAGCATCATCAAGCGCTCTACACATGCCTCAAGCACCAGGTAATGTAATCAAGCATGATCGAGCCTAGAGACTGCAGATGTCAAGATTTATAGTGAAAAAGGAGTGATATTTTGGTCTGTTCTCCACCAAAGCTGATTTGATCGCTTCAGAAGACATGGATTAAACCACTACAGTCATATGGATTACTTTTATGCTGCCTTTATGTGATTTTTGGATCTTCAAATTTCTAGCCACCATTCATTTGCATTGTGAGGATCTACAGAGCTGAAATATCCTTCAAAAAAAATCTTCATTTGTTTTCTGCAGAAGAAAGTCACACACATGGTTAAGGCAAGTAAATTATGAGAATTTTCCTTTAAGAAATCTCCTCCTAATCTCGGTTTGCTCAAAACAATTAATTTCAACACTTGTTCTCTGTATCCAGTCCCATGCAAAGCATGCTGGGAAAAGGAAAACCCCAGGCCAGTTTCATCAATGCTACATTAACACCACAAAACATATTCATGCAGTCCCAAATCAAAAGGATTAAGTAAACTTCCATTTTACAAATTTAAACGAATTAAACACAATGAAATCAAAATGTTCTAGAATTGTGCTGCTTTAGTTTATTTTAATTAAGTAAACTGAACAAGCAGCAAAAATCCTTTTTTCTTTTAGTGTAGGTTTATCGTAATGACTTGGGATTTTTATGCACTGGCTCAACAAATGGTATATTGTTCATTTCTAATGGAAAATTTAATTGAGAAATTCTCTGTTGTGCACGTTTAATACACTATTTAAATTGGAAAATTACATCAACATAATTCTCAATTCCCTCCATCGACCAAGTTTATTACAATCCTTTCCGGGATTGGCTTATCTGTGAAGGATACATGTGCTGCTGCTTAAGAATTTGGACAAAACATATAAATCAGTGTAGTTTTGCCGTGTGCTGTCTGGAACAGCCTACGATTATGGAATGTGCCGTCTTTTGTCCCTGAAAATGCTGTCTAGGTGGGCATCTCCCCAGGGTTTAGAACATAATTACTGTTTGTTGGTGACTTACTTGTGCGGACAGTGGAGAAAAAAAGCAGCCAGAAGAGGCAGAGTATCGGTGCTGCCACCACCTGGTTAACAGCTCCAGAGTGAATCTTTTTATCCAGCTTAGAGGGCAGGTAGGCATAATACATATTATACCTGTCCACAAGGTGCTTGAGCAGCATGTACATAAGACCTGCAGACAACATACACAACTTATGATTCATTCATTACTTCTTAAAAACACGCTATCATTTTTTTATTACTCTTGACCTTTTTGTTCTTATCAAGGAGTCCAGTTTAATTAATAAAGTAAAGAAATTCTTAAAGGGATAGTTCACCCAAAAATGACAATTCTCTCATAATTTACTCACCCTCTTGCCATCCCAGATGCGTATGACTGTCTTTCTTCAGCAGAACAAAAATTATGATTTTTAGAAGAATATTTCAGCTCTGTATGTCCATACAATGCAAGTGAATGGGTGCCAAAATGTTGACGCTTCAAAAGGCACATAAAGGCAGCATAAAAGTAATCCATATGACTCCAGTGTTTCAATCCATATCTTAAGAAATTATATCATAGGTGTGGGTGAGAAACAAATCAACATTTAGGTCCTTTTTTGCTAGAAATTCTTCTCTCTGCCCAGTAGGGGGCGATATGCATGACAAAAGTGAATCAGCAAAAACACAAGAAGAATGTGAAAGTGAAAGTGGAGACTGACTGAGCATTGAGGAGAATTTATAGTAAAAAAGGGCCTTAAAAATGTATCTGTTTCTCATCCTCTCGCTTCTGGAGACATGGATTTAATCACTGGAGTCTAATGGATTACTTTTATGCTGACTTAAATGATTTTAGGAGCTTCAAAATGTTGGCACCCATTCGCTTGCATTGTATGGAACAAAACAGCTGAGAAAGACTTCTAAAAATCTTTGTTTGTGTTCTTTAGAAGAAAGAAAGTCATACACATCTGGGATGGCATAAGGGTGAGTAAATGATGAGAGAATTTATATTGTTTGGGTGAACTATTCATTTTAGAGGGAAATATGTGTCACTAACCAAATGGTACAATAATAGGACAAGTGATGCTATATGTCATGACCACAGTGAAGACATTCATCATCCAGGCGTAAGCAGCTCCAAACTGGAACTCGTAGGCTTGATGCTGTAGAGCAAAACAACCACATCATAATAAGACTCACTACTGAATCATTACAACGAGAATATCTGGCCAAAAGAAGCAAATGCATTTGTAAATAGTGTGCAATGACTACTATATATAAAACACACCTTCTTCACGTTGCGCCTCTCGGCGACGGAGCGTGCCAAACACAGGCGGATCATATACATGAGAAAATACGGTATGCGTAATAGGTCCATGGCATTACCGATGAAGGCAGACGCGATCACATAATTCACAAAAAAGGCTCCATTATCTGGCAGGAACACACACCTAAAGGACATAAAATGAATTATACATGTATAAAATGCAGCTACAAGTGTCTATTAGCAGCTTGATCGTTATTAACCAATAGTCTATTTCACTGTATAATTGGACCTCAGTGCTGGTAGATCTCTCGTAGACTTACTCAAATCGTACTTTTGCCTCGTCAAGGAATTTCTTGTCAAAGAGCCAGCGGAAGAAAAGATCCAAACTGCATATAGGGGAAAAAAAACCAATGTGGAACGATTAGAGCAAATGGAAACTAAACTGAAATTGAGAAAAAAAATAGGCTGTTTGTAATCAGTTCTATTTGATCTCAATCATGTGCAGGCATCTGAATATTAAGACGCTGAGTCAACTATATTATTTCTAGAGGAACCCCTTTAGTTCAAATTCAAAGTGCCTCTTCTTCTCAACTTAAGCCAGATGAGAGAACATACCTGCTGAGTCCAAGAGATGGCAGCAGCAAAACCATAAAGATGAGGAAGGTGTAGCACTTGTGCATGGTGGTTCTGTTCTCTCCAGATCTGTAGGGCAAAGGTCACATACAATCTGAGCTCAGTTCATCTAAAAATAAAATTATGCCATTTACTTAACCTCATGTAGTTCAAAACCTCTAGAACTTTCTTCAGTGGAACACAAAATAAAAGGACAAAAAAAAAAGCACTATAAAAGCACAAATTTCCATGTTTGCTGAAGCTATTCAATAGTTTTAAAGGAATATTGTGGGTTCAATACAGGTTAAGCTCAATCGACAGAATGTGTGGCATAATATTGATTACCATAAAAATACATTTTAAAATGAAATAAACTTTTCTTTAAAAAAAAAGCAAAAATCAGGGTTGCAGTGAGGCCCTTAAAATGGAAGTGAATGGGGCCAATCTGTAAACATTAAATTACTCGCGGTTTAAAAAATAACAGCCACAAGACCTAAACAATATGCATGTTAACGTGTGTGAAAAAGTTTACTTACCAACCACTTCTGTTTAAATTTATAGCCAATTTTACAACTTCGTTGTCATGACGATGTCATGTAAATAAACCCCAAAACAACTGTAAAAATGATGCTTTAAACAGCTTCACAGCTCAAATAATACACGAGTTTTAACAGAATATGTAATGCAATTGATTTTATACAATTTTAAGCATCACATTTCTGCCTTTAAACACTCTAAAAATTGGCCTCATTCACTTCTATTGTAAGTGCATCACTGTAACCTCAATTTTTGCTTTTTTTTAAGAATAGGACGGACGAGTCAAAATAAATTTTGTGCTAATCAACATTATGCTACAAATGCTGTCGATGGAGCTTAACTTGGAATATTCCTTTTAAGTGATTTACAAACCGTGATGTATTTTTTTCTTATAATTTTGTCCTCGTGGTGGCATGGTTACTCACTTCAATCAGGGTGGTGGAGGACAAGTCTCAGTTCCCTCCGCTTCTGAGACCGCTTATATTTATCACGTGACTCGTGCATGACACCATGGAGACCCTGTGTGGAGGCTCATGCTACTCTCTGCGATCCACGCACAACTTACCACATGCCCCATTGAGATCTAGAACCCCTAATCGTGACCACGAGGAGATTACCTCATGTGACTCTACCCTCCCTAGCAACCGGGTCAATTTGGTTGCTTAGGAGACCTGGCTTGAGTCACTCAGCATGCCCTGGATTCAAACTCACGACTCCAGGGTTGTTAGTAAGCGTAAATACTCGCTGATCTACCCAGGCCCCCCAGCATGCACAGATTTAAAGAAGACTCAAATGTGAAAACATCCATAGGGACTTTCAAACGTTTGGATATCCGATTCCGATTTTATTTGTATTATTAATTCTAGTTAAAATATGTAACATTAATATGACACATAATTTAAGCACAGCCTCTGTAAAAATATAGAGCCAAACGTAAATGTGTAAATGGAAATACTAGTCGGTTAATATTTCCCTCCATTAAACAGTGTCGACTAGCAACATCAGGACCATTTAGTCGACTAGTCTCGCACATCCCTACTTTAGTTAGGCCTGCTGTAACCAGAAACATTTATCATAATATATAACTCTGCAATAAACTGAATGGCATCTATGCCAATATCATACTATTTGTTTCCCTGTATCAACCTCTGGATTCATATTCCGATGTTACCAGAGCCGGACAGATCCAGCTCCGTTCCTGCTTGGTGTGAGACTCCACTGCTACGTGTCGATGAGTGATGACAAACTACATCACTTACAATGGACTTCGGAGGATGAACTGATGCTAACTCCAACTGTAAGACATTGGATACTTCATATGCCACTGCCTGAAACTTGAACTTAGGATGGACCCCACCGAAATGACCTGCTGGTTGAACAGTGATGCACGTCACTGATCTCTGCCTGAATCACCTTGGTCTAATGAGGGACTACACACTTAAGCCTTCATCAGCCAACTAACAAAGGACAATTGCATATATGTGAACTTCTGCAGTTAATAAAGGATGGACTTCAAAGTAATTAGTCATTAATCTTATAGTTCATACAAAATCTTTGTTTAAATACTGGCACTTAACACTTAATTTTAATGTTGTGTGTTGTGAAAAGCACTATACAAATAAAAATGATAACATGTGGGTGAGTAAATGACAGAATTTTCATTTTTTGGTGAATTACTTTCTTTAAGGGCACATCAAGTCAATGCGTCCACAAGAAATCAACTTGGAGCTTAGTAGCGGTCACGCTATTACATGTACTGTATAAAGAACTCTGGTCATTTGACATTCGAAAACAGAGATTGGTCAGATACCGTGTCCAGTGGGCCTCAAAAAAGGCGGAGTAGTAGACGATAGTAGGGAGAAGAGCTGAGAAGCACCACAACAGCAGGGTTGGGAAGAATTGGGTGACGATGGGGTTCTGGAGGAAAAGACAGAGGAAAGGGGGGGTGATGAATGACAGGATCATGACAAAACAGCCACAATGCATTTAACTGTGATAATCCGTAATATGGTTCCATTAAAGCCGGTTACTAATATTAAGAAAAGTATGCTACCTCTGAGCACTTACGTTAAGGTACTCCACGGGTTTGGTGACGTTGAACTTGTCCATGGTGGAGATGATAATGGCGGGGGTCGTGAGGAAGAACAGCAGAATAAAGAGCAGGCAGTTGATGACAAAGCAGCGGAGCCACCATTTAAGGCCACCAATGGACAAATGCTCCCTGTAAAGAACAAGAGATGGGGTGTTCTGTTGTTGTAATGAACTGACAAAATAATTTTGTGTGGCAAGACATTCTGGAGGGTTTGAAAGCCGAAATGTGAAGCTCATATTTTTGGTAAATAATTGTATTTAAGCTGTAAACTTGTCCTAAGAGTTTTTTAGAGCTTAAACTACTTTTCTAAACAGACTTTTAGATATGCATTAGACATAATTCCTTTGAGTGGAGTTTGCTCCATGTAAACAGTCTCTCTTGTGCATATCATGTGAAAGTAACTGGACTTCCCGGCTTAATACAGTCACATGCTATTTTATCACTAGTTCTTAAGTATTGTGACTCTAATTTCGAAACTGTGTATTTTAAGGTTTCGTCCAGTGTGACTGTCTTGCCCCATAGACTTCTATTGTACTGTATTTGTGTCTTATAGTCATTTTCCTTTGTTTTAATTAAATCATTGTCTGTGATAATCAACATTATGCCATAGACTTTCAATCAATGAAACGTGAAAAGAATGAATGAGATTTTAGAAACAAGTGCTGTTACCAGTAGACGTTCTGTGGGTCTGGAGCGTACGTGACTGTCCAGTTACAAGTGTTGAGGACACAGCTGAATGGAGATGACTTAGGCTCTCTTCGACAGTGACAGCCATGACACTGACATGCGTTAAAGTCCTTCAAAATGCTGGGAAGGGAAACAAACTCTAATATTACTGAGAAGTACTGCAGCAGTACCATGGTACAGTGACATATCAGATGGTAATTCTATGGTGCTTTGATATACAACGATCAGCCACAACATTAAATCCACCTGCCTAATATTGTGTAGGTCCCCCTTTGCATGGACTCCAAAAAACCTCTGAAGGTGTCCTGTGGTATCTGGCACCAAGACGTTAGCAGCAGATCCTTTAAGTTCAGTAAGTTGTGAGGTGGGGCCTCCATGGATCAGGCTTGTTGGTCCAGCACATCCCATAAATAGTCAAACGGATTGAGATCTGGGGAATTTGTAGTCAACACCTTGAACAGTTTGTCGTGTTCCTCAAACCATTCCTGAACACATTTTGCAGTGTGGTAGAGCACATTATCCTGCTGAAAGAGGCCACTGACATCAGGGAATACCGTTGCCATGAAGGGGGGTATGTGGTATGCAATCACACTGCCTCCGCCGGCCTGCCTTTTTCCCATAGTGCATCCTGCTGCCATCTCATCCCCAGGTAAACGACGCACACCCATCCAGCCGTCCACATGATCAAAAAATAAAATGTGGCCACCAGGCCACTTCTACCAATGCTCCATGGTCCATGCTCCAGTTCTGACACTCACATGCCAATTGTAGGCACTTTTGGTGGCAGACAGGGGTCAGTATGGGCACTCTGACCGGTCTGCGGCTACACGGCTCAATACGCAGCAAGCTACGATGCACTGTGTGTTCTGACACCATTCTATCACGGCCAGCATTAAGTCGTTCAGCAATATGTGCTACAGTAGCTCTTCTGTGGGATTGGACCAGATGGCCTAGCCTTCGCTCTCACATGCATCAATGAGCATTGGGCTCCAATGACAAGTCAATGACGGTTTTCCTTCCTTGGACTCCTTTTGGTAGGTACTAACCACTGCATACCGGAAACACCCAACAAGACCGTTTTGGAGATGCTCTGACCCAGTCGTTTAGCCATCACAATTTGGCCCTTGTCAAAGTCCCTCAAATCCTTTCACTTGCCTATTTTTTATGCTTCCAACAAATGAAATTCAAGAATGGGCTGTTCACTTGCTGCCTAATACATCGCACCCCTTGACAGGTGCCACTGTAATGAGATAAGATTTGTTATTCAATTCACCTGTCAGTGGTTTTAATGTTGTGGCTGATCAGTGTACAGCCTGGTACTGAAATGCATATACCAAGGTATTTACACTGTGTGGTCCAAGGTAATTCTAAGAATATCAGGGTTGTACCATGGTAGATGCCCATAAAACACCATGGTAGTACCATGATACTTTCTGGTTAAGTAATAGCACTTTGAAGCATACCATGGTAATACTGTATTTCAAAACAACAACAAAAACACACCTTATTACCATAAAAAAAAATCATGATTATAACAGTCATTTTGGGGACTTTTTTTGTTAGTGTTAACAACAAGGCTTCCCACACTTTTGACCAATGAACACCCAAGTCCTTTCCAGGATTTTTGAAAACCATTCAAATTAAATGAACAGTTCACCCAAAATGTTTAATTCCACACAATCATGCCTTCCAGATTATGCATGACTTACTTTCTTCTGCAGAACACAAATCAAGATTTTTAGAAGAATATCTCAGCTCTGTAGGTCCATACAATGTAAGTGAATGGTGACCAGAACTCGGAAGTTCCAAAAAGCACATAAAGGCAGTATAAAAGTAATCCAAATGACTCCAGTGGTTAAATCCATATCTTCAAAAGCGATATAATAGATGGTGAGAAACAACTAAATATTTAATCATTTGTACACTATTAATCTCCCCTTTTGACCAGTCCTAACCAGTAGGTAGCAGAATGGGAAAGTGAAAGTGTAGATTTCCAGTAAAAAAGGATTTAACTATTGATCTGTTTTTCACCCGCACCTACCATATCACTTCAGAAGACATGGATAAACCTCTGGAGTTTTATGTATTACTTTTATACTGCTTTTATGTCCCTTTTGGAACTTTAAAGTTCTGGTCACCATTCACTTGCATTATATGAACATGCAGAGCTGAAATACTGATTTAGCTTTGTTTGTGTTCTTCAGAAGAATGAAAATCATACACATCTGGGTTGGCATGAGGTCGAGTAAATGATGAGAGAATTTCATTTTTGGGTGAACTATCCCTATAAGAGCAATAATTGAATCTTTTTAATTGATTCCTTATTAAGAACTGACAAAAAAAAAAAAAGATTAATTCACAAATCGGACACCACTACGGCTAGTTTTATTTTATTATTTACATTTAGTACATTTTATTATTTATATATTTAAGGAAGAACATGTGCATTTATTTTTTAATTTATTTATGTTTTTTATGTATGAATTATTTTTGCAGGTTTCATCCACCATAAGAGCAGAACAAAACCAGAAAACTGCATACTGTAATAATCAGCATAGAAATTTCAAGGACGTATTGTCTTTATTTCCAGGACTTTAAAACACAATTTCCAGATTTTCTGTGACCGTGTGAACACTGTAAAACCACACACGCATGCACACACACACAACAAAATGTCTTTTAGACTTACAGTGCTGTCATTGCTTCATTCTGGAAGGTCACAAACGCCATCCCAAGAGGTTTTGTGTTGACTTTCTCTCTTTCTTTTCTGTATTCTTCCTTCAGGTTGGCCTCAAGTTGAGTGTAGTAATTCACCGCATCTTCCTGCAGAGATGGATAAAAATATTACAATCAGTCACAGTCATGCATTTTGCTTTGAAGACCCCATGAAATCAAAATAGGGGATTTGCAGCTTTTAGTCCATGTCTGTTTGCTTTGTTTGAGGCCTTTGCGTGCTAGTGTAGAAAATGTAAACTCGACAAACTTACAGCAGATACCTATATATATATATATGCATTTGAAATATACAGTCTTTTGATTCTGGGACAATGTGCATACAAATTTATGCACACATTTTGACCAACAAAATGCCATGACTTAAATGAAAAGCTACTGTTTAAAAATATGATGAGCCTTTCACAATGTGTCCCGGACAATTACAATTGGAAATGTGTGAATGCAGGAATGCCAGGAAAGAAAACAGAGTCCGTCAAACCATTTTATGAGGGCTTTAATTAGACACTTTCAAGTCAAGCCCATTATATCCATCATAATATTACAGTATGTCTATGCAAAAGCTACAGAAATGTCAGATATTGTGTTGTATGGAAAAGAGCAGCATGAACAGGAGAAAGAAAGTCATACGGTTTGGAATGAAGTTGAAGACCTTTTTTGCTGTAAGAACCCGCGCAGCACCATCAGTTAGGCTGAAGTACCCCTTCACCGACACAAAACCTAATGTGTGTACCAAAGACTATATAATTTAACATTATAATAATAAATAATTATTAATATTAAAAGGATAGTTCACCCAAAAATTTTAATTCTCATATCATTTACTTACCCTCATTCCATCCCAAATGTATATTACTTTTTTGGGTAAACTATCCATTTAATGCTTTGTATACATGCACCATAGCAGCTTGTTTTTCTGATTTCAGTATTACAGTCACTCTCCAGCAGGGAAAGTGTGTGTTATAGAAGAACTGCTCTTGGGACAAATGAGAAGTGAGTTTATTTAATGAGGTGGTTTGGGAGCTGCTGCTACTGTTGAACATGTCTTACAGCATCCCTGAACGATAAAGCAATAAAATTAACAGAGCATAACTGCAGGCAGCATGCTAGATATGCTATGTGACAAACTGACAGTGTCTGCAGGGAGTGTCGGATGAGGAAATGTTGTGCATTTACTGTATGATGACTTACATTTGAATATACATGAAATGCATGGCGACACACTAATGAGTTTTTATGTATGCACCAGGGTTGTGTGCCATTCAGTATTGAATTGAGAATCCCTTTTACCTTACAATTCAATTCCTGAATTTGAATAGAGGTGGCAAGAAGGACTATAATACAGAATTATAAATCGTATTTGAACTAAGGAAGTCGAATAAAAATAGAATAAAGTAATCACTGTAAGTGTACTTAAAAGAATAATTCACCCAAAAATTAATTCTCTCATCATCATTTCTTCCACAGAACACAAACAACAATTTTAGAAGAATATCTCAGCTCTGTAACTCCATACAATGCAAGTGAATGGTGGCCAGAACTTTAAAGCTCAAAAAAGCACATAAAAGCAGCATAAAAATAATCCATATGACGCCAGTGGTTAAATCCATGTCTTCAGAAGCGATATGATAGGTGTGAGTGAGAAAAAGATACAAATTTAAGTCCTATTTTTAATAAAAATCTCCAGTTTCACTTTCACATTCTTTTCTTTTGTTTTTGGTGATTTGCATACTTTGTGCATATCACCACCTACAGGCCAGGGAGGAGTAAAAAAGGACTGCAATATTGATCCACACCTATCATATCAAATCTGAAGACATGAATTACGATTCGATTACTTTTATGCTGCCTTTGTTTTTTTGAGCTTCAAAGTTCTGTTCACAATTCACATACATTGTGAGGACCCACAGAGGTGAGATATTCTTCTAAAAATCTTAATTTGTGTTCTCCAAAAGAAAGTACAAATCTGGGAGGGCATAAGGATGAGAATTTACATTTTTGGGTGAACTATCAGGTTAATACTGAATTTAACATTTCACATGATGTATTATTTAGAATTACTATATATATATATACACACACACACAAAGTTTTGAAACGCAACTGAAATGTTTTTCATGATCTTGAAGGCTTGCAAGCTGAAGAACACCATCCCAACCGTGAAGCATGGGGGTGGCGGCATCATGTTGTGGGGGTGCTTTGCTACAGGAGGGACTGGTGCACTTCACAAAATAGATGGCATCATGAAGAAGGAAAATGATGTGGATATATTGAAGCAACTTCTCAAGACATCAACCAGGAAGTTAAAGCTCGGTCGAAAATGGGTCTTCCAAATGGAAAATGACCCCAAGCATACCACCAAAGTTGTGGCAAAATGGCTTAAGAACAACAAAGTCAAGGTATTGGAGTGATCATCACAAAGTCCTGACCTCAATCTGATAGAAAATTCATGGGGAGAAATGAAAAAGCATGCACGAGCAAGGAGGCCTACAAACCTGACTCAATTACACCAGTTCTGTCTGGAGACAACTTATTATGAGAAGCTTGAGGAAGGCTACACAAAACGTTTGACCCAAGTTAACGCTACCAAATACTAAAAAGTGTATCTAAACTTCTGACCCACTGTTCCACCCGATGCCTGGTTAAATGTCAAGAATTGTGAAAATGTTTAAATGTATTTGGCTAAGGTGTAGGTAAACTTCTGACTTCAACTGTATTTATACACAAATCTGTTTTGATGGTTGTGTTAATTGTTTTTACAGTGATATACTGTAGAAAAAAAAGCACTTGGATAATATATATAGCCTAAATAGTTAGTCTAAAGTAAAGAAACAATTATCTATGTTTTGAATAATTAGTTTTGAGTTTGTTTGAATTTTTGAATTTGTTCAAACCAGTTGAGGTGGTTTGGGCATCTGGTAAGGATGCCCCCTGGGCGCCTCCCTAGGGAGGTGTTTCAGGCACGTCCAGCTGGGAGGAGGCCTCGGGGAAGACCCAGGACTAGGTGGAGAGATTACATCTACACACTGGCCTGGGAATGCCTCGGGGTCCCCCAGTCAGAGCTGGATAATGTGGCTCGGGATAGGGAAGTTTGGGGCCCCCTGCTGGAGCTGCTGCCCCCGCGACCCGACTTCAGATAAGCGGTTAAAGATGGATGGATGGATGGATGGATTTGTATGAATTGCAATTCAGTAAATTACTCTTAATTCCAAATGATCATTCAAATTCTTAAATTCTGCCCAATCATGTTATGCAGCTGTTTGCATCTAACCTGCTCACAGCCCTTGATGATACAGCAGCACAGGTGTCCACAGGGTTTGGGGTTTATCATTGTGTGTACATGCTCTTTGGCCATCAGATCAGTGTAGAACTTTTTGCTGCGTTCTGCCTTTTTCCTGTAAGAAAAAGACATGAAATGACCTTAGCATTGCTAGAGCCAGTTGAGCTAAAGCAGTGTCTCCCAACCTTTTTTGCTGTAAGAACCCACACAGCACCATCAGCTAGGCTGAAGAACCCCTTCACCGACACAACCAAATGTGTACCAAAGACTATATAATTAACATTATATTATTAAATAATTATTAATTTTAAAAGGATAGTTCACCTAAAATTTGTAATTCTCACATAATTTACTTACCCTCATTCCATCCCAAATGTATAATTACTTTCTTTCATCTGCTGAACTCAAATTAAGTTTTTTAGAAGAATATTTCAGCTCTGTAGGTCCATACAATGCAAGTGAATGGGTGCAAAAATGTTGATGCTCCACAAAACACAAAGGCATCATAAAAGTAATCCATATGACTCCAGTGTTTCTTTTAATCCATATTTTTAGAAGTGATATGATAGGTGTGGATGAGAAAGAGATTGATATTTAAGTCCTTTTATGAAATTCTTCTCCCTGCCCAGTAGGGGTTGGTATGCATACAGAATATGAATCACTGAGATCTGTTTCTCACTCACACCTCTCATAGTGCTTCTGGAGAGATTGATTTAACAACTGGAGTCTTATGGATTACTTTTATGCTGACTTTTTTCAACATTTTGGCACCCATTCACATGCATTGTATGGACCTACAAAGCTGAGAAATTCACCAAAATGTCTTCATTTGATTTCAGCAGATGATAGAAAGTCGTACACATCTGGGATGGCATAAATGCGAGTTAATAATGAGAGAATTTTCTTTTTTGGGTGAACTATTACTTTAATAATAATTTTATAAGTATTGATAATTATTAATGATGATAATAAATTATATTTCAGGTATATTTTAGTTATAATGTCCATTTTGCTTAAGGAAAGAAATGGTCTCTCAGCTAATGCTGTTAAATATACAGGGGACCTTCTAACTAGGTACGTTATGAAATATTAACTTTAGAAATTTTCTTTAATAATTAGTTTTTTTTAAATAATTTTGGTCACACATTTTTTTTTCATGTATTTTCACATTTCCACAATTTTCACATGTCTTGGAATTGCAAATTCAAAGTGCTAAAATGGTACTGTCTCTTTAAGACTACTGGCAGCAGATCAGCCAGTGAGTGCAAATTAACGAGAGAGAACACGCAATGTTTCCTTACTGCATGTGTGCTATGTGTGATTGAAATCGATGTGTTTTTTTTTTTTTTCATCAAAAAACTGTAAAAACTAAAAGTTTATTAAAAGAGGCATTGTTCACAGACAAATAGATTGCGTGGGCCTTGTCTTTGGACACACATTACATGTGAGAAGAGTCAACCCAAACTTTTACTCTCAACATGCAGTGAAAAGATCTCTGTGCCAAACTTCACATGAAGTAAAAGATCAATATCGGGACTGTTCAAAAGAAGACTGTGATTATATGGAAAATCGATATTTTATCCATCCCTAATTTTAGTATTTTAATTTTAAGCCATAAATGTCATTTAATATACAGTCCTTTGTCTCAGCCCAGCTTGATTTGTCAAAACTTTACCTTTCCGACTCCAGGGACATCAGCTTGGCGACATCGTAACAAATTCGAGCATCCAGCACTGCACAGTTTTCATAAGCTTGCCTTTATTGAAAACAGAGATTGAGAAAAACAGTGAGAAATTGCATGTGAGAGATGTTTACATAAATCACGTGTAAGCATTGTTTGCTATAGGATCTGTTAAAACAGTAAAAGTATTTACTACTTCCCACTTTCTCATTTAACCTGGCTTTATAACACAGGGCTGAGAGTCTTACAGGAGCCAGACTTCACAATCGGCATAAAGTCTGGCGTACACTGTAGCTCACTTTGACAGGAAGAGGCCGTCTGAATAACAAATGACCAGCAGCAGTATTTATATGACACTTGGGGGATGGCAAATCTGAAATCCATTACATTCCAACAATATGCATGCCACAAAGTAGTATGCTTTTTTTAAACAACAGTGTAGCAGTCTTTGTGAAAGGATGTATGACTGTGTAGACATTGAAGACGTTAGTGGAAAATGCCAGTAGCCAGTATAGGTTTCAGCTGTGAAATTAATGGAAGAATAATGATAAAATGCTTACAAAAATACCAATAAATTTATCTCAAATTATATTTCTCATCCGGCTTGTGACCTTAAGTTACTTAAAGAATAGTTTATTTAATAGTATATTGTAGCTTTATCTGTAATTGAATCCTGAGTTTAAACAGCAGGCGTTTAGTATACATTTTAGGTCAAAATCCATTGATATTTCTCACTTCGCGCTGATAGTTTTGCATGAACACATAACTTCCGGTTGGGTGGTCGCATACGATCTAGTTGCACGAGTTGAAATATTTCAACAAAGCAGTCTAACTGATTTTTTCCACATGATCTCTGGGCATGCCATCGAATTCATAGGGTTGATGTGTCTTTTCCCAACTGGCTGCAGTAAGAGAGATTGCTTTTTGATTTGAGATGCCAGTGGGACCTTCTCCATCTTCTTCAAAGTACACATCCTGCCCGCTCTCTCTCAATCTGTGTGATGGGCACCACAGTTTGTCTCATACTGGAATTCTTTGCCAGAGAATAAGTCTAAAGACATCCACTGTCCCCACACATTTTTCAGCAGTAAATGAAATTAGATAAACATGACAGTGCCACGTGACCACCTAATTAAATCAGTTAAGGCTGCCGTTGTCTTACTTGGACAAGGACTTATACTAAGCTTGGGCAAGTCCTCATGTTTCAATTGAAACTTTGAGGCTTGATGGCATTTAAAGGTAGCGTGTGTAATTTTTTATTTATTTTTGTTAAAATATGCAGTTTAATGTACAGAGACAACTATAAGTTACACAAGTAGAAGCCATTCATGGTTTGACTTCCTGAAGAATACAAACACTGTGGTGCAAAACTGAAACTCTGAAACTCTGTTTCAGTTTTCCGACATGACAATTTCTGTCTGAACCAATGACTTAAGATTGGGGTGGAACAATCTGTTCACCCAACCAATGGAAGTTGGGGGTAGGGTGAAATGGGAGCTAGCAGTATTTGCTAAACCTGTTTGGATACATTCTTTTTGTAATTCCGTTGGGTGGCACAGGTAGTGCAGACATTATATGCTTCAGCTTTAAAGATGATGAGAAGGGAGATATTAAGTAGTCTTGGTCTGTGACAAAAAAATAAAGAGTGTTTTCACCAACAACTTACACAAAATGCTGCTTTATTTGACTGTCTTCTGCATATTTTGCAATCCCATTTATGAATAAAGTGCGTTTCACCTGTGAACAGATTCAAAGAGAAGATATGAGAGCGCATTTCATTAACATTTAAAGGAAAATTCCAAGTTCAGTAGAAATTAAGCTAAATTGACAGAATTTGCTGCATAGTGTTGAAGAATTTGTTTTTTTTACTTCTCCTTCCTTTTCTTTTTTTATTTTCTCATTTATATTCATGCATTTGGCAGATGCTTTTTATCCAAAGTGACTTACAGTGCACTTATTACAGGGACAATCCCCCCAGAGCAACCTGGAGTTAAGTGTCTTACTCAAGGACACAATGGTGGTGGCTGTGGGGATCGAACCCTTATCTCCCCAATCTGGAATTCCCAATTCCCAATGTGCTCTTAGTCCTCATGGTGGCGTAGTGACTCATCCGGGTGGCAGAGGATGAATCTCAGTTGACTCTGCGTCTGAGACGTCAATCCACACATCTTTTAACATGGTTTGTTGAGCGCGTTACCACAGCTAAAAGCACGTGAGGAGGCTTCATGCTATTCTCCACAGCATCCACGCACAACTCACCACATGCCCCACTGAGAGCAAGAACCATTATTATAGCAGCAATGAGGAGGTAAACCCGACATGACTCTACCCTCCCTAGCAACCGGGCCAATTTGGTTGCTTAGGAGACCTGGCTGGAATCCCTCAGAACACCCTGGATTTGAACTAGCGACTCCAGGAGTGGTAGTCAGGATCTTAACTCGCTGAGCTACCCAGGCCCCTTATCCTTCCTTTTCTTAAAATTTTTTAATAAAAAATGTAAGTTACAGTGAGGCACTTGCAATGGAAGTGAATGAGGCCAATTTTTGGAGCGTTTAAACAGAAATGTGAAGCTTATAATTTTATAGAATAACTTGCATTCATTTTTCCTGTTAAAACTCATGTATTATTTGAGCAGTAAAGTTGTTTAAATCTATATATTTTTACCATTTTAGGGTTTTTTCACGATTCGTTTCAGTTTGAAAAGTTAAGATTGAAAGTGTTTTTTATTATTATAACTTTAAAGACATATCCTTTAAAATTTGGCTAAAAGTATTGTTCTTAAAAGTGCTAAATGATCCATCAGAGATGTATTGGGGCTAAAAATCAGCCAAAAACTGGGCAGTGATGACACAATATCAAAATATTAGCTAATAATTATTCTTACTGAAAATTCTGAATTATGTTAGATACATATGCTGCCAACACACCTTCACCTATTACATACATCTAAAATATTTTAAATTAATATGGTATTTTTCTTAAATAATACTGTCTTTGATTATGGAGGACGTCGCGCATAATAGATAGAATAAAGGCTTAAAAAACACGAAAACAAAAACATGTCCAATCCTCACGATGCACATCGTCACATTTTGTTGCTATACTTGCCTGTACATTAAAGCTAAAGTATTTTATGAATACTTTAAAAGTCTTTTTAACCTTCTGAATGCTGAGCCCTCCCACAAACACTACTCTTTCAGAAACAAAAAAACTGCTTTAGAAATGCATACTAACCCTAAACATAACATTAGACCTCTGCCACTGAACATACTGTATATTTGACAGTGTAAAGATATGACTGAATAAAGGACCTAAGTGAGGCACTTAAATTGGAAGTGAATGGGGCCAATTTTTTTGAGGCAGAATTGTGAAGCTTATAATTTTATAAAAGTACTTACATTAATTCTTCTGTTAAAACTTATGTTTTATTTGAGCTGTTAAGTTCTGTAAAGAGCTGTAATATTAGGATTTTTTTTACTATTGAGGGTAAAAAAATTAGGGCTTATGGCAACGTCATCATGGCAACTAAGTTGTAAAATTGGATATAACTTTACACAGAAAAGGTTAGTAAAGTGATTTTATCACACATGCATATACTTGATGTCTTGTGGCTATACCTTTGAAACAGAGTATTTTTTAGGTTTAAAGATTGGCCCCATTGACTTCCATTGTAAGTGCCTCACTGGAACCCAGAATTTTTGTTTTTTAAAGAAAAGGTGTGACGAGTCAAAATGTACTTTAATAAATATTATGCCACAACTGCTGTCGATTGAGCTTAACTTCTATTGAACCTGGAATATTCCTTTGCCATTAAGTGATTTTTAAAAACAAAATATGAGATAAAGAAATATTTCACTGTCAGCACTCACACTCACTTCAAACCCATGACATACTTTCTTCCATAAAACTAGATGTTTTGACACATGTTGATGCTGTTCTTTCCATACAATGAAAGCATATGTAACCAGGGTCTTATGAGTACCATCAGCTAAGAACAATTGAAAGTTTGGTCCATTCCTCACACAAAACAGTCATATGAATTCAGAAGTCTAATAATGTAGCGCACAAATCACATGGTCCTCAAAGTTTTGGTTCTGCTTTTTAGAGCTTGATAGCCTGTGTTCTTTGTAACATTCTTCAAAATTTCTAGATTTGTGTCCTACGTAAGTCAGTCAGTCATTCAGGTTAGGAACAACATGAGGGTTAATGACAGAATTTTCATTTTTTAGGTGAACTGTTCCATTAAATTGTTTTGAGGAAGTTTAACTGCAAGTTGTCTCCGCTCACCAAGTCGTCTTCTTTGTAGTGCATCTTTGAAGTGTGTCTCCTCATGCTGTACACTGTCAGTAACAGATATAAGAAGGCAAATGTAGTGTGCAGCCACAGCAGGTTATTGCTGAAAGAGAGGAAACAACAAAACATCTAGAGATGTTGCAGTCATCAAATCAACAATCATTCAGGATTTCATCACAAGAGTCTGTGGCATGACATAAGCTTACCCAGACTTCAAGTTGGCTATTGTAGTTCGCCCAAAACTGTAGGCATTATATTCTGCAGGAAGAAAAAGTGGGTCATCATAGGCCAGTTCTCACCTGTAGTCATGTGAATTGGCATTCAGAGGTGTAATTATAGATGACTCGCACTCAAACTTTCACGACTCACCTAGTAGGTCTCCTGAGAAGTTGACGGGCAGGACGATGCCCACGGAGAGCACGCCCACCACCACCAACAGACCAATGATGTGCCGCTGGAACGAGAGGTAGTGTACAGCGTCTTCACCACACTTCTCCCTGATCTCGTCATCTCTGAGAAGGGAGAGATGCATCAGTACACCGTCAACATGTACTGCGCGATGTCAAACACAGCGGGTTTTATCACCTGCGCTCAATGTTGGCAACGTATCAGGGTTTATTTTTCAATAAAGAGTGGCTGAATATACCTCATCCTGCTTATTAAATGGCTACTTACTGAATAAATGGACATGAAATACTGATTTGCATGGAAATTATGTTATAAGAAAGAGACCACAGAATCACTAGAAACTGCTGAACTCAACCTCTGCTCTGGTTTGTGTCAGAGACTATGATAGAATATTTTTTATAGCTCTACAGCCCATCTTTAAGCTGACGTAAGATATTTTTCAAGGTTAAAATGCTTTTTCCTATCCCATCCCAATACGCGGAGACAGCATTCAAAACATTGTGTTTTTTGTTTGAGATCCAAGATTGATTTGAGAGCAGACATTATGAGGGCGTTCATCTTCCTTCATCTCAATAATATAATCATTCCGACATAACTTAAGTAACATTAGTATGCAATTCAGGTTCCATTAACAATGTCAATCAGGCATTGTAAAAAAACGGTAGACTCACTTTATCCTGAAGATGGCCGTTAGCCAGGAACAGAAGCCCTGCAACAGAGACAAAGATCATCACATTCACAGCACTCTAACTATCGCCTGTCAATCACCTCCACAATGAGAGGGTCACAGTCTCTAATGTTGTTTCAGGAGCCATTAGAGGCTGTGTGGGTGCATGTGACGCAAGTTAACTTAAGTGCAGATGTTCTACAGCAGGACAGGCAGATGCAAATAAATGGCTGTTAAAAGGCTTAGTGTGTGTTTTTTTAAGTGAGATGGAGCTATGGCAGGTGACAAGTGAGAGTGTCTGGGTGTGTGTGTATTTCTAATTGTGAACATGATAAAGGAACAAAAACAGAGAGCAAATATGTGTGTGTGGGGGGGGGGGGGGGGGGGGGTGGAAGACATACAGTATATTTGGAATGACATAATTCTTGCACTACTTTTGCAGTATGCATTATGTGCAAAGTATGCAGATTTTTCTGTATGCATGGAATACATGGATGGACTCCTTCATTCGTCAAAATGTGCAGTTTACGACCAGAGTACACATGGAATACTGCATTTCATAATGTTATGCAGTCGACTTGCCCTTACTGTCAGTGATGAATGAACCTAAGGTAATATTATCTCCAATTTTTAGCATCTAGTTTGACTCATTCCTTAATTGGACCGCCAAGAAAATTAATAAAACATTGGATTAAAATCTTTTGGATTCATTTTTAGTTTGGAGATTATAACTGGAATTGAATTGCTAATGTCTGACTCTTTTTGAAAATGATTTAATCCAATTTTTATCATTTTTTTCATTGGTTTATACTGTATTTCCAAAAATTTTATGGAACTTTAATTGCTTCTTTTTTTACTCATTTTTTAATTGGTCCACCAAGATAATTAAAAAAAAATGTTTTTTTTTTTGTTTTTTTTACTCATTTTTATTTCCAAGATTATAACTGGACTCGCTCCTAATTTACTCATTATTATTATTAAATTGGACTGCAGAGAGAATTATATCCAAATAGGATTAAAAATGACATTTTTAATTCAGAGATTATAACTGGACAGCAATTGCTTATTTGTGACTCATTATTTAATCAGACCACCAAGACATCTAATTTTCATAAAAACATTAATACAATTGTATTTCCAAAATTACAACTGAACTTCAATTGCTCCTTTTGGACTTATTATTAATTTGGACCACAAAGATCATTTTTATGAAAATTGGGTTAAAACATTTTTATTTATGATTTTTACAAGGATGTGTAACAGGATGTGCCTTTAATTGCAAATTTTTTACTCATAATCAGACTGCCATGAACATTTTGTAATACAGTTTTTATAAAAGTATTAATAAACGTTTTGAATCATTATTTAATTGGACCGCAAAGAAAATGTTATGACAACTGGACTAAAAATGTTTTAAATTGCTTTTATTTTCCAAGATTATAAATGGACTCCAAATGCTAACTTTTATGCTACAGCATGCTACAGTTTGAAATATTGCACATTGTTTCACATACCAGTTAAACAGTTGCCATTGGCAATATACAGTATATACTTGCAGTAAGTTAGTATTCTTTTCCAAACAAAGCCTCCACACTAACGAATGTGCAAGCTACTTACATTGTCTCTTTGGTCAAAGTCGACCGAGCTGGACACAGAGGTGAGCCGCTCATATCGGGAGTCAGCAGGCGTCTGCATGGCGGAGGCCACACTGAACACAAACACACGTTATTAACTACCTCTCACAGCACGGCACTCAAATTAATGTATGATTGTACAGTCACTGACTCGCATGCCACGTCAAGTATTTGACAATCAGGATTGTAGCTTGAAGGTGTTGATAATTGGGGTCATGTAATATGCAGATTGAATCATAAAGTAATCAATAAGAATCGTGCATATATTACAAGTGTTCAGAAGACTTCAGAAGACTTGGAATATGGTGCATTAATAGTTTGGGCTACTTTTATGGTCCGGTTTTGGAGCTTGACAGCAACAGCCCCCATTTACTGTCATTGTATGGAAAAATTTTCTCAGGATAAATTTATTACTAAATAAAAAGTGATGGCCACTGCTAGGCCCTCCAAGCTTGAATGATATGTTGGGCATGCAGCAAGTGACTGCGCATACACACTAAAAGAGTTTACACAGAGTTAGCATCAGTGACTTAGAGGCAAGTTACACACAGATTGTACACAAGGTGATTACAGTGGAGCTAGAAAGATGATGAACACACAAAGACAAGAAGATTATAGAGTTGATTAGAAGCAGAATGAAAGACACAGTTAAGAAGAGAAATCTTGGGAAAGAGGCCCAGAGACAAAATACTACCTTTACATAACAGCTGGGTGACTCTCTGCAAGAGCTTAATCAGTACATAGCTACATTGACCACAAACATTTGGACTGATTAAATAGGAACTCTGTTCTTAGGACACTAGATAATGGGGCACTTGAAGTTTGCACTCTAGTACCAGAACAATCCTGCTCACTTAACAATGACTAAAACTATGATACAACTGGATGGATCACATTGCTATGCCACCACAGGATGTTTTACCTCTCCATGTAAGTCTCGTCTCTGTGGGACATATAAGGTGCTAAGACACTAGCCAGAATGTGCAATCTTGAAGAAGAAGACATATATATTATTTAAAGGTGAAGTGTGCCTTGTTTGTTTAAATACATGTACCTAACAGTTAAAGATGTGCAGAGTCTATGAGTAACCATTTCTTATACAGTAGTTGCCGTGAAACAGGGAGTGAGGATATATCTTGGCAACGCTATGTTTATTCAAAACAAAAGTTGGTGCGCTTCTTTAGGACCATAATTTTAAGGTAAAAAATGGCTATTCTTGCCTGTAACTTTGGCACCAAATGTCCTAATCATGAGATCAGTGTCTATGGATAGCTTAGATCAAGAGGATTTCAATGATACCATTTTTTCTGTGATTGGCCAGACATTTCTTGAATGCTTTGCCAGATTTCAAAGGAAATGGGTATGCATCATCAACATCATGTCCTGAGGGTACCTGAGCAATTTGGAGACAGCCCCGCCTATTGTTCAAAACATAACTAACCAAAACTTTTCAATTGACTGTAAAGCTGTGGACTACAGATTGACTAAAGGTTGAGGGTTTGATCACCACCTAGACGAGTCTTACAGTTGAATTTTTTTTTTGTATTGTGCTTACTGAATAGTTGCAGGGCTGTCCCCAATCATATCTTCTTGCAGCTATTCTTATCATTCTTCTTCCCTTTTCTCTACAATGGGAGTTTAAGGCAGCACTACGGACCATAAATAGGAACATTATCATATTTGATGATATATATAAGATTCACCTATTACCGTGGTCGTGATTTTGGACTGTGACATTGTTTTTTAGCTGCTACTCCAACAAAAAATGGCTCAGATGATCTTCAGGACAAGCCACACTGAAATGAATGAACATAATTTCATCTCTGTTGAAAAGTTATGCCAATACGATGTTAACTATTGACATCTGTGCTTGGTTGTGCTGACTCTCAGCTTAGCTGTCAGCCTTGAGGCAGTGCGGTGCAGTATATAGTGGGAAAAGGTACAGGTTCTATCCTGCCCTGAATCAACTTGTGAAGAGATGTGGGCTAGGGCTGGGTGATAGGATGATGCAATCGTATATCGACGATATCTTACAAAGAACCTGATGCCGAATTCGACACTCAATTGACCGATGATGATCGACAACATCGAGAAATGGCAAAACCATGGACCTGGGAAGTCAGCTATGATTATTATTATCTTTACATTTGTAATTGTCTTCAGTTCTTTTTTTTCATTTTTATTTTATATTATCCCCTTTTTCTCCTAATTTGGAATGCCAAATTCCCACTACTTAGTAGGTCCTCATGGTGGCGTATTTACTCACCTCAATCCGGGTGGCGGAGGACAAGTCTCAGTTGCCTTCTAAAACCGTCAATCCGCGCATCTTATCACGTGGCTCGTTGTGCATGACACCGCAGAGACTCCGCATGTGGAGGCTATTCTTCACGATCCACGCACAGCTTACCACGCACCCCATTGAGAGTGAGAACCCCTAATCGTGACCACAAGGAGGTTACCCCATGTGACTACCCTCCCTAGCAACCAGGCCAATTTGGTTGCTTGGGAGACCTGGCTGGAGTCACTCAACACACCCTGGATTCAAACTCGCAACTCCAGGGATGGTAGTTAGGGCTGCAGCAAACGATTATTTTGATAATCGATTAATCTAACGATTATTTTACTATTCTGTATTATTGCAACGATTAATAATTAACTCTTAACTGATTATTCTGCATGTGTCCTGACTTAAAAGGTTGTATAATACTTTCTTACTAACAATAAAAAGGAAAAATAATCTTTTAAAAATACCTCTAAACTAGTGGTAGTCTTGCTATTAGTAATTTTCCACCTGTTATTGTTGACGGATATGTGCATGATTTCAATTGAAGCCGTTGGAGACAGTGAATGTTTGGATTTAGGTAGTTACAAGATTTTTTGATCACTTCATTACTTTAATTGCTTTTTTTTGTTAGGTTTAAAGTGCAATTTTAATTTAGAAATGTATTTTATATTTTTCATGTTTTAATAAATTAATTTAATTTTGTAAAGAAAAATCAATTAAATAAAATGTCACCGACCCTCGGCAGGGGGGTTAAAAATATAATTTTATATTGCGATATTTTTAAGGCGATTATCGCTAAAATATTATTTAAATATCGCCCAGCCCTAGTGTGGGCTTGATGTGCATGTCATATTCAGTTTAGGTGTTTATTGTGTCATGCATATTTGCCATTGCTTGGTGCAATGCTTGCCATTTTGATGCTTTGTCCTGTAGTTGCTGCTTGCAGCTATATAATAACTGTAAAATGCAAATGCAAATAAAACTGTTGCACTGTACAGCCCTGGTGTAAACACAGTGTCTCTATAGCAAAATATTGCTCTGTTTGTTTGAGCAGCCCGACATGTCAATTTCTGTCTCAACTACGTCATGCAAGGTGTGGTAGGAATGTTTGAAAAATCTATTTGGAAATCATTATTTTTGTCATTCCATTTGGTGCCACTAGCTGTGCAGAAATGACTCACTTCACCTTTAAAAGACACAAATTTATGAGACATAATGAGTATTGAAAACAAAACAAAACCCAACCGACTCCCTGGTAAAGAAATGTGACAGATAAAGACAATAGAAAGGGGTAAAATTAGTAATTAGAGAACAGATGCAGTGAACGAATCCACCCAAAATACACACAAGAGACCACAAAGCAGAGGAAATGCCAGAGGGTAAATTCAAAAGCAGACAAGGAACAAGATGTCCTTGGAAGGGAGAGACCAGAAGTGTATAAACACCACATACTATTCCTGCTCGTCCAGACGTTGATACTGCTGATTCCGCCTACTAAAATAAAATGTGATGCGTTTGATGAGCTTACCTTTGACGATAATTAATTTGTCAAATATCTGTCATCATTTATTCAGAGGAAGTTCTTGCCCTTGGATACCACCACATTTTGATGCAATGAAGCTAATATTGCAACATTTTGATGGCATTAGACACAAATAAGTTCAAAAACACACGTTAAAGTTAAATTCTGCCATCACAACAAAATCACATAGGTTTGAAACAACATCTGGGTGAGAAAATGATGACATAATCTTAATTTCTGGGTGAACTTTAAGCAGTTGAAAATGCATTTTAGTCTATTATAGGCAATTTGGCATCTGATTAGAATTCTTAACAAATAGCTTGTTGATTACTAAAGTCTTATCCAGCAAATATGTAAATTATATTTTGTGTGTGAAAATGTTACATAACTGTGTGACGAGGAGGAGGGTGAGGCCGGGCGTGCATAGTCATGTCCTGGCCCCACCCTCCTCCTCGTCACAAACTGACTATATATTTAAATTAAACACTTGTCTTTATTTGCATTTCAGATACCTGGAGAGCTATATATTAACATTCCTATTCATCTCAAAGGCACCGACAGATGTACACCGAGTAAACTTAGTTGTGAAGCTGAATCACGACATTGTTAAACCAGTAGTGACGGCCTAAAATTAGAATTGCCACATCTGACAGGTGAGAAGTATTAGATACATGACCTGTGTGACAGGACAGGACATCTGTATAATCTCTACACATATCATACAATCTGCCATGCACTTACATGCCGCTCAAACCAGTGTCCGAATCGCATGATGTGTGATTGGAGGGTGAGGTCAACTGAATCAAACTCACAGGCTGAGCATTTGGGGAAAGTGCAAGCTTCCGATCTATAAAACCAATCCATTCACTGAATCCATTACAAGGCTCTTACCAGAGCATTCTACAAACTTGTGGCATTCAATGCAAGAAATGTTTCTGTAGGATCAGCAATTTTCTCTTCTATCTGACCAAATCAGAGCTGACCGATATACCACTGGTGAGGTATAACAGTCAGTTGTGTCAAGCTGCATATATCTAGTCTGACTATTGTAATAAACCCAGAGAATATCCCTCAACACAACAAAGATGTGTGATTGTTTGGGGTTAGATTGGGGCCAGCTGAGGCCACAGAATGAGATATGATATTGGGAACTGGGATGTAACCACGCTGGTGAAACACTCCAACAAGATGCAATTAAAAACATTAGCAAAATCTTGCTGGATTGTAAAGGAACAGCTGATTTCAGTGATTCTCATGACAAACTCACGAAGAAATGAGTCAGAGTCAGATTTCAGCCCCAAATAATTAGTAAATAAATACAAAAATCTAATTTGGCATAAAGAAAATGAATCCTGTCTTTAAGATCATTAAGTTTGAGGAATTGTGAGATGATTTTTATAACATTGAAGCACATTTTCTATCAAAATGTCATAACATCTGTAAAAAAACAAAACAAAAAAAAACACCTAATTATAATTTTTTTTTTTTACTGTAAAATTATTATTATTAAAATAATGATCATCATAAAAACTATTTAAATTGTAAAGTATGCAAATATGCCTCATGGTAGTATTTATATATATACACACACACACACATTAAAATAGTCTTATTATGGTTGCACTGAAATAAATATGCAGAATTAAAAAAATATCTCCTTTTTTTGTTTTTAAAATATTAGGTATTATTGAAAGTTATTGCATGGAATAATTTTACCTGTCAGCATCCGATACCAATGCGAGACGGCCATAATCCCACGCCACCTTCCGCAAGAGTGAGAATATACACAGCAGCGCCTAAAGAGCACAGCACACAGAACATACACATTACACAACTAAATTCATCTAATTTCAGACATGCTTTCAAAACACCCCCCCCATTCACAACATCACAGATATGTGACACATACCAAATATCAAAATCAAGTAAAACTATGAAACACATTCCTAACATGCCAAAATTATGAATCTTGGGGGAAAAACCCAAACCATCACAGATTTTAAGAGTGAAACATAATTTTTCATATTAGGCGACATATTATCAGAAAAAAGTATGTGGCATACTAGAGCCAAGCCAGCATAATTCCACAAACATCAGCATATTTCCACAGAATTTGAATGCCTGTCACTCACAAAGTTCTACACATTCTGGGCCACTTGTGTGTTTGCTTATAAAAGTACTCGCAACTAATTTTTCTTCTCTAATATGACATTTTTGAATACAACAGGATATTCAATGAGAAAATGGATTTTAGCAATGATTGAATGGTTAAATGTTGGTGTTTCATAGCAGAATGGAGCCAGACTGGCCACATAACTTTGGTGACGTCAGCCAAAAAAAAAAGTTGTTAAGATTTTGATGAAAGACAATTCTTTATCCTTTGGAATAAAATGCACTGATGAATCGTGTACAAGACAAGGAATGTGTATTGAAGACCCCATGAAATCAAAATTAAAGTTTTGTTACTGTTAGTCAGTATCTGTTGCAGTGGCACCTAGCATCATTGAAAATCAATACTTTCCAGTTACAGATGCCATTGTAGAAATTCACTATTCACAATCTGTGTGAAAGTGTCCAATAACAAGACGAGTAGAATTCAGTTGGTCGTGTGATTCTAAAATGGCAGCCCCCATGAGGACGCCCCTGCCCCATGTAGAATAAGACAGTTTTTATAAGGTGATCTGACTCGAGTCCTCATCTTGTGAGTAGTCATGATTTTATGCATACATTTCAAAATTAGTGCTGAAACAATTTACCAATCAGAAATTAACATAAATAACTCTGATTCAAAGCAATGGCCAGCATTCCAATCACTGCCAACCATGTTAAAATTGACATTATAAATTCTGAATTTATGTACTGATTATCATTGTGGTGCAAACATCATCTGCAGCCTGAAACGTTTGGTAAGACGTTAGGAGTGAATGCACTTAAGGCCCAGTTATACTTTGTTTTCATGTGTTCCGGATCGTCTCACACCTGGTCGACCACGTTGCCTTTGTGAGTATACTTTTCTGACTGCGAGCAAATATGAACGCGTTTGACGGATGCCCACTACAACTTCTTTGTGATAATCTTTTAGTACATTCAATTGGCGACATGCACAGCTGAGGGCTGTGTGCGCGGGGCAAGAAAATCTAGGCAGCGTGCAGTCAAGCCGCGCGTCTGTGATGATGATGCAATTTGTGTCAAACATGCTGTGCGTGGAACGATCTGCAACAAGGACACCCGAAAAAATGATTTTGCCTTTAGCTGCATGGGAAATCTATATGATGCTCCCTTGCTCCCCCTTTAGTGATGACTTAATCTTAATCTTTTTACTGGTCTCAGAACAGTTCAAAATGCATCTTATTATCATCCTAACTCCATAAAAAGCCTATGAAAGCAACTCTTTTCTCAGTGTGAAAATGCACAAAAACTATATGATTTTTAATGCTAGCGCTATTGTCCACTATTAGTGACCATTGTGTTTAAAAGCGTGCCATTTTGCAGTAAACTGCTTACATTTTAAAAATGGCATATTGAATGAAACTAGAGACTCTAATCTTTTGACTCAAGCAGGTTTCAATGTAAAAAATGTATTTGGCTTCTTACCAGATATGGTGTTTTATTGGTCTTTCTCCCAAAGACAATGCTAAGATAGTATACAAAACGTTGACAATTTTTATACAAATTTTGCAGTCTATATCTTCCGGCTAAAAAGACCAAGGAAATTTCATGACATCACAACGTTGCTGAGAAATTGTCCAATCAAAAGCTTTCTAGAACAAGATTGCACCCACCCCTTACACCGGGCAGCATGCCTTTCTGTGTTTTAACTGGTGCCAATGATACCTTCGCAGAGCACTTCGAAAGGAGAGCAACCCATGCTCTAGGGTCGTTCCCAACAGAATTTCTAATAATAATCACTTAAAGTGAGATCAGAATGACCGTTGTCACCTTATGGCCCTCATAAGCTCTCACAGTGGAGGCTAATTGTTTTAGAATGGAATAGGACATAGGGATGATCACTTCAGAATGGAACGTGTGAGCTGGATGCAAAGAAAGTGGCTGAGTTTTTCAGATGGTAAACTAAAGCCAATAGGCTATTTGTAAAAAAGGGACAAGCTTCATGTTTCACTATGAACTACGTAAACACACCAAAGAAAACTGCGCTTGTCAAGGCAGTTCACATGGACTTTAAGAAAGTAAATAAGGTCAATTTTGATTCATGCTGACTTTAAATGACACATGTATGACAAACAAACATAAACTACTGTAAGTTACGCTCAGCGCACCAAGAAGAACATAAAGTCAAGGGCGAGAACGGTGGGCACTCCTCCGAAGGGCAGGCCCTGGAGCACGGTGCTGCGGATCCGGCCCGTGTAGCACCAGTCCTTGGAGCTGTTGGCGCTGGAGCAGTTCGTCAGGTCTGTGCAGACCTCAGCTTCACCCATCCCAGCCATCGTGAGCAGAGCTACGACAACTAGCATCCTTAGCACTGCAGCATCCTGAAGCACCACCTGCTAACAGACAACAGACAGATTATAGCATTGAGACAAAGCTACTGAAAGGTCCAAATGACTTAATGGCAAGTGCACACTACCAGGGATAAGTTTGGATACACCTGCTTATTCTTTATTACCATTGTCCACATTTTAGAATAATCGTAAAGCCAGTAGAACTATGAAATAATGAAAGTACAGGAATTATGTAATGACCATTTAAAACTCCAAGGCCTTCTTAAGAACTGGCATATCATTTATACCACGTTTCCACCTGGTATAAAGATGCGTCTCGGTGATCCAATCAAATGTGGTCAGGAGAGACACGTCACTGTTTACACCTGGTCTTTTAAATGCGTCTTCTGTGACCACTTGTGATTGGATTTGGGGGGGGGACTCTGTTTCATGACGAAATACATCAACCACTAAGTCAGTGTGTTACTGGAAGAAAATAAACCGCACCAAAGTCAGAAAGAGAAAGTGTGAAAAAATCAGAGCACTATTTCTCCCTGATGCAGCTAATTTAAGCACAAAAGCAACATTGAGCAGAAATTTTACTTTAGTTAATTACCTATGTTAAACTGAGCTGTAGATGTTTGTGCTTCTCACAAGTGTCCGTGCACGTTGATATCAGACACACTGAAGAAGATCCGTTAAGTTCTCGTGTTTGTATCCACTTTTTTTTTTTTTTTTTTTACATTTTCCGATCGGCTGGTTATTTCCCTTTAAACTTTGTCGGTTATGAGCAGTTTAAACTCTTGTTTTAGAGCAGCGGTTGACTGACAGGTGAGGGGAGGTGCTTCACTGCTGCCAGGATGCATACAGGATGGGTTAGCGTTTACATTTTAAATGCGATACGTTCAGATGCATTTGACCACATTCCGAGGTTGCTAGCTGAAACGCATCTTGAAAAAATGCCACTGTAGATATAAAATTAGGTCTAATAGAATCTACCTTTAGATAATTTCATATGAAACTATAACATTTTGTCAAAATATAACAGTTACTTTTCCTCATGTAAAATTATGAAACAATTTTGTAAAGGTGATGGTGCATAATGAAAAGAATTTAGCACACAACACAGTGTTGCTCTTTTCCTCTTCAGTGCGGTTTGACTTGACTTCCTCCGTAATGCTTTAAACTAGAAAAGTCTCACTAGAATTGAAATGGGTCACATCAGTCTTGAGGTCTGCGCAATATCGAGGGAGGCCCGGTTGTTGCACGCGGGCGCAAGAGAGCAGAGTATATCACGATCGTGAGCTGGTTCCGTTACACACGTGCGAAAGTGCATATGAGAAGCATTTAGCTGATTGCGAGATTATCATTAAATCTGCCTCGGCAGTCCTAAACAGGCTATCACTTAGACGGCCGCCGAAATATCTTCAATGGGAGAACCATGGCATTGTTCTTTTCCTACTGCCCGCGACCCAGTCTGAATAGGCCTGCGACCCACCAGTTGAGAAACACTCCTTCAACTCACACACACATAGACTTTGCGCATGAGCATGTGAGATTCTCTGTCCGGTTGCATTTTTTTCTCAATACCATAGATAAGCAAAAGTACATGGTATGATAATCACTTTTCAAACCGTGGTATCCTGTGAAACTGGTTTACAGCTGCAACCCAACTGACCACATGTAATCAGATCACCCAAAATGCATTTTAATACCAGTTTGACACAGGGTCTTGGCTTTCAGGTTTGTAGCTGAACAGATTGTTTGAAGTGATTAATTGAAGAGTTGGCATAAAGATAGAAAAGACACATGCCACAAAAACAAACAACGAGGCTGCTTCTTCAGAAACTAAAGAAAACGGATTTAGACAGGATAAACTGGTTCAGGACAGGCAATGTTTCAGAGAATTACGTGTCTGCCTTAACTGCATACACCCACGCACGCTTCTCAGTGGGGACAATAGTATGTAAGGTGTGACTTATGTAACAGTATTAGGGATGCACCGAAATGAAAATTTTTTGCCTGAAGCCGAAGCCGAATAATAATGAAACGCTTGGTCGAGGGCCGAAGGCCGAATACCGAACATGGTGTTTCACATTTTTTCCATTTTTGACAATTTTTTCACCATTGCATTAATTAAATAGTAAAAATTTGTTTTTTACTATTTTGTCTTGCTTTTCAGAGAAAAAATAAACAAATTACAAAAATCAAATTTAAAAATATTTATTTAACACTGAACAATTTTTAAAGATTCCAGCAGATATTATACAAACAAAGCACAATATAACTTCTATAAAGAAGCCCCCCTTCTTGAATAGCCTATGTTAGGCCTATAACTAACTGCTGAAAGTAGTTGTAACTCAACAAAAAGTGCATTGAAATGTGCAAAAAATGTGGATGAACCCACAACAAATGAATAACTGTCCTAGACATAAGCCTACTTAGCCTACTTCTTCAGAAAAAGTGGCAGGTTCTTCTTTATGAAAAGTAGCTTCTCTGCTTTCTCACATGAAAGTCGGTTCCTCTTCTCATCGATGACATAAGATGCAGCACTAAACAGTCTCTCGCTGTCTGTGCTTGTGCATGGAGCAGACAAGTACCTGGGATCAGAATAGTTAATTTTAAATATTGCAGTTTTCTAAAAGTTGCTCATTTCAAAACAAACAATGTCTCAGAGATAATGAAATGGTTGAAAACCGGTGTAGGCCTACTATTTTACTACACTGAAAATAGTACCAAATACATAATATAAAATACAGTAACACTTTACAATAAGGTTCCATTTGTTAACATTATTGCATTAACAAGCATTAACTAACAATGAGCAATACATTTGTTACAGTATTTATTAATCTTTGTTAATGTAAGTTAATAAAGATTCAATTGTTCATTGTTAGTTCATGTTAGTATAAGTGCATTAACGAATGCTAACAAATACCACTTTTGATTTTAACATTGTATTTAGTAAATGTTAACATTTAAGATTAATAAATGCTTTTAATAAGTGTTTTTTATTGTTAGTTCATGTTAACTAATAGCCTATTAATGTTAACAATAGAAACTACTTTAGTTTTACCAAAATATAAATAAAATCTTAAATTAATTTCCCATACAAGTAGCCTACCTGCGTGCCATCTGTGCCAGGTCGGGAAAGCGACCTTGATTGGTCCTCCAAAACTCGAGAGGGTTATTGCTCCTGGGAGTGGGGACTTCTGAGAGATAAGCATCTAACTGTTGAGCTTGTCCTCTGTCTTGCAAATGGGTTATTCTCTTGGAGGATCTCATCGAACATGTCAGACAGCGAGACGGTGCACGGCTCATCTGTAGTACGAGCCCGTTTTCTCTCTGCGCTGTTTTCATCTCCTGCGCTGTGCATCACCTGACCGTCTCCTTCACCTAGCGGCTTTCCCAAATCCAACTCGGCCTGGATCATTTCTCGTTCAGTAGAACAGTGTCAGCAGAACAGTGTCTGCAAACGGCCGTTTTTGCCTCTTTCTCGGACACTTTAAACTAAAGTGCTTCCACACCGCCGACATTTTTGCTGCATTTATAAAGCGCGCGCCTCTCACTCACGTTACTATTTGATCGCGTCATCAAAAACGTCATTGTTCGGAAAACATTATTCGGTCTTTTTACTTATTCGGCCGAACACCGAAAGTGCTTATTTTGTTATTTTCGGCCGAATAATTTCGGTTGCCGAACATTCGGTGCATCCCTAAACAGTATACAAGCTTTTTAGTAGGTAGGTAACTGAAAACTGATCTCCATATTAAAAGATCCAGAGACCACCAAGATTTCTTTTTAACACAACACGCACAGTGCTCTGGCCTGCTGCCATTGGCTCAACACGAACACATCTATATTCCTCCTACAGAGACATCAGCCACAAAACAGCTCGACAATAAACAGAAGTTAGCTGGTTCAAGCCGTCTCTCAATGGTAAAATGTAACAAATGCACCAAGTTCTTCTCAAGGGAACACAGTGTAAACTTCTGAGCTAGTGGTGTGTACTTCAAATACTTAATCTTTCAATGATGTAAAACTGGCTTGAAGAAATGGAGATCCAATGAAATAGTGGTGTTTGCGAAGGCATGTATCAGTTCTACTATTGCTCATACGTAGGGTTAGGGATTTAAAACAAACCCCTAATCCTAAGAATTAAACATCTGTGTTACAGACATGAATGATAAGTATAGTATACCTTAAATCCTGTGCTATTGCAAGACATTGGCCTTGCAACTTTTATGTGGGCAAAACAACTTCAAGGAATAGAGCGCAACAGTGCCAGCACACTTTTTCAGCCAACTTGATTCCAGAAGTGTTTTTCCCATTTAAATGTTTTTTTTTATGCATTTCATAAAATCCTTCAAAGACTTCTGAGCAATAAACCAAACCAATCAACTCCAAGGTGAATCGCAACATTACATACTTTGTTTTGAGGCAAAAAAGTATTTGAAAATGAGGCAAAAAGACAACGGTACAAGGCTGAATTAGATGATCAGTTTAACGGTGAAGAGACACCGACATAATTACATCATTCACAGAGCCTCAAGGGAGTGGGCGGTTGCTTTGAGGAACGTTTTGCATGCTTCGTTGGCCGCGATTCTCTGATTGGTGAAATTTTCTCAGCTGGATCATGGGTAATGTAGTTGTTTACCATGAATTCCACTATAAAACACGACTTTTAAACAATGAATTTGAAATAATGCAGACGGATGTTTTCAATAGAAGCATATATCATGGATGAACAACCTCGAAGCTCACAGTAGATCTGCCTCTAAAGGTTTATAAGTTATTGTTGAAAATCAATTTGTCTATGCGATAAATGAATGGGATTTTTACTTCCGGTACCCAACTGATGCACTTTATTATATAGAACTCCCTAGCAACCAACCACAACATACTAGGACCTGCAACATGCTAAAAACAATTCAAGATCACCTTAGCAACTGCATAGCAACAACCTAGTAACCAAGTACATTACCCAGCATTGTAGTGGCACTTTTACAAGGGCATCACTCACGTTTTCTTCAGAAAATATAAAAAACTAGTTTGCTGCTAGATGATGATGTCTGCGTATTTTTGGTGAATAAGGTTTACAATGTTACCAATTATTCCAGTGGTCATTTAAAGTTCTGCTTGCTATGCTCATATAATGCATAAAGAATGCAAGGAATCTGCTAAAGCAATATATATACACACACAATGGCTGTCCAGTGTGGAATAATGTCAGCAGAATCAAGTTTATGTTAACTGTGACAGCACAGCTCCGACATTCCCAAATGGAAAATAAATACAGTATATAAAGGTGATGAGGGAGAGAAAGTCACATGCTGGGGTTTTGTACCAAACTGCGGCAAACCAGATTAAGGTGGTTAGTTAATCACATTTATTCCATCTTTATGCCATGTCCTTTCTTACCAGGCATGATGGGACAAATTTCTAGCAAAAAACAATGTGCTTGTACATTCCACAATGAAAGTGAAAATGCTTAATGATGCGAAAATCATACCAATCAAAACACTTTTGATGTTTAATATGATATTTAAATGAAGACCAAAAATGGTATGAAAACAAAACAGTGACTGAGGCCTAAACATTTCCTTTAATGTTTCATAGAAGAAAGTAAGTCATATTGTTTGGAACAACATGAGGGTGATTTTTTTTGCAGAACTAACCCTTTAACTTGGGGAGTCTTACAACAAGCCCTTCTATCTTGCCTGTAAAAGTCAGACTTGAATCTCAGGTTTTGTGACAGATGGCAGGAACCCTGCTGCTGCCCTTCTAAACTCAACACTAATGCAGAGTCATGCCTACGCATGACAGCAAACGTTACAGGGCTTGTGACAGCCAAGCTCTAATAAAAGCATCAGGTTACAAATCATCGAAATTATAGAGGCTCAAACACTGACAGGCCTCCTTCTTTATGGCCATTAGGCCTGTTGCCATAAAAAAACACAGACATTTCTTGTGAGTTCCTGGCATCCACAGGAACTCACAAGATATTGAACAGGTAGGGATGGGCATGAGTACTCCAGTACTCGGAAGAGACAGCAATGATCGAATATGAAAATAATGATCTATAATGATCATGCGTGATATGGCTTTTCACTAGATTAATTATTCAGCGAAAACTATACACAAACGTATCAATGAGGAGCCTTATTTTACATTTTGATATTGATTACGTTGGGATTTTCAGCAGTACCTTGATTGCCAAAAGAGAAGTCTCATGGCAAACAAACTGATAAACGATGCAGCAACGCGAGTGCAAATGTTTGCTAAACAGCTTTTAATAATCATGTAATGAGGAACTTTGACGGATGTTATTTAATAAAAAAAACATATCAATGACTTGCGTGACACCACACCTGTATCTCGGCGAAATCTGAGTTGAAGATTTCCGCACGAGTTTCCAAATTGGACGTCGGACATAAAGTGACGGCGTTCCTCAGATCCTTAACAAAACAGTTGTAGTGCGTGTGCGTCACATGCATCTGTACAGGTTATAGATGTCCCGATCGATCGGCTGGCGATCAAAATCAGCCGATATTCGTCTTAAATCCGTGATCGGGCGATCGGGCCTAGATTTAGGGCTGATGTTTTTTGCAGCATACAGGCAATCACACAAACACTGCTCCTCTAATGAATGAGTGCTTTCTCAGCCCTTGAAGCATGACAGAATGGCCTATGGAGGGTGAGTTGTTGGCAATTCTAAGCATTCACAAATTCAAACTTTCAGACATGATGTAATTGAGATGAATATGCCGGTTTGTTTTTAAAAATGTGTAAGAATTACATGTGTATGAAAATTAATTTGCCCATTTTCTAGAGTCGTTACGGAAGTTATTCGGACTCGTTGCACAGTGAACAGGAAGAGGATATAGAGGCTGCTAACAGGTTTAAAAACAAATTAAACAACAAATAAACATGCGAATACATGAAGTGAGTTGTGACAATCAGACGTTGTATTGAGTGATAGAGACTGTTTGAGCAATCATCAGCACTTTTTGCTTTACTGTCTTTAACATAAGCGCTCTCTATGTCAATCAAAGCTGTCAATATCTCATCATCAGTCACTCATCCCAATTTAAATCAGATTAATGTTGGCCACAATACCACTAATAATCAATATAACCGTTTAACCTTAAATAACGACGCCGCGTCTTCATGCATTTGCTTAATAATTAGTGATCTGTGCTACAGCAAACTTCAAAATCAATAAACAGACCATAGCTATTACTGATTTCTCACTGGAGCAGTTTTTATTGCTTGTAATGAATATATTTTTCTTTCATGGCTTTAACTGGTTGTCAGTATGTCACAATGACATTTTGATATTAACAATAGAACTATTAATAACCGTTTCATTATTGTTGAACTTGGGCCTGTTCAAGAGTAACCGTTTACGCCACTTTTAAGTGGAATTGCGAAATTTTTAATTAGTTTTTATAGAATAAATTTTTTGTTGTGACTATTCAAGTCAAGCTGTTTACACCATTTGTAAGTGTAATACGATTTCTATTCATCCATACAGAACTCAGTGGATTTGTGATATATTTTTGTACCTTAATATTAAAGTTAAAATATCTATTACATTTTATCATTATTATTATATCATTCTAAGTAGAAGTTGATTTTATATGTGAGGTTTATAAAAAATGCTAGCTGCAATAAGTTAAATGCATTAAGCTACTAAGTTACTTTGTTTACTTAGTTATTTTTGTAAACAAACAAAAGAACAGTCTGCAGCTCTATTATCTAGGCAAATACAAGTATCGGAATGGGACTTGGTATCGGCAGATATTTAAATATCGGATCAGGGGTCAACAAAGCTGATCAAGACATCCCTAGTACAGGCTTGGTCCAAAGAGTATACTTTGAATAGTTAAAAAATTATAGGTGGAAATTTTTTTAAATATGCTAGCTTTTAACTGTTCAATTGACCCATTGTCCTGGGCAACTGAGTTGCTACATAGCTGTGCTAGTTTCATGTCTCATACCCCTCCACCATGTCTTTCTTCACACATAATAAAATAATTTCTACTTTATTCTTTCTTGTAATTTTAATTCATTTATTTGGTACATAGCCATGTAATAAGCAGGATAAAGTACAAAAATCACAAAATAAACCTTGACAGAATGATAAGGACCACAATGCAAAGTGGATCCCTTCATTAGTATCCTCAAAACAACATTGAATTCAGCAATGGACCTTGTGATATTGGTCAATGTGCACTTTCAAAACTCATGAAGGTCCTACATCGACAGAATTTTGATGTTGTAATGTTAAGTGCTGTTGATTTTTGTTGCACTTTCACCTGATTCTAACACGTCTGAAAATATGGTCAACAGATTAATTAGAACTGATTCTGAACAATGCTTTAGAAACTAGAGCGAAGCATGTGGCTTCTCAGTGTATGCTGATTCTTGTTAACTTCTAAACTGAACTGAAAGTTCTGACCTCAACAAGTTTGACAACACACACTCACACAAATACACTATATTTTATATAAATAATTAACTAGCTCACAATCTTGCTCTGGCCTCTTATTGACTAATGGATGAACGGCTTGTAATGTAATTTAAAATATGAGCCCTTCCCAGACTTCCTAAGTTGCCTATTAAAGCCTGTAGACTGATTTTTATGGGAAGGGAGCGGGTCGGTTTTGCTGGGAAAATCCAAAGGATGTGACGTTTATGTGCGCTCCAGAGAGCCTTGCCTCAGTACTAGCTTCTCTTCCGCTATTCAACAGCGACAACAAACTGCAACACTATAACGTTATCTTAGAGATGGAATCCAGCAAACGGCTGACTCTCAGCACAACACCGACTCCTACACAAACTCATAGTAAGCCAAAATCAACAACAACAACAACAAAAAAACATTTATATAATGAATCCCATCTAGCTAAGTGGGAACGTGATCGTGGTCGAGCGGAAACTAGAGTGAACATCAACAGGGAATTTGATTCCTGGAAGGACCTTCCTTCCTTCGTCCGACCCTGAATAGGCGTTCTTCTTGTTGGACAGATAAACTTAAATAACTGCAAAGCATGTGAAATATAGCACCATAAGGATTGATCCATTTAATTTTAACTAACTTGATCTAGCCTGTTAACGCTAGCGAATTGCAAGCTACCTCGCTTCGAAACGTTCAAATAATTTAAATGATCTTCTCTTTATATTAAAAGTCAGGTATACAGGATACATTTAAGCAAATACGCTGGTTTCTTGATCGTAGTAAAACATATGACATACAAAACATACAATAGTGCAACATAACAGTAAACCGTCTGGTATAGTTCGGTAGTATGTAGCTGTATGTGTGTATCAGTATGCTATGTTAGCTGATAAGTAGTTTTAGTTTAGTCTCAAAGTTTGTAGTAAAACAATCATAACTGTGTAATTTTAATTATGCTACCTCATCTGTCAGCATGATGCCGGTGAATCACGTTCAGTCTCTTTGTATGTTATGTCTTTGTTATGGCTGATACTCACTAGCTTGCGTCCCTATGGAGTATGTGCACGAGCACGAGCAACAGGTAGCTGGCTGCAGTTCACTTAACAGCCACAGGTGTCATTAACAACAAGGGTTTCTGAATCTTACATACTCCACCTTTAACATGGAAACCATAAACCATATTCCGATCAGCTCCTTATGTTGAGATGCAAAACTCAGAGCAGACGAGAATATCGGAAAATAAATATGACAATGGTTCTCCAATGTGGTAAATCAAAGCAGCTGTTTTTATCTTGTAAGTCAGTCTCACTGACCCGCTCGTGTGAGTTTTATGACCCTACACTCAGCCAAACTCAATTACATAATCTTTCATTGTAGTTACGGTGTCGTCGAGAGTTTATCAGTTGATCACAATAGGCCGAAGGGTCATATGATTCCTCCAAGTCCCTTTTTAATCGTTATGAGTTCACATAGCCTGCAGCATCAGCTAATATTAGCCTTGCAACACTTTAATGGAGACTTGCGTAATCTACTGTATATGACCTCAGATCCGCGCAAATTACTACAACTGCCCGAGAAACCCCCTTCTGCTGAGGTACATACACCCAACTGGCTGGGTTATATTTAAAGACTGCTTGCAAAAAAATCACTTTAATGTTCTGTTGGACTACATAGGAGTATGGTTTTCATAAGGTCAAACAAAATGAATGTTGTTGATAAGAATATGTCACAGATTATCTGATCTTTCAAGGGGTTGTTGGCCTCAAGGTTAAAGGAATCTGTGAATCATTAACAACATTACAAGAAGTGCAGTAATACTGGCACCATTTCTTCATCTTCTAGCCCAGCTGTTATTATCATATTATTGCATCATTTATAAGGTCAGTGTGATATCAATGTCTTCATAAACATTAGGCTACTAACAACTTCAGGGCATATTAAAATAGTTTAATTGTGTCAGTTTCATTAAACTGTGTTCTACAACACAATTAATCATCCACTCTTATGTTTCCTGTATGTCATTATCTGCAACTGAATTCACTAAATATATACCTTAAACTATTTACCTATAGCAATGCAAAAGTCCTAACATAGTACCGCCCATACAAACAACATAAACTCTCTATATAAATACTTTATTTTTTTTATACATTTATGCCTACACACCTTCTGTGTTGTCTGAAAGCAATTGTCTACACTAATGTTTCAGCAGTGATATTATTCACGACATAAGCATTACTGCCCAGTGAACCCTGTGAAAGGAGCATATGACCAATTAATTTGACAAATGATAGCTGACGGCTGCTCATGTGTAATGCACACCTTGAGTAGAAATGTAGAACACAAATACCACATGATTAAAAGCTGTACTTGACGGCTTTCCTCAAGTTGCTTTGAATGACAGATAGAGGCCATTCCGTGTCACATCAGCCAGAGGTCAACAGGCTCAGAATTTAGTTTTTTTTATCATTTCTTTTTATAAGTGAGTAAAAAAAATACATTAATGATGATCAAAGCCAAGATATTAAATACCATGGATCAATTATTTTCTTGAGGAGGGTCAAAACTACAATTTTGGCCAATGATTTTGGAGCAAAACTACAGGTAAAATAAATAAGCTTAGAAAGGTGGCAGTGCCTTGAAGCAGGTTTATTATTGTTTTGAAAATGTCACCAGTTTTTATTTTGGTTTTCAATTTTAGTCAGTTTTAATGCTGCCTAAATAGATTTTAGTTGTATTTTTTTTTTTTTTTTAAATGTCTCTTTTTAGTTTTCATTTAGTCTTAGGGCCCTATTTGAAGAGCGCTAGTGTTAAGTGCAGCGCTATGCCATAAGTCATAAGTGCAAAGTCAGTTGGCATGGCTATAAAATTTTGGTATTTTTATGCAAGCATGCACTACGTCTAGACGCAAGTAGGTTTAGCGAAATCGCCCGCGCAAAACGCAAATGGACTGGATTAAGTGCAATTGAATTCTGAGGTTCTTTGGAATTTCCACCATCTATCAAAAGTCCATTCCCTGTCAAGCACCAGCGACATACACTGGCAGCCAGAAGTTTGGAATAATGTATGGATTTTGCGCTTATGGAAAGAAATTGGTACTTTTATTCACCAAAGTGCCATTCAACTAATCACAATGTATCGTCAGGACATTAATAATGTGATAAATTACTATTAATTTTTTTTTTTTTTTTTTTTTCTAGCTGTCAGTTTGTTCTGATACTCTGGTCACATTTCACCCCACACTTCCTGTAGCACATGCCATAGATGTGACTGTCTTGTCAGCACTTCTCACGCACATTACAGTCTTGCTGATCCCACAAAAGCTCAATGGGGTTAAGATCCGTAACACACTTTTCCAGATATCTGTTGTCCAATGTCTGTGTTTCTTTGCCCACTGGAACCTTTTCTTTTTGATTTTCTGTTTCAAAAGTGGCTTTTTCTTTGCAATTCTTCCCATAAGGCACCCCTGAGTCTTCTCTTTACTGTTGTACATGAAACTGGTGTTGAGCAGGTAGAATTCAATGAAGCTGTCAGCTGAGGACATTTAAGGGGTCTATTTCTCAAACTAGAGACTCTGATGTGCTTATCCTCTTGTTTAATTGCACATCTGGCCTTCCACATCTCTTTCTGTCCTGGTCAGAGCCAGTTGTCCTTTGTCTTTGAAGACTATATTGTACACCATTGTATGAAATCTTCAGTTTTTAGGCAATTTCAAGCATTTTTTAACCTTCATTCCTCAAAACAACAATTGCCTGATGAATTTCTAGAGAAAGATGTTTCTTTTTTTTTAATGCCATTTTTGACCTAATATTGACCGTAAGACATGCCATTCTATTGCATACTGTGGCAACTCAAAAACAATGTTAAGCTTAATTTAACAAACCAAATAGCTTTCAACTGTCTAGATTTGATAAAAAATGACTGTTCAAATAGTGGTGGTGCTGTTTTATTTTTACATCAGTAATGTCCTGACTATACTTTGTGATCAGTTGAATCTCACTTTGGTGAATTAAAGTACCAATTTCCTTCCGAAACAGCCAAATCTGTACATTATTCCAAATGTTTGGCCGCCAGTGTATATTGTATATTCAGATGGGTTAGAATGTGTCACTAGAGCACAGCATAATCTGTCATGTTACTGGAGAGGATTTGAAGGATTGACACTAATAAGGAGATTAGTTATGCTACACATCACCTCATACGCATCTAATTCACAAACCATAGACTGTACAATGAACAATAATGATCAGATATTTATGCCACTTTAAGAACAAACAGATCCAACTAAACATGGCGAGGGTAATCGATCATTTTCTTTCAACTTAAAACTATCCATGTTTGCCAACTTAAGACTGGTATGGTTGTAAGTAATATACATTATTAATATGTATTTCCTGGAAGGGCATTACGTAGTTATGGACATTGATTTATCTTAATAATACTAGTTCAAGTTACTCACAACTAGTTATTTAGCCAACAGCTAAATCGACCTAGCCCAGCTCCTGTTAGCATGTTAAAGGTGAGGTGATTTACCTTCAACCTCTCCTTATAACAGCTAACTTTGAAGTTTACTACTACTATAGTATAATATAAATCATCGATTATTCCCAAAAACAGTATGAGTTTCAAATTTATCAAATTATTTGGTTAAGCTGTCACAAATAAGTAAAGTTAACTCACCTGGCCGCAGTGGTCAAAGCCAAAGTAGCTATCGGCTAGCTACTGCTGTAATGTCCCAAGAAAAATAACAATAGCAGATATTCTTTCCAGGGTTTATTAGTGTTTAGAAAAAGCAAAAGGCCCAAGATTAGTACAAAACTGCGTACATCCAGTTAGTGTCGCGCCTGGAGGACCTCAATAAGCCCTGACATGGATCTGTATGATTGTCGGGCCGGTTTGTGAGCGGTTGATAGGCAACCCACGAAGTGTTTCCCAGATGGGGCGTCGGTCACGCTCGGCTCTCCATTGGAATTCGTTTGTGTTCACGTTCAGACGTCTTCGGAAATTTCCGTAATTATTCGGATACATTCGGCATTTCAACCGATTTGTGGCCGGTTATAAAATATACCTCAAATGAACTTGAAACCTTTTAAGTTTCAAATAAAGATTGAAACCTGTTTTTCAGCAGCAATTCAAATGATAATGTAGAACTGGTTAAATGTTTAGCCAGGTACTCACATTACATTTTTGAACAAAGAAAGCATCGACATTTGCATGGTTGTAAATGGTTCATAAATGTATATTAAAATTGGTGTTACAAACTACCCAATCAACAATAGATCTTTTTCCACACTCCGGGTTTTGGAACGCGAAAGTAAACGCTTGCATATCATGCAAGGTAAAATTTGACAGCTGTGAATGGAAGATCACAGCTAATATTATTTTCATTTAACCATTTGCTCCAAGATAATAATAATGATTATAGAAATAAAGAAAATATTTAATAAAATTAATTTAAATTGAGAGGGGTGGATAAAATCAGTAAAATTCGAAAATATATAAATTCTACTGTCCCTCTCTCAGCAGATGTAATCGAAAGCCCATCATAGCTGTGGTAATTAATTTTTAAAAACTAATTCGAGGGTAATATAAAACAAAGCATAATGTTATAAATGTATACTCAATATTAAAATAATTATTAATATAAGAAAATTGCGAGATTTACGCTGTTAAAAAAAGGCGGAAACGCGTCATTAGAGTCTGTGAAAAAGGTCTATACATTTAATTGTATTACTTTCTTCAAAAGGGCCTCTACTGGCGATTCTAACCACACATTATCTTGAGGAGATACAGTAGTTTCATGTATAGCTGCGTTTTATTGATTATCTCGGCGATTAATGTTCTTTATTAATAACTGTGTTAAGATTGCGTTGGTTTAACTTAAAACACGCGCACATCTGAACCACGTGTTACCAATAACCGCGTGTAGCCTAATGTTTTGGATGCGCCATAACCGACTGCGCAATACATCGCCAATGATGTCGAATAAGGAAGATATTTAAATATCTTTTTTTTATACTATTAAAGATAAATATATTTGCATGACACATACTGCACACACCGATTAAAGACTGATCATTTGGGAAATGCACTCCATAGTGGAGCTCAAAGGTGAAAAGTGTGGATATTGCTGTGGCTACTGTGGGAGCGCATGGGGTAAAGCGTCATTTGGTGAGTGAGGGTGCATGGGTGTTTAAACTACATCGTGTAAAGTGTAGTGGTAGCGTATAGTCACTTCGAAGGTGGTGCCATTGGTACCTTTTGATGTCGGAAGCAGCTGGAAATTATATAGACACTTTTGAATGATAAATGTTTTTGTTTTTTTGTATTTCTTGCCAGCAGGAGGCTTTTACCACTACTGGAAGTACAGAGAAACCTGTGTTTCCAGGTCATGTAGTGATTTAAGCATACTACGGTGAAGGCTTAGTTCATAAATATTAATTAGGTCTTTCTGACGTTGGTTGATACTAACGGATGACTTTCAGCCAATCAGGCAGGCATATGGGGCGAACGTCATGGATCTGAGTAATATTCATAAGTCAAACCGTTATCATAGTAGGGTCTGTTAAAATCGCTGCTGGGTGCAGCCGGGAGAGTGTGGAAATGGCAGCGGGAGGATCGTACAGTATAGTGGAGTATTTCGGGGGAGATGATGGCTATCGCTGCGGTTACTGTAAACATGAGAAGGGCAATTTCTCACACGGTTAGTGGACTTTACTCTTAATACCGTTGGCGTGAGGTAAATATTCATTGAAGTTACTAAACAGTTGCATGAAGCCGGGTTGACCAGCAGCTGACTAGCAAGAGCTTTCACTTGTTGTTATTACCATTTTCAAAAACGGTTAACCGTGATATGTCAAATGTTGAAACGCTTAATTAAAGTTAAATTATTTGTTACATCGTTTCCCCCCAGTAGTTTAATGCCTCTCGTTGGTATGATAAGCCAACTGGGTGGTTAGCTGTATCTCAGGAAATGGTCAGTAGGTTTAGCTGTTATTGTTTACTTTATTGATTGTTTACTATATTTATGTGCGTCCCCCAAGTCTCTTACAAACAGTAAGATTTGTCTTAGTTGCTCATATGTAGCGTGTAGCATCTTTAAGCTGTCAAATGTGTCCTATCATAGAAGTGAGTTTGCATAAATTAGTTATTTTTTAGCTATTATTTCCTCACATGAGACAACTGGTCATGTTTTTCCATCCATGTTTGGGGCTTTTTAGTATATATATTTTTTCATTTCCATTATGGTTTACTCTCCATACTTATTTTGTTACGATGTCCCATCAGTTTGTCAGATCTTCTTTAGTGAACTGTCTTGGAATACATGCATGTGTTTTAGCTTTACAATAATCTAAGCGCTTTCTTACATCCAGTGTATCGATAATTACTTTATTTGCCATTTAGGCAGTCACATCAGGGTCACTGAGTTAATGAGATAATAGATTTAGTAGACTAGTTACTCTATTACAATTATAGGTTTAGTTCACCCCAAAATTAAAATGATCCCATAATCCATGGTGTATATGGTGTTCTTCTTTCAGCCAAACACATTCAGAGTTATATTAAAAAATATCCTGGTTCTTCCAAGCTTTATAATGGGAGTGAATGGTACCTTAGATTTTGAAGCCCAAAAAAGCACATCCATCCATCATAGAAGTAATCCATACGGCTCCAGGGGGTTAATTAATGTCTGAATGAATGGACGATTGGAATGACCGGATAGATGCATGAATGCACCATGTTGCCTATTTTTGGAAAATTTAGTCAGTGAAATAAATACCTTTTAAATGAAAACTGTTTTTTCTCTTTATTTAGAACTTGACAAAGTTAAAAATAAAATAAACACTCAGTTTTAAATCAACCTTACCATAATACTCAATTTCACATTATGCCACATTTCAGCCTGATATGTTGTTGACAAACCTTCCTCAAGAAACTGAAGATCTTTTCAAAGCAAAGTAACAACATAATATTACGAAATACACACACACACACACACACAAAACACATCTTGAAGAAAATACATTTAAAATGTATTTATAAACACTTATTGCAAAAAAAAAAATATGCTGCTCAAGTCTAGTTTCAGGTGATGCATGCCCACTGATAGATACAGTCCTCAAAAATGATGCTAAACTAAGATGGGAAAAAAAATATTATTATGCACTATTTGAAAGAGATCCCATATTCCATGTTAATGGGTTTACAGCAGTAACAGTAATGGTCACTATGGTTATCATGGCCAATTTTGTTTTATTCAACGCATGTACTCATGTACTGCAGTCAGTAGAGGATGTCATGATGTGTTGCAAGTATATTTATTATATACATTTTTCTTTTAAATGTTGAACTGCTGACGATTATGTTGATGATGACAGCTTTTTGCAGAGATGGTGCTAAAAGTGGCGATGTAAGCTGATGAACAAGGATTGTGATGTCACTGTGTTGTAACAGTGGGAAAGTTAGATATAAATAGGGGTCAAGGTTGTCTGTGAATGAACGTGCTGGAGATAATCTGATCTTGAGACTGGAAGAAGGAAGCATGCTTCTGGTGTTAATCCTGAAGTGGCTAGATGCCATCAGTCCAGGATGGGAAGTGAGAAATAATTGGGCTTCAAGGATGAGGTGGTCTGGACAGATAAACCTTTGCTTACTTTCCATTTTGCAGATTCCTTTATTCTAAGGAATTTACAGTACATTTAAAAATACATCAGTCAAAAAAAAAAAAAGAAGAAAATCTTAATGAGACTGGAGACCTAGCACATGTGGAGGCTCTCACTTCTCTCCCGGGCATCCATGCACAACTCACCACGGCTGCCACCGAGAGTGAGAACCGTATTATAGTGACCACGAGGAGGTTACCCCAACGTGACTCTAACCACCCTAGCAACCGGGCCAATTGGTTGCTTAGGAAACCTGACTGGAGTCACTCAGCATGCCCTGGATTCGAACTCGCGACTCCAGTTGTGGTAGTCAGCGTCTTTACTTGCTGAGCTACCCAGACCCTCCAATTGCACACACATTTTAAATATCAAAATGGTATTGGCATACAGCACCAGAACTACTCTGGAGTCGGTACTGATTCTTTATTGATGAGGAGATGATACAGTGTTTTTGAAATGGCTGCTCATATATTCAGAGCTTGTTACTCCCCTTTTTATCTGAATTTAAAAAGAATCAGGGGTGTATTGTTAAAAAAACGGTTTCGAAAAACCGGTGCTTTATACATCTATTAACAGGCGATAAGGCAGGTGAAAAGCCAACCCCTCACCTCTGTTGTTGTGTTGACAAGATGCATGCAGCCTGAATTGAGTTTGATTAGATAAAAAGAGCATGTGCCAAGAAATATTGTCAAAACAACACATCTTTCTATTGCATTGTGTAGGGACGAACAATTCATTGCAATGAAATTGAAATCAAGATATGACCATATGTGAATATTAAACCGCAAAGGGCTGTGATTTAATTAAATAGTCTGCACTTGCTGCTCTTGTGCAGATCTGTTCTGGTTTTGTGCTCTTTCCACAAATTTTATCTCGTGCACAGGATAACAGATGTGTTGCGATCAATTTGGTTGAGCATGTTATATGAACAGTGCTCGAAATTCACTTTCATTGACCATTACAAGTTACTAAACAAATCTAAACCAACCTTATGACAGCAGGTTTTGTGGACAGAAGAGGAGATGAGAGCATCTCGAGGGTTTAGCCAGAAACCATAGCAATGCCACGTACAAGTATTAGAGGAATCCATAAGACACCTGTGATTATGATATGGGTGAGAAACCGTTTATTATGTAAGTCATTTTTTTACAATAAATTAGTGGTGCACGATCAGGAAATTTCAGGCCAAAACCGCTAAGTTTTTTTTAACACCAAGATCAGCCGATTTCTTTTTAGCCCTTTGCTAAACTTTTATAAGTTAAATAGCATGCTGCAGTTATGTCTATGCACCACTGCCACACAGTAAAATTACATTCAATTGAAATTAATTGTGAAATGCCTCAATAGAAATAATCATTAGTACCTATGATTTGTTTACACTCATTGGCATTTTGCTGTAAAACAAATGACTAATAATGGTTGCCATGACGTTTTTGCGCGGTCCCTTTACCACATTCTCCAGTTTTAGCTAGAGATGCACCGGTATCATATACCGGTTCCGATACTGATGCTTTTAAATGGATCGGGTATCGGTCCGATGAGCCCAACCTAAATCCGATACTGTGTGTTAGTCATGTTCGTTACTCTCAAGCTCAAAAAAATGACATAAAAGAACCATTAAAACACAATTAAAGCAGTTCATATGACTCATGCATGTTATTCAAAGCCACTTGAAGACATGCGATAGCTCTGTGAGCTGTGTTTAATAAGGAAATATATAATATGCACTTAAAGCACCAGAGGGTTATTGAATGTCGCTGCTCTGTCACACACACCCGGGGCTATTTTTAGCCTTCACGCAGTGTGCAATATTTGAGTGCTACTCATGAACAACATCTCAGATGTAGATGCTCAAAGAGTTTGGTTCACTTATATGCATATAGAATAGCACTGGAGGTGCTTTTTTAACAGAATTTGAAGAAGCAAATTAAACTACCATAAACTTTCCTACAAATGGACACATACAGGACTTCCTGGAGAGTTCAGAATGTCAACATAAAAGCAAGATGGTTTTAAAAGTATAACGGATAGACTCACGGAGGCAGAGATATGAACTCCGTTGCAGGTTTTATTGAACAGATGATTGAAACTGTGATGTAAACATTGCGAGTAAATCCAGTTGAGCATAGTGGCATTATTATTATTAATAAGCCTTATTAAGCACCAAAAAGTTGCCATTACATTTACGGCCTTGGCCCTTTGTATTGTTGACAGAATTTGTCCCTTGGAGAAAACTAATTGGGGAACCCTGATGCAAAGATATTCTAAACTGATTATGCAAAAAACAACACTGGTATCAGATCGGGATCAGTATTTGCCGATACTGAGATTTCCGATATCGGAATCTGATCGGAAGAAAAAAGCGGTATCAGTGCATCCCTAGTTTTAGCACAATGTTTTGACTTTGCATATGGCCCCTTACCCAAATTAGGCAAAATTTCCAACAAATATCAAGGTTAAACAGTTTGGAACAATTTTACCTTGATGCCATATGACCATCTTAAATACGGGACAATTTGCATCCCGTAGTGATTTGATAGGGGATACATCATTTTATATTTAATTACAAGATGACCCCATATTTTACCGGATGGGTGGTTTTCTGTTTCTAAAGTTTGATATATTTCATGACATTTCATTCACAACAATTATATTGTTTCCAAAGACATGGATTTAACCACTGGAGTCATATGGATTACTTTTATGCTGCCTAATGTTTTTGGAGTTTAAAAGTTTTGATCAGCTTGGATTGAGAGGACCTACTGAGCTGAAATAGGCTAGTCCTCTAAAAATCATTTATTGTGTTCTGCTGAAGACAGAAAGTCATAAATATCTGGGATGCGATGAGGGTGAGGAAATGATGAGAGAATTTTCATTTTTGGGTGAACTATCCCTTAAACGGTTGAGCTTGTATTGAACCTGGAACATTCCTTTAACCCACAGCCCAAAACCGAGAGTATTCTCAAAGCCTTCTTGACAGATGTACGGTACGTGCCCTTGTGTGGGAGCTTAATTCTCCATGACGTCACAGGAAACATTTTCCCTTCTAGAACATTTCCAAAACAGCGTCGGTGTCAGAGAGCATCATCGGGGGTCCTTTTGATGCTTAGAGACAAAAACACTGTGTTTTACATCTACACAATGTATAGATGAAGATCAAATGCCCTCCTGCTTTTGTTATACTGTACATGCACGCACAGTACAGTCAGGATTATGCATGCCTTTATGTTCATCTTTACCATGATAAGTGTACAGTGAATTTTCTAAATGCTGTTTTCTCTCCCTCTAGGCATGTGGTCCCATACTATGACAGTTAAGGACTACCAAGATCTCATTGACAGAGGATGGAGAAGGTGCTGAGATGTCTTATTGACTGATGTCAACATTAATTCTCACATTTAAAGAATATTTCAGAATACAGATCATAATTTCAGAGCAGGAAACACATCCATACATTAACAGAAAGCAGTAGTCTCGGCAATGTAAAGAGCTCACAAAGTAACAGATTCAAAGTGATTCCCCAAGCTGTCTCTTCAGAGTAAGACCGAAAGTGTTTCCAGCAGAAAACACAAAATCAAAAGTCAACATGAAACAGCATATGCAAAACCCAATGTTCTTTCTTAATGTGACATATATCTGAATAAAACAGGATATTCAGGTGTCCTACTGCTTCAGAGCGATAATATTTACATTTATGCATTTGGCAGACGCTTTTATCCAAAGTGACTTACAGTGCACTTATTACAGGGACAATCCCCCCGGAGCAACCTGGAGTTAAGTGTCTTACTCAAGGGCACAATGGTGGTGACTGTGGGGTTCGAACCAGCGACCTTCTGATTAGCAGCCCTGTGCTCTAGCCACTCTTTCACAGTTGAAATATAAATTTTCCGTCTTGTAGGTTTATAGATTCAAGAGCAGTGGACAGCTGAGTCAATATCTTGCCCTGTAATGTATATTTGAGTAATAAATCTATTGGTATTAATAAACTGCAGACTTTTATGAATTGTTTGTTTGTGTATGCCTGTTTCCAGTTTATATATATATATATATATATATATATATATATATATATTTTCCCTTCTTTCCTGTTTTTTATTTTTTAGAAGTGGCAAATATGTTTACAAACCTACTATGAATAAAACCTGCTGCCCACAGTACACTATCAGGTAAGAAGACCAACTTATGCTTGCATATGTTTGATTAAAGAGTCAATAAGTAAATATCTCATATTTGTATACAGTATTGAATACATTTTCATATTTGTGTACTGTATAATGCTTTATCTTAAATGCCACTGAATAATTAGGCAGAAGCAACTTTACAAATATTCTTTGACATTAATGTTTTGTCCTTTAAAAAAAAAAAAAAATGTTTTAGGTGCCATGCCTTGAACTTCCATCCATCAAAAACTCATAAAAAGACCTTGAAGAGGATGAACAAATTCCTTTCCAAAGGAGAGAGGCCTGTTGAACAGAATGATGTTGGACATGATGGTGAGTGTCGTTTAGTAGACAACTGGCATTTAAACTCATGTCTGTTATCATATCCATGTCCCAGACTCCAATATCGTAAAACTAGACGCTGCTGCATGAGATTTGAAGTTGATCTCTGTTCGTAAGAATGATCATTTGAAAGTGTCTGCATTCCTTCACATTGAGAGACAATAAAATGTGACAATGGGCCTTATTCATAACACACAAGCAAAGGGAATTTGTGTAAATTGTACTTAAAACCATTCTTATGTAAATTGTGACTGAGTTCAATGTTTAGACTGCATACAGATTATTTATTTATGAACTATTTACTCAGAGATTCGTTCAGCTTGTGATTCATGAATAAAGCCTAATGTGTGTTTTGCGTGTCCTGCCACAAATCGAAGACATTAATAATTATTTTATAAACACATTTGAGCCAATGTAAGAACAGTTGCTTGGCCAAGCCTTCGTAACAGATTTCTACAGATGTAGCCTCAGTCTGTGCCATATATTGTGGTCTGATTTGATATGCCATGCCAGGTGTTTTAGGAGAAATCAGAGGTCGCCTAAAGCCCCACTCTTCCATACTTCAGAGGACAGTGGCTATAGCTAAAGGAAAAACCCTGGCGTTTTTGTCAGGTGCACGATCTGTGCTGAAGGGGAGATGTTAGCCAGATGCCCTTCAAATGGCCATTTGCCAGACAAACACAATCATCCATCATTCATTCATTTTATCAGCATTCTTATGAACCCTATTCACAGTTTTCTTTTTTTGTACATATTTTGTTGTTCTTACACAACTCCAATTCCGAGAAGTTGGGACAGCATCTAAAATGCTTAAGTGATTTGTAAATTGTATTATTCCTCTGCTATAATGAAAACACTACAACAACACATTATTTGATGTTTACCTTATTTAACCTATTTCAAACTCATTTCAAATCAGATGATTGCAACACGCTCCAAAAAAAGTTGAGACAGGAAATTTTGGACTAATAACAATCTGACGAGTTGAAATAAAAAGGAGATGTTAAACATGTGAGACAATCGTGTAATATTATACAAGGAGCCTCCAAAAAAAGCTTTGTCCTTCAAGAGTAAGAATGGGTCGAGGCTTGCCAATTTGCCAACATGTGCATTAGTAAATAATCCAGCGGTTTGGGAACAATGTTCCCCAAAAACAAATGGGAAGGAACCAAAAAAAAAACCGTTATCCACTGTCCTTTCTACATTTCATACCATTGAGATGGACTCATTTAAACCAAGTGTCTTCATCAATGAACCCACTTCTCATTGTTTTCAGTATTTTATTTTATGATGATTTGCATACTGTAATTGTCTCAAGTAACACGTTCACGGATCAGACAAACAGAGGGTTTTAATAGCGCAACAGTGTTACACTTTTTTAGGTGAAATCAACCAACAAATGGCTTACCGTACTTATAGCTGGCTCTGCGTGTTAAGTTGGGATATGAAAAAAAAAAAAAAAACACTGAGCCAATTACACTCACCAGCTTTAAGGGTAGTTGAAGTGATTGATTTAGGGACTGGGAATTGGTAGGGAATGATTATCTGATGGCTAGCTTGTTCTAGGACCTAAGGATATTGATCCAACAAAATGTTCTATTTGGCTAAATGACATTGTGTGAATAATTTGGCTGCAATTATCAGAGTATTCACAAATTCAGTAATAGTTATATTGGATATTATATATGATCTTTAGGAGAGCCTATGGACTCAGTGAACGAAGAAGGCGTTCAACCTCCTCCTCAAGACCCTCTGAAGATAGACCTCACTGATGTAGAGGATATCTCCACCAGTCCTGACCCAGACACCGACACCAAATCATCCACATCATCAACTTCCAGAGAAGACCCAGCACCTGTCCAAGCAGACAAAACCTCAAATGATGCACCTAAACCAGGTCTGTCACGTAACTGTTTAGAAATTGTGTGTACAGAGATGTAAACAATGTATATTATGGTTTTTGATGTCATTTACGGTTTAGTGAGTGAGATATTTTGATTTTGCACTCACATTTTGGTTGGTTTCAGTAATTGGCAGCACGCCAATGAGGTCATTCATATGTGTAGCACAAATGTGCTGGACAAGTTATGTGTCGAAGTTTAAAATGTGGGTTTAGGGTTTAGAACAAACAAACGTAAGTATGAGCAATAGTAATATGATTCATAATAACCTGGATTCAGTGTCATAAATGAACTTTTTTTTATTAAGGGGCAATATTACCCAGTGGAATTGATTTTCAGGGGCATTGTTTATCTTTTATTAGGGATTTTTTAAACACAGATAAATATAGATGACAGCTAGTGTCTAAAAAAGAGCTAAATTGTAACTAGATTGAATAACATGAAATATATCAAACTTTAGAAAACAGAAAAAGTAGACGCATTTGGGGTGGGCAGTTTTAAAATATCTGGGGCATTTGTCACTTTCAGTGGCCTTTTTGCCTTTTTTACCTCAAGCTCTGGGTATTAACTGACATTGAATGCTATTTCGTCATTGAACACTAGAGGGCAGTATGCAACCAGAGATACATTTGACAATCTGCATGGCCAAGGGGATATTAAAATTGTTCCCTGCAGTCACATATAATGGCAAGATTAGCAACCCCAGCGTGCCCCTTTACATGTTCAATCAAATGTGCTTGGCCTTTCAGCAAAATATAATTGTCATACAAAATGTCATTTGAAACATTTCAGTCTCATCAGAAGTATAAACTGTGAGTAAACAATTCGCTTTCCACTAGGAATGAAGGTCTGTGAGCCAAAACGTGATAATCCCCTGCAGATTTGAGGCACAAGGGTTAAACGTCTCCTGTGTATGAATTATAGACAAATTAAAAGTCCCATACATCTACAGGCCTCTAGAATGAACACCCCCTCAGAACGTTCCAGAAACAGGAAGGATTTATAGTGGCTCCCAAAAGGCTCCCGCTCTGTGTCTCCAAACGGAAACCTCCTGGTAACAAATTTATCGTGGCTTGCTTTATGACTCTTTACGTGTGACTTATGTCTGTTGTTAATGTTGTCACAGACAGAGCTAAATGACTAATACTTCAGGAGGTCAAACACTCCATTTATAAACATTAGAGAATCTGTAAATGACCTCTCTAGATATTTGAACTCAATGTAATGGAGAGAATACATGTAAACTGACTTGGTCCTTACCTCAAAGTTCATGTCAATGAGAAATGAAGCAAGAGAAATTAGGACTAGATTTTTATGTTTGCCTGATTATTTTCCCCCCATTATTGTGTCATAAGATGCTTCTTATTTGCTAGACTGGTTACTAAGGCTATGTTCAGACTGCAGACAAATCAGATCTTTTCAGACAGACTGTCCACACCGTTAATTGCAATTGATCAAATCAGATTTGCGCATTCAGACATAACCAACATATCCGCATGGGTTGCTTTGGTAACGACTTAGGCGTACCCACGTGACGATGATTTCAAATCAGATGTGGGAAAAATGGAGGTGCATCATCTCGCTCTCCAAATAAGCGCCCTGTCCAGTAGCGCTGCAGAACTCCTCTGTCACACAAGAAAAGCTCAGCGACAGAGATTGGTAAATATTGTGATGTCACCGATTTTTGACATCAACATTGTGTGTCGCATTAAGAGTGATGCAAAACACCATTTGAAATCCAAATTGAGCAGCCAGAATGTCCGGTCTGAGATGCATCTGAAAAAATCAGATTTCAATCGCATTTGAAACCACCTCCCGATGTGGTTTGAATAAGATTTCATGTGTTTTTTTGCTGTCCAGACTATCAAAAACTCATCTGGATACAATCTGGATATGCAAAAAATCTGAATTTTAATGGCAGTCTGAACAAGTGGTTCTGAGGGTTGCTAGAGTGTCACTGAGTGGTTTCTTATGTGTCCATGCTTAATCATGGTAGGGTGTTGTAGATGTTTTTTTAACTCCTATATGGTAGCGCTCCGCAATTAATCACAATCACAATAAAACAGTGAGAGAATAGAACAGACATCTGGAAGGTGAATAAGGAAAAAATAAAAGGCTCAAAGAAAACAACAATGCTATAATCTATCATTTCTTTATACTGATATAGTGTGTATATATTTATGTATATATATTTCTCCAAGTAGGCCAAGGAGGCTCTACCTCCTCAAAAATTCAGGTGAGAAAAATAATCGACTGGGTGGGGGCGGGGTTAAATACACTGTCAATCAATCAGTGCGATAATTCCCTCCCCTCATGCTCTCATTCCTCTCAATGAACAGATGTAATTGGAGAAACTACAGTATTTGCACCGTAAACAACTAACTGACGCTGACAACAATTTTGTTCATATCCAAATCTAAATTAACTTGAAATGACTTGTGCTAATGACTCAGTGAGCTCTTGCTCTCAAATGTGGCAGCTCTGACATCATGAAACTTGTTGTTTACCAAAGAGTAAATGACAAATGATCCAAAAATAAGGAGACTATAAAAATAATAGGTGAGCGGATGAAACATACACGAAACATGCTTGTTGCTGTATTCTTGTAGGTATTGTTTTTGAAGCTTTTTAAAATAATAATATTTATTAATTTATTGCATATTTGATGAGACTTTGATTTGACTTGAATTAATAAATATTGTTAATATGAACTAACAAAAAATAAAAGTATTTCATGCTTATTTACAGTGTTGGGTAATAGGTTTTTCATATGCCTTCCCATACAGAAATCTGAGAAATGGCAATTACATATAGCCTATATAATAGTTCATTTTGTTTGGGCATATATCTAGGTTGCATAGCGTATTCAAATTATAGGATAATAAACTATGATTTAAGGAAAATGTGTGTTGCATATAGGACAAAAGCTATTTGTAGTATTTTGTTATTATGTTTTTGCATTTTTGAGCAAGTACAGTGGATATAAAAAGTCTACACACCCCTGTTAAAATACCAGGTTCATGTGATGTAAAAGAATGAGACAAAGATAAATCATGTCATAACATTTCCCACCTTTAATGTGACCTATAACGTGAACAATTCAATTGCTGAAAAACAAACTGAAATCTTTGAGGGGGAAAGTAAAAAAACTCATAATCAAAAGGTGCTTCAACAAAGTATTAGTTTAAGGGTGTGCACACTTATGCAACCAGGTTATTGTATTACAGCACTCAGTCTTTTTGGGTAGGAGTCTATTAGCATGGCACATCTTGATGTGGCAATATTTGCCCACTCTTCTTTGCTCTGGCTGGGCCATTCCAAAATGTTAATCATCTTCTGGTGAAGCCATGCTTTTGTGGATTTGGATGTGTGCTTTGGGTCGTTATCGTGGTGAAAGGTGAACTTCCTCTTCCTCTTCAGCTTTCTAACGGATGCCTGAAGGTTTTGTGCCAAAATTGCCTGGTATTTGGAACGGTTCATAATTCCCTCCACCCTGACTAAGGCCAGTTCCAGCTGAAGAAAAACAGCCCCAAAACATGGTGCTGCCACCAACATGCTTCACTGTGGGTATGGTGTTCTTTGGGTGATGTGCAGTGTTGTTTTTGCACCAAACATTCCTTTTGGAATTAAGGCCAAAAAGTTCAACCTTGGTTTCATCAGACCATAATACATATTCCCACGTGCTTTTGGGAGACTTGATGTTTGTTTTTGCAAACTTCAGCCGGGCTTGGATGTTTTTCTTTGTAAGACAAGGCTTCCGTCTTGCCACCCTACCCCATAGCCCATTCATATGAAGAATACGGGAGATTGTTGTCACATGTAGGACACAGCCAGTACTTTCCAGAAATTCCTGCAGTTCCTTTAATGTTGCTGTAGGCCTCTTGGAAGCCTCCCTGACCAGTTTTCTTCTCGTCTTTTCATCAATTTTGGAGGGATGTCCAGTTCTTGGTAATGTCTCTGTTGTGCCTTATTTTCTCCACTTGATGATGACCGTCTTCACTGTGTTCCATGGTATATCTAACGCTTTGGAAATTCTTTTGTACCCTTCTCCTGACTGATATCTTTCAATAATGAGATACCTCTGATGCTTTGGAAGATCTCTGCAGACCATGGCTATTGCTCTGAGATGCAACTAAGAAAATATCAGGAAAATCCTTCTAGAAAAGCTCAACATTATTTGTGATTAATCAGTCACTTTAAATGATGGCAGGTGTGTAATGACTTCTATTTAACATGAGTTTGAATGTGATTGGTTAATTCTGAACACAGCCACATCCCCAGTTATAAGAGGGTGTGCACACTTATGCAACCATTCCCCCACAAAGATTTCAGATTGTTTTTAAATTGAATTATTCACATTATAGGTCACATTAAAAGTGGAAAAAGTTCTGACATGATTTATCTTTGTCTTATTCTTTTACATTAAAAAAAACTGACATTTTTAACAGGGGTGTGTAGACTTTTTATATCCACTGTATGTGACTTTTTTTTTTTTTAACGTCATATATTTTTATTTAGGCCTACTGTTTCATATCATATGTTGTGATAAATGACATTCAGATTTGTATGGGTTTAACATGAAAGCTATGTAAATGTCAACTGGAACTGAAATAGGAATTTAAATTGGACTACTAAAAAAACCCCCCAAAAAACTAACCCTGAGATGGCACTCTGCCTCATTATTTCCCAAGTCCACCACACGCCACTGATATAAATATAAAAAAACTCCCTACTACATGGTTGCTATGATGCTTATTGCTAGGCACTAGGAAGTTGCCAAAGTGTTGTGAGGGGTTACTAGGGCATTACTCAGCATTTTCAAAGTAGTTCAGAGTGTTTGCTAGGACGTTGCTAGGCTGTTGCTAAGGTGTTCTGAGTGCTGCTAGAATTTTTTTCCAACATATATGGTAAAAATAATAATGTACTTAACAAGAATTTTTTTTCTTTCCCATTATATTTTATGGGAATAGTTATGTTTCTCCTTATTTTTAATATCAGTTATGCACATTGGGGTGTTCTATGTTATATTTTATGTAGTTTTGTTTTTTGCATAATTTTAATCACATGCGTTACTCTGATAGTGTTTTGTGTTTGCCTCTGTAATATTGCTCCTGGAAAGGCCACTCTTGATTAACTTTTTGTTGCCATTTGTAGTTACTACAGGGTTTAACGAGATATTTGAAATGAAAAGCAGACATTTATAGTTCCAGAATGTTATTATATCATTTAATAATATAAACAGTATAAACAGTAAAATATTCAGGCATCGAAATTACATCTCATAAAGCCTGAAACATGGTCACTGTATTTTTTTACGGTAAATTTAGCATATTTAAAAACATTTTTACAGTATGGTAATTCTTACGAAAACTAAGAAAATGTCATATCACTCCAAAATCAAAAGAAACAAATAAGAAATTATATTTGGCAAATTGAAAATGAAGCCTATTTTTAGGGCCATTATGATTTTGACATTGATGTCATAATATTTTATACCCCATTTATTATTACTACCACAATGTGATAAAGATGGTCATTATGATATTCTCATTATATAAAAAATGATATATTATTTAAATTGTAAAGTAGTCTATTTATACACCATATTATTACTTGGAACTGGCTTTCAATTTCACTGATTTTAATTTAAAGAAACATACAAAAAATCTTATTCGCCCTGAATGTAAGAATAATTTGAATTGTTGCACAATATAATTTCATTGTATTGATTTGGGTTTAAATATAACCAGAATATTTTGTTGGCAGATTTCGTGAGAATCACCCTTTTGTGTGGTTGCTTGGCCCCTAATTCAGTGTAAATCTATTGGATTTTTATCATCGACTAGGTGAAAATCTTTAGTTTAATTTCTTAGAAAAGTAAATGCACATCTCTCCTCAACAAGCCATACATGGCGTCCGTTTATCACAAACGGCGTGGGATGAGTTGTGTGCAAGGGGAAGTCTCTGCGGAAGCAGATTAAGTATGAGCAACAATAAGCTAGCACCACCAATTACACAAAGTTTGAAAGAAACATTAATGTCAATAACTTTAATGCTGTTAAAGGTATTTTTTTTCGGCTGCCATAGTTAATGCATCAGCCTTTGAGATTAAGTGAACGATAACAACTGCAGTGTTGCTCCCAGAAGGCCAAATTATTTAGCACATTCTTACTATCAGACAATATAGTGTACTCATAACTTGTTTTGCTTTGTGTGTTTATGTGTGGGTTTGTGTTCAGGGGGTGAGGGTGCCAGTAAAGACTGGTCCAGATAGTAAAAGTGTTTCTCCACGCCCCACTTTTCTTATTTCCATATGTTTTCCTCTCATAAAGGAGTGTGCCAACTCTTATTCACCCTGCCCTGATTCATCCCTGCACAGCAAATATATATTACACTGTCCCCTCAGGGAACCTGTGTGTGTGTGTGTGTGTGTGTATGTGTGTGTGTGTGTGTGTGTGTGTAAAGATATGTGTGTCCATGAGTCCTCAAGGAAGGCGGTTCTGGAGTTTTTACGAACTGTTAACTGCTATAGAGGGAGAATCTGTCTTCCGCAGGAAAAGATCTGTCAGAGTTTATCTCCCTGTTGCACACGACGGCCCACTCTCAAAAGCACGTGTTTACTACTAAGGGTCTGCGTGACCGTGGCACTATCCAGTCAGCAGCATCTAGTTTAATGTGATTATATTTAATATTTATTCTTTATCAGTTGACAATGACCCAATTATTTATTTGTAGAGAGGATTTTCTTTTTGTCATATTTTAATGTGTAGAGTCAAAATAAGTGGGCTGCTCACAGATCACAATTTCTGCAGAGGAATACATTATAGGTACTATACTGCCCTACAAAGCCAAAACACAGTAACTGCTGCTACACTGAAGCGGAGGCAAATGGCTTAAAACATTTTTGAAGGTCCAGCCAAATGTGTATTTTATAACAGTCTCACTCCATTTCTCTCAGAATCTGAGGGTAGTTGAGGCAAGCTGCTCTGTCACAAGACATAATAGTTAATGAGACCCGATCTCGGACCTAAATCAATTTGGACTATTCTTGATCTTGCATTTATAAAAGCTAGATGCAGTGAAACGAATATGACAGAACCAAGGTGTCACGAGATGTGTAAATGGCCCCATATTGCGTTTGGCCTTTGCTGTAGTATAATAGGCAAATTATATGTCATCAGTAGCAGTTTTCTTCTGCATATTACGCCGATAAATTGTGAACTCTACTGTAGGCTTTATGAACCATATTCCAGACCCCTGCTCTTAAATGGGCATGGTTTAGGTTTCTTGGTGCACCCTTGAATCCAGAAAACGCTTTTCACACAAGCCTAAAAACCAAACTCTGATTCCAAATGGACTTGAACAATGCTTTGAATGCACTCAAATGATACTCCTGCACTTTTTTATCTTTTACCTGCAGCACTATGTTGGCTCTGATCCGCTCAAAGCTCTGTCAGACATTGAGAGTAACGGAACGCAGGTCATTTTTGCCCTGGATCCGGCCCAGCATCTGCTCTGGCTCTCGCTCTTGTTTACTCTATCGTCCCCATGCTGTATTTACAACCCTGGCCGGAAACATTCGCTCTACTAAGTCAACTGGACATATTAACAGGAAAAGAGGGAAGAATAGATGTTAAGAAAGAGCTAATTGTCTCAATGACTTGCGCTCTTTGTGTGAGAATGTCACAGAACAGTGCTCAGTGGCCCCAAAGGAGGTCCCACATCACATGTGAAGTGTGTAAATGCCAGATTGTTCTGAAAACTTTGTAAATAGCTTATAATGATGATGTGTTGTAAATCTGGTCCAAATTTATGTCTTGAAAAGGCACTTTGTAGTGAAATGTTTCTCACAACTTGTATCCGGTCAATGCTGGGCTCTAAAGCTGTGAGTGTGATTTATCATTCAATGTTTTATGTTGACAAACTTCTAAAAGCCAGAGTTCAGTGTAGTCGTTAATTAAAAGAGACTTAAACCCTGTTCAAATCTCTCTTTCTTCATATATTTTTTACAAGTTAATGAAACCTATCATAGAATCATTAAGATTGCTTGCATTGTAATATTATTTTCACCAAAATTTGAACAATTTAACTTTAAATTATTATTATTTTTTTTTTAATAATATCAAAGACCGCATTTGTTTACTTTTTTTTTTTTTTTTGTAATTAACATTAACAAAGATTAATAAATGCTGTAAAACTATTGTTCATTGTTAGTTCATGTTAACCAGTGGAACCTTATTGTAAAGTGTTACATACATACAGTTTTACATACACTTAGGTTGTCATTAAAACTAATTTTTTAACCACTCCACAGATTTATTAGCTAACTATATTTTTGGCAAGTTGTTTAGGACATCTACATTGTGCATGACATGAGTAATGTTTCCAACAATTGTTTACAGACAGATTGTTTTGCATTTAATTTGACTATATCTCAATTCCAGTGGGTCAGAAGTTTACATGCACTAAGTTAACTGTGCCTTTTAAGCAGCTTGGAAAATTCCAGAAAATTATGTCAAGCCTTTAGACAATTAGCTTCTAAAGAGAGGTGTACTGAATTCGAGGTGTACCTGTGGATGTATTTTAAAGCTTCAAACTCAGTGTCTCTTTGCTTGACATCACGGGAACATAAAAAACAATCAGCCAAGACCTCAGAAAAAAAATTGTGGACCTCCACAAGTCTGGTTCATCCTTTGGAGCAATTTCCAGACACCTGAAGGTACCACGTTCATCTGTACAAACAATAGTATGCAAGTATAAACACCATGGGACCACGCAGCCATCATACTGCTCAGGAAGGAGACTCAGTTTGGTGAGATATATGGTGGATATATATATATATATATACATGCATACATAAATTCATACAAACATGTGGATATATTTTGGGTGAAATATGACCTGGACATATTCATGCCACGCTTTGTGAGAGTCATTCAGCAATGTTCCTTCTTGTCCTTCTCTCTTTTTCTTCTTTCTCTTCCCCTGTGGGGCAGTCAGGTTGATGGCAGGCAGGCAGGCTGACACTCGGCCCCGGCCGGCACAAGGACTGGCAGGAAATGGCCTTGCTTTCCTTATTGCTTTAAACAGGATGTCGGTGTGTAAACTGTTGACATGGGATGCCGAGAGCACTCCGAGGGGCTGGCGTCAGTCCAGGGAGATAGACAGAGGGGTGTAGAGTAAGGGTAGGGTTATTGTACAGTGTACTCAAGGACAGATGTATTTGTTTAAAGATTTAATTTCACAAATGAACTTAGTTTGCACAGTCCAACAAATGAATCAGTGACTGTTTGGATGAGCCGTAGTCAGGGTGTGTAGGTCCTTTATCTGAGCTAATGTCAACTTGGCTTAGGATTTGCTTTTACATGAAGACAGTGGTTCCCAGAATGTGGTGATCAGAGGAAATAATTTTAATGGCTGAAAATTACTGATCTCATTATAACTACCTGTTTTGCACAGGCTACTTGATAGCACACATGGCGTTGTTTTATTATATTGGCTTTATGAAGCAACATACTGTTATTCTACAAGATGTGTTTAGGGTTTTTTTTTAAAATTTATCTCATCCTAGATTTTTCAAGCAACATCCACCAAACTTGGCACATACCTTAAGACTGTTCTGGAATAGTGTGCTATGTCTTTTCAAACAAATCAGACTTACAGTTTTCACACAGTGGATGATACAAATTTGGAAAATCTCATAGGGGTACATTAAAGAGCCCATATTATGCTAATTCACAGGTTCATAATTTTATTTTGGGGGTCTACTAGAATATGTTTACATGCTTTAATGTTCAAAAAACATTGTACATTTCTGCTAAACCTATTTTCATCCTCTGACTCAAACACTGATTCTGTCTCTTTAAAGCCTCCCTTTTTGAAAAGTCCAGTCTGCTCTGATTGGTCAGCTGGCCTAGTCTGTTTTGATTGGTCAACCGCATAGACCGTGTCGGATATGTAACGCCCCTTACCATAACCGAGTGGCAGGCTTCCTGAGCAGCTGTAAACACTATTGTAAATACGGTAACAATGGTGTCAGTTTTTGCCATACCAGTTCGAGCGCGAGTACGATAATGAAAGTTTGGAAGAACAAGCTGATCGACCTGAACCACCTCCGCAAGCATGACTTGAGCAGGACGTTTCACAGTGGGAAGTTTACGTTTTGTAGCTTTCTTACAAGTACAAAGTTGATTATTATGAATCTAACAAAGCTTCAAGTAAGACACGTAGTGCATGTAAGTTAGTCATCTTTTGCTGGAATGGTATCCGTTATTGTTAGACATTACCGAGTGAAATAGAGAATTAGCGAGCAAGTTAGCTGTGGACTACCGTGGAGAGCGGCTGTAACATTACAGCTTGTAATGATATAATTATATAATACTCTTGAGATCGACCATTTTGTTACACAGTTTTAGGTAAAAACCGGCACACAGCTGAATAGTAAACCCATTCCAAAATAATAACATTACATATCAAGTTAGTCGAGCACTACCGTGGATTGCAGATGTAAAATTACCATTTGTAAAAATTAATCCATCTCCACACTTGATCACTATTCATGATAGTAAGAACGACAAACAATCTGCATAATTCTGCACAACTGTAGGTAAAGTGGTCCTGCAGCTGATTAGCAAAACTATTTCAACATAATAACATTAGCTAGCAGGTTAGCAGAGGCCTACAGCTGTGCACTTGGTGTACACCGTAGCTACAAAACTGCTTTTGAACTCTCGGAGGCGGATAAATCCACAAATCCAAGACCATGATAACCGGCTGTGTTTTGTGAAAGTCGGCCAGTGTGTCTGATGATGCAAATGATTGATTTTACCAATGCTGAAGATTGACCGATACATTGGTGCATTGCTAGACATAACCTTGTTTGTTCGAAATAAGGTGATGGGGGTGCTTGAAAGTTGTTTATAAGCTAAACTGTGTAACATTAGATCAGCATTACAATTTACCATATTTTGCAGTCTATCATCCTGACTGTCTCAGTGTTTGCTCAATAGTAAATGGATGGCTGACTGCCAGGGCTTGTGCTACTCACTCCGATACAGTAACTGATGCAATGAACCTTTGTGCCCTCCTTTCCTGACCAGCCCTGCCTGGGAATACCACCTCCACTAGTTTCCTCCAGGCCAAATGAATAACCATTCTGATACTTTCATTTAAAACTGCAAGTGACCTGAAAACTCCTCACAAAAGCAGCGGGAGGCAACAAACAAGCTCATGTTGTTTAACAGCTGATGATTTCATGATGTCAGAGCAGAGAAAGTGACTTCCAAGTAAATGGGAGGGTGCAGCCTTGCATTTAGTTGCATAAGCAGTTTGCACTCATTTGTACTGAACAGAAAACCATGCTAATAACTCGCTTAAAGATTGCAGAGCTTTACAGTTAACAAACTATACACATGCAGTCTGAGACCACAAGTTCAGAAGCTTCTTTTTAGCCTAACAATATTTCTGTGTATAATAATTAAAAATATATATTTCAATAATTATAAATAAAATCTATATTATAAATGTGATTCAAATAGTTAATACATTATGTTATTGTGACAGACAATATATAGTTTATTTCCATATTTTTGAACATAAGCCTATCATTAACCTTCTGTAGACATCCTGCAATCCATTTTGCAATTTAATTAGTCAATCTTCTCTCCGTGATACATGTGTCAGATGGACACGGTTTTAAGTCACTGTGTCAAGTTAAATGAGGTTTGTAGCTTAGAAAAACATCTCAAAATTCCTGCATTCAGAATTGCGCTCTGTTCAGCTGTGTTAAAGCTACTTTTTCCATCTGTAAAGCTGAGCGATGCCGATACAGCTGAAGTTTTGCTTACTGCCCCCTGCTGAAAACAGGTGGTTCTTCAAATTTAAATTACTCAGATGGTAGGAGTAGTTCTATCATAATATTCCTTATTACGGTCCGGGATTGAATTAATTCCATACATTTTAACGTGTTATTTTTTAAAAAATCTAATAAATGCATTCAATTTACAAGCCTTTTTTTTTTTTCATTAGAAATTATATTATCAGCTTAACAATTTGAGTGAAAAGTTTCATTGAAAAAATGTTTTTGGGATATCCTCCTTTTGATTTAATGACAGCATGCACCCGAGTTTGAGCAAAACCTGATGATTATGTTATCCAGCATGATTTGAGAATATTCCAAAGAGCATCTTATGTGCTTTTAATAGCTGGGTTTCCATCCAGATATTTTTATGCACATTTTGGGATATCGTATAAAACCCATTGGATGGAAACGCCAAGATGCGAATAAAACCTCAAATGCATTTATTATCAAATACATAAATGTGCATGAACTATGATGCATTTCCCGAATAAATTCCTATTGAACCATACAAGATGTGCATTAAAAAGAGTAATATGACTAATTTGTTCGTAACTGGACTTACAAGCGAACCGATCATCGCGTCTGAAATGTTGCTCTTGTCATCCTGAAATAACTTTGTCTAGAAAATCCAAAGGCTGCATAGAGTTTGCAGAGAAAAATGAGAATGCAAACTTGAACTGTGCGGAAGAGCGGTTTATATTTTTCAAAACACTTTTGAAAAATATAAAATAGATCCCCATGTCAAAGTCATAATGATGGAGGAACACACACACACACACACACACACACACACACACACACACACACACACACACACACACACACACACACACACATAGTGCTCCCAGAACTGTATAATGCACTGTTTCTCCTGGCCATGAGATTGTGATGTGACGATTTTGTTCTTTTGAACATTTTTTTTTACATAAATTAAATTTGTGTCTTGGATGAAAAAACAAAGTACATAAAAGCAAGAAAAGAGGTAAAAAATGGTCAAAATCACAAATAAGCTTACATCAATGACATAGAAAATCTAATTTCTTTATTTTGTTATTTTTTTAAATCTTAAAGTTTATATCTGAATTTAAATGATAGAAAATCTAGATTTTCAATAGGGTCTCAGACTTTTCGACCCCCACTGTACATCCACATTCCTGCAACTTACAGACACATGCTCTCACTCCCAGTAAAATGGATCCAAATCTAGGACATACTCGAGAGCTGTTATTGATTATACCTCTCCTGTAGTCCTCTACTGGAACACACCAGTGATTCTGAGCCACATTTTATGTGATGCTCTGTAAATGGATGCTCAGTTTTGCTCTTGTTTAAATTGGAAATCTTGGCTCTCAGGATTTCATTCTTTATAGAATTAAGGTTTTAGACTCTTGCTGCTTGTTTTCCTCACCTCTTATTGTTGCTCAGAGGTTCTCAAATTTTGTGCTTTTCTGAACTATTTGTATGACATAGTTTAGATGTAGGATCATGTGCATTTGCTTTTGGACATATGTTCTTAAAAATTCCATGTGCCACAAGGTCTAACCCTTTAAGGAATGTTCTGGGTTCCTTAAAGTTCTATCGACATCATTTGAGGCATCATGATGATGAACCAAAAAATTATTCTGCCGTGTCCCTCGTTTAAAAAAACTAAAACTAAGGCACAAATTGTGATTACATTAAGGCACTTACAGTAGAAGTGAATGGGGCAAGTACATAAACGTTTAAATACAGTTTCAAAAGTATATGCGCAAGACGTAAACATTATGTGTTAATATGGTTTTAGTGCGGTAAAATCAGGGATCTACCAGCATTACAGGGTTTACCGGTGTAATGTCGCCTTGACAACAAAGTCAAGGTTAGTAAGTGTTTTTATCTTGCTTAAATCATGTTAACATGAATTTAATGTGGAAATTCCTTTAACAATCTAAAAGAGTGACTTTTCTTTCCATTTCATTCTTAGAATCAGTTTTATCACTATTAATATCCTGAAAGCTTTGCCAGTGATTGAGTTTTGTAAGCATCAGAAAGAACTTTGGTTGTAAACACTATAAATATCACAAACTGCCACCAATTTTGCTGTTGCCGAAGTTTCAGAGGTGACATACAGATTTTAAGTTTGTGTAATGTAGACCGTATCAAGCAATTGCGACATGCTGCTACACTACTGTATATTTAACTGTTCGCTTTCTAGAGACAATATTTGTGGAGTCGATTGGTGAATTCCTAATGACTTTTTCTCTTCTTAATCGCAGGTAAGGGAGCCGACCCCAACAAACCTCTGTGTCGAAAAGCTAAGGACATTAGGAAAGAGCGACGACTTCAAAAAGAGCAACAGAAGCAACAAGCAACCTCCTCGATTCCCACCCCCTCAAAATCTGCATCTAATCAGCCCAAATTATTGGAGGAATTCATTTCTGAGTCCTTACCGAATGACCCTCTCCACCGTTTAGAGGTAAGAAATTAATTTTCATAGTTGTCTTGAATGCAAGAGACACCTTTTATAAATCAAATGAATTAAAATGAAAATTCTGTCATTATTTACTCACCTCATGTTGCAACAAACCCAAATGACTTAATTTTTTTTCAATGGAACCCAAAATTAACATTTTTGAAGAATCTTCAAGCATGTCTTTTCCATACAAGACAGTTGATGGTGACCACATCAGTCAAATTCAAAAAAGGACAAAAAAATAAAATAATAATAATATTATAATATAATAATAATTATATATATATATATTAGCACAATTTGATCATAACATTTAATTAAAACATTTAACATTAAAAAAATTTAAACAGGAAAGGCATAATTTGTGTCTATAAGACTTTATGCAGTTCTTTTAGACAAATAATTTTCTGTGTAATTTCATAAAAAATCTGAGTTGTTTTTTTAAATTTTGTTGCCTAAGTATCGAGTTAGTATTGATACCGAGGTATCAGGGCTGGTATCGTACCCAAGACAAAATTTTGATATTGGAGCAACCCTATATGACCGTATATAGCAAAAAAGAGAAAAAAGATTTCAAAGCTTTGGCACAAGCAAAGGTTATTAGTGTGTATTGACTTTCAAATTTCAAACTCACACAAAATGATCATATGGCTTCAGGAGACTTGAAGTCATGTGGTCAACTTTTAATGGTGTTTGTTGTCCTTTTTGTAGCTTGATAGATGTGGCCACAATAAACTGCAGTTAAAAAAAAGTTTCTTCAAATTTCATTTGTGTTCCACAGAAGAAGGATAAATGCAACATGCAAAAATTTTGGAACAACATAAGGCTGATTAAGTAATGACAGAATAAATTTTTTGGACTATCTATTTCTTTAAACAAACAATTACAAGAGAGGATTTGGCCCTTTGTATAACATTGTAAGGGAGTTAAATATCTATACTGATCTCAAGTGTACATCTATCTTCTACAGCGTTTCTGTTCTTGTTTATCCCTGGGAGATATTCCAGGTCATTCTCTTGACATGGTTTTGAACAATCCTCTCCTGCTTTGGCTGAGATTGCTTGGGTGAGGTCAGCATGGGTAAACAGACCGTGTTTTTTGCTTTCTAAGCAAATCTGTATGAAAGAGCATCTTATAGCCCAAACGTCTTTTTCCCCAGAGATAGATCTGGGCCGATTCATCCCTCAATTAACCTGTTGACTGAATTGATTTGATTGACTGCAGTATGTCATTCAATTACTTTAAGAGGATAGAAGGATAGTGCTTCGCTTTAGAGATAATACATGAGGAATTCTTCTACATTTGCAGACTTCATGTCCAGGACAAAAAAAAAAAACAAGCTCTCATGTACAAAAGCATGAGTGTTAAAGAGAGAGTTCATCTGAAAATGAAATTTCTTAATTTAGGCTTGATACTCTATGCAAGTACGTGAATTGTGGACATTACTATGAACTAAGTTTGAGTAAATGTATTTATTGCAACTTACCTGGAAAAAAAATCCAAAACATATATCATTATATGGCACATTTTGTTTTAGGTTAACTCTATTGCCCCTACTTACCTACAAGAGTACTTGGCAAATAAATACATAAATGGACATGAAACTTTGATTTGATTTGAGATTATTTTAATAGCTTACTGGTAGAGATTGCACAGTGTGTGTGTGTGTGTGTATGTGTATATATATATATATATATATATATATATATATACTGTATATATATATATATTATATAAAAAAATATATATATTTAAAGATAAACTATGTATAATTATTTCATCATTATATATTGAATTATTGTTATATGAGGGGCTTTCTCAGCAAATATTTGTATATGCGATTAATTGCGATTAATTAATCGGGACAACATGTAATTAATTCGATTAAAAATTTTAATTGATTGATAGCCCTAGTTTTAATCCCTGAATGTGTGGTTGCTTCTCAGAAATGTCCGACCGCTAGATGCGCCATTGACCAATCAGAATCCAGTATTCCAGAGACCCGTGTAATAAGTGTGTGTGTGTGTGTGTGTGTATATATATATGTATTCCAAAGAACTTGCATGATAAACACTCTTATATAGAGGTACTTTTTCCATGTATGTTGGGTAAGCTTCGTCCTCTAAGTCTTTTTATATGGATGCATTTATACTAGTGCACAGTATCACATTCTTCCTTTCCAGACCTCACTTTATCGCTTGTGAGTGTGGGTGTCTGAGCTAATTTCTATAAATCTCTGTTTTGGTGTCGTTAAACTCTTGGATAAGGACTGTAGAGACACCAAGCCTAATGAGATGTTTACAAATAGGCAATCAGACATGATTGTGTGTTTTTGTTAAATCCACCACATACCAAAAGAATAACTTACCCAGTAATGAAAGTTCTGTCATCATTTTCAGTACTCACCCTCATGTCATTCTAAACCCGAATGACTTTCTTTCTTCAGTGAAACACAGATGAAATTTTGAAGAATGAACTGGTCATTTTTTCCATGCAATTACATAGAATGCAGACTTCTTCAGAACGAGTCAAATGGACCACTTTTATGATACTTATGTAGTGCTTTTGCATCCTTTTTTGAAGCTTAAAACACCAGTCTCCATTTATTGTAATTACAAGAGGAAATAAATATCCAGAACAATCCTTAAAGTTTCCATGAACTCTTTTAAACTACACGTAATAACAATTATCTGGGTGTTCTCAAGTAAATTACGATAGAATTTGTTCATCAAGTGCCTCTGAACATACCTGCAGAGGGCAGTGGTGGCACACTATGACTAGTCCCCAATTTGTACTTCTTTTCAAATCCCAGTTTGGAAAGTGATTGCTTCTGCTCTCTTTCACCCCCTCATAATTTGAAATCTCTGAGCTGTTATGACAGCGTTGTGCTCTCTTTGTCTTGGTTCCTCCTCACACACTTAATCAACTTCTCCACATCTCAAGAGAATAACCCAACGGATTAAAAAACTCTCCTTATGTTTATCTGAAAAGTCGCAAATATCTTCAATTACCTCGGCCAAGCATTAATATGAGCACTACGGCGAGTGCCAAATAAAATAAAACGTGAAGTTAAATCACCCCGCCTTACTGTGAACCTGTGAACCATAAGCACCTCGTCCAATGAAAATGTCTCCTTGAGAGGTCCTTTAATTAGGAACAGCTTCGCCAGTCAATTAAATATTTTTGTTTGGAGGACTGGATTTTGGTGTTGGCCTCACTTCTGAGTCCAGCATGCCCTAGTGCTAACACCGATGATTCTAGTAGATGTCCAGCTCTGTTTTGCTAATCAAACCTTTGATAAAATCCCACACAATGCACTCTAAACTGATGTCAGGCTTTCACACCAATATACAAGTTGGAAGACGCTCAGTCTCGGTTTGGCTCCTGACTGTTCACAATATCGCTTGCCAATCATGTAATGTAATCAAAGCAACATTTTGAAAATGAAGCTCAATTTAATTACTCACCCTTATGTTGTTCCAAACCTTTATGACTTTATTTCTTAAAGGGATAGTTCACCCAAAAATGATTCTCCTCATTTAATCGCACCCTCATCCCAGATGTGTATGACTTTCTTTCTTCTGCTGAGCACAAATGAAGAATATTTCAGTTCTGTAGGTCCATACAATGCAATTGAATGGTAATCTGAACTTTGAGCCTACAAAAAGCACAAAAGCAGCATTAAAAGTTATCCATACAACTCCAGTGATTTAATTCATATCTTCTGAAGCGATATGATAGGTGTGGGTGAGAAACAGATCAATATTAATGCTGCCTTCATGTGCTATTTGAATTATCCTACTTCCCACTTCTAAAGTGGTAATTATGAGAACGTTGTGTTCATGTGCTTTGTTGTCAGAAAGAACGGGAAATATGGGAAATATGGTCGACGCTAGGTTCATTCATACATATTTCTTGAGGAACTTTTATTTTGACACCATAATACATATCATTCACGATAATGGAATTTTGCTCAAATACCAATTTTCATGGTGCAAAAATCTACAACATGCATAGAATAGTTGCTGATGTACATAAATGAATATGAACAAAACGGCAAGCGCTAAACATTTGCTGCATTTAGAAAAATGAACAAAACCTGTCATTCACTACAGAAACTGTACTCTCCTCTGCCATGTTGAAATTTTAGGACTCCTCCCATCTCACAAACGTGGGTATCAAAATGATCTCCTAGTCGTATTTATGACTTGAGGGGTCGTTTCGTGTGCAGAGTGGGAAACTCGAATTTACGATAAATCCGATAACACATGAAGGCAGCATACGCATTTTGTTTCTATCAATCTCAACTTTCACTTCCACATTGGTCTTCTTTTGTTTTGTTTTTTGGGCGATTCACACGTTTGTGTATATCGCCACCTACTGGTCGGGCTGGTAAAAGTATCCTAAAGATCCTAAAGAGCTGAGATATACTTAAAAAAAATGATTTGTGTTCTGTAAGAAATTTATACTCATCTGGGTTGCCATGAGAGTGAGTAAATGATGTGAGAATTTTTATTTTTAAGGGAACTTTTTTTTTTTTTTTTTTTTTTTGTAATTGAATTTGCTTCAGTGGCCAGTATGGTTAGTACCTAAAAAATCTTTTCTTCAGTTCACTCAGTTTCACATAATGCAACTCTGCCTTCCTCCATTTCTCCAACAGAATGTGTAGCCTATGTGAATAGAATGAAGTACACATTTCTTGCACGCGGTGGTGGTTTTGCGTAACCACGATACACAATAATTCCAAAATGTTGCCAAATTTCTGCCGGTTTATCATGTCTAACGGTATATTGCTCACCCCTGACTGAAGCCAGACAATGACTTCCAAAAACAGAATTTCATATTTCGTAAGTCATTATTCACTGAAAATCTTGCCCTCCGCATTCCAAATTTTATTTGTGCATATTGGCGTGTTGCGTTGGGTTACGAGACAGGCAAGAACCGATTGTGTTTGTCACAGTTAAAGTCAAACCATTTGCAACGTGTTTTTGCCATGTAAAGTTTGAACGTGTGTGCATGTTGTTACTGCAAACCGTCCAAGTGCTGCTAGCAAGTTAGTGCATATGTAGAAGAGCTACATGCTATTTCCATTGAAATCCACAATTTATGATTATCCTTTATAATTGATGATATGAAGTTATGGTCATTGTGGTTATTGCTTTTCATCATTTCCTTTGTTTGACTGTAGTTGCTGATGTAATATAATCAAAATCAGTTCCACTGTAGCTCAAAAATTCAGGAAGTTTCCTTTGTAACAATATACAGTAAGAAGATACTTTGTTGAGACAGTTTGACTGCTGGTCTGGGTTCAATCATTAGGAGAAGAAATCATGTGTGTTTGACTTTTCCACATGTTGTGTTATATTGTAGACCAGGAAGTGACTCTTTATCAATGAAACTTTAAAATGAATTTTCTTTTATTTTTTTTATTAGAGAAATGGCAGTGATTTTCTAAAATCTTTTGAGAAAATATGCAACAATTTAGCCTATATTTAAAGGTGAATCTCACATCTGAGAAGATGTTCTGGTCATCTTCATCCCAAAATCAAAAGAAATAAAAAAAATAGATAATATTAATTAATTATATCTATATAATATTATATTATATTATGCAATCCCAATTCCAAAAAAGTTGGGACAGTAAGAAAAATGCTAATAGAAACAAAAATGAGTGATTTGTTCATTTTATTCACCCTTTGCTGTATTGAAAGCACTACATCTACACATTATATGATGTTTTACCATATTAATTAATTTTTTAATGAACAGTAATTCCAAAAAAGTTGGGACAGTTGAATGTTTACCACTGTGAAACATCAACATTTCTTCTAATAACACTTAAGCATTTGGTCACCGAAGACACAATTTTATTAAGTTTAGAAAGTGGAATTTTCCCCCATTCATCCATTATGTAGGTCTTTAGCTGCACAATTGTACGGGGTCTTCCTTGCCATCTAATGTGATAGAAATGCACCACACATTCTCAGCTGGAGACAGGTAAGGTCTGCAGGCAGGCCAAACTAGTACCCACACTCTCTGCTTACACAGCCATAGTAGACAATCTGGGCAGTATTTGGTTTTAAATAGTTTTGCTGGAAAATGCAGGGATGTCCCTGGAAAAGACGGTGCTTGATGGCAGTATGTGTTGCTTCAAAATGTGTACATATTTGTCTGCATCCATTGTGTTCTCATAGATGTACGAGTTACCCATGCCATGGGCACTGACACACCCCAGAATCTTCCGATTTGTCTTTGGGAAACATTGTTCTCAGAAGTGCTGGGTTATTTTCTGAAGCATCTGTTGACAAATTGACAAGTCTCGATTGAGTCTGGCTCTTGATGGACTAGGCTGTTTTTGGAAGCTCCTTATATACTATGAGACAATTGCCTCACCTGTTTAACATCTGTTTCACATCGTCTTGCTATTTCAACTCATCAAATTTTTATTAGTCTTAAATTGCCCCTGTCCCAACTTTTTTGGAGCGTGTTGCAATCATCTCGATTTGAAATTACTGTGCATTTACTGTACAAGGAAAAAACATCATATAATGTGTAATTGTGGTGCTTTCAATATAGCCTTTTTGTTTTTATTTGCATTTTTCATACTGTCCAAACTTTTAGGTCAAGTAAATGGTCTATTTTGTACCATTAATATTTTTTTTACTACGAAGCATGTCCCATCCCAGTTCTCAATATTGTAAAGCAGAAACAATATCTAATTATTGTAATTTTTTATTACAAATCTTACTATTGTAAGTAATTACTAATGACTTTATAAAATGGTAACACTTTACACTAAGGTTCCATTCATTAACATTGTGCATTAGGTATCATGAACAGTATATTTTTTACAGCATTTATTAATCTTTGTAAATGTTAGTTAATAAAAATACAGTTGTTCGTTGTTAGTTCATAGTGCATTAACTAATGTTAACAAAGACAGCATTTGGTTTAAAATGTATAAGTGTTGTAATTTACATTAACAAAGATTAATAAATGCTGTAAAACTATTGTTCATTGTTAGTTCATGTTAACAAATGGAACTTTATTGTAATGTGTTTCCTATATACAGTTGAAGTCAGAAGTTAACATACACTTATGTTGAAGTCATTAAAACTCATTTTATTCATCATATCTATTAGTGACTTGTAGTTTTGGCAAGTTGTTTAGGACATCTACATTGTGCATGACATGAGTAATGTTTCCAACAATTGTTTACAGACAGACTGTTTCACATTTAATTGACTATATCACAATTCCAGTAGGTCAGAAGTTTACATGCACAAGTTAACTGTGCCTTTAAGCAGCTTGGAAAATTCCAGAAAATTAGGTCAAGCCTTTAGACAATTAACTTATATGATATGAGGTGAACTGAATTTGAGGTGTTCCTGTGGATGTATTTTAAGCCCTACCTTCAAACTCAGTGTCTCTTTGCTTGACATCATGGGAAAATCTAAAGAAATCAGCCAAGACCTCAGAAAAAAAAAAATATTGTGGACCTCCACAAGTCTGGTTCATCCTTGTGAGCAATTTTCAAATGCCTGAATGTACCACGTTCATCTGTACAAAAAATAGTAAGCAAGTATAAACACAGTGGGACCACACAGCCGTCATACTGCTCAGGAAGGAGACTCTTTTTGTCTCCTAGAGATGTAGTTTGGTGTGAAAAGTGCAAATCAATCCCAGAACAACAGCAAAGAACCTTGTGAATATACTAGAGGAAACAGGTAGACAAATAAAACGTGTCCTATATCGACATACACTGAAAGGCTGCTCAGCAAGGAAGAAAGAAATGCTCCAAAACTGCCATAAAAAAGCCAGACTACAGTTTGCAAGTGCACATGGGGACAAATGTCTTACTTTTTGGAGAAATGTCATCTGGTCTGATGAAACAAAAATGTAAGTGTTTGGAGGAAAAAGGGTGAGGCTTGTAAGCCGAAGAACACCATCCCAACTGTGAAGCATGGGGGTGGCAGCATCATGTTGTGGGGGTGCTTTGCTGCAGGAGTGACTGGTGCACTTCACAAAATAGTTGGCATCATGAGGAAGGAACATTATATGGATATATTGAAGTAACATCTCAAGAAATCAGCCAGGAAGTTAAAGCTCGGTTGCAGTGGGCCTTCCAAATGGACAATGACCCCAAGCATACCTCCAAAGTTGTGGCAAAATGGCTTAAAGGTGCAGTATGTACCTTTTTAATATTCAGCTTTTTTTGCCAATGTGTGAACGGCTTGTAACGCAACTTAAAAAATGAGCCCTTCCCAGACTTCTTAGGTTGCCTATTAAAGCCTGTAGACTGATTTTCATGTGAAGGGAGTGGGTCAGTTTTGCCGGGAAAATCCAAAGGTTGTGACATCTATACACACTCTCGAGACAACAAGCTGCAACACTGGGTAACGTTATCTTAGAGATGGAATCCAGCAAATGTCCAGTACAACAACGACTCCTACACAAACTCTGAGTAAGCCAAAAAAAAAAAAACAAGAAAAAACATTTATTTACTGAATCCCGTCTAGCTAAGTGGGAACGTGATCATAGTCGAGTGAAAACTAGAGTGAAGGGCATTTGATGCCTGGAGGGAACTTCGTTCGATTTTGGGGATCAAAATTGACCCTGAATTGGCGTTCTTTTTATTGGACAGGTAAACTTACATAACTGCAAAGCATGTGAAATATAGCACCATAAGGATTGATCTGTTTAATTTTAACTAATTTGATCTTGCCTGCCTAAAGATCTTCTCTTTATATTAAAAGTCAGGTATACAGGATAAATTTAAGCAAATACGCTGGTTTCTTGATCGTAGTACAACATATGACATACAAAACATACAATAGTGCAACATAACAGTAAACTGCCTGGTATAGTTCGGTAGTATGTAGCTGTATGTGTGCATCAGTATGCTATGTTAGCTGATAAGTAGTTTTAGTTTAGTCTCAAAGTTTGTATTAAAACAATCATAACTGTGTAATTTTAATTATGCTACCTCATCTGTCAGCATGATGCCGGTGAATCACGTTCAGTCTCTTTGTACGCTACGTCATTATGTTGTTCGATGAACGCTCACTCGCATCCCTATGGAGTGTGTGCATGAGCGCGAGCACAGGCAACGGTTATTTGGCTGCAGTTCACTTAATGGCCACAGATGTCATTAACAACAGGGGTTTCTGAATCTTAAATACTCCACCTTTAAGGACAACAAAGTCAAGGTATTGGAGTGGCCATCACAAAGTCCTGACCTCAATCAGATAGATAATTTGTGGGCAGAACTGAAAAAGCGTGTGTGATCAAGGAGGCCTACAATCCTGACTCAGTTACACCAGTTCTGTCTGGAGGAATGGGACAAAATTCCAGCAACTTATTGTGAGAAGCTTGTGGAAGGTCCAAAATGTTTGACCCAAGCAATGCTGCCAAATACTAACAAAGTGTATGAACACTTCTGACCCACTTGGAATGTGATGACAGAAATGAAAGCTGAAATAAATAATTCTCTACTATTATTCTGACGTTTCACATTCTTAAAATAAAGTAGGGATCCTAACTGACCAATGACAGCAAATGTTTTCCACAATTAAATGTCAAGAATTTTGATAAACTGATTTTAAATGTATTTTGACTTCAACTGTATATATATATATATATATATATATATATATATATATATATATATATATATATATATACAGGTTGGGAGGGTTCATTTGGAAATGTATTCCACTACAGATTACAGAATACATGCCCGTAAGATATAATTTGTAATGTATTTGGTTCGATTACTCAAGGTCAGTAATGTATTCTAAATACTTTGGATTACTTTCTGAAATACCTAAATATCTTATGCAGTGTTGTTTCTAAAACAAGATAAATCAAATTGATTTTTAGATATTTTTACAGGATAACAATACAAAAATTATTAGGATTTTTGGTCTAATATCAAAGATCTTACTAGAAAAAAGAAATTATGATCCAATGTGAATTTTCTTGATAATAAATATGATCATGTCTGGTAACATGTGCATGTAAAATGGCTAGAAATAGCATTTTATCTTAGCGTAAATCAAACAACTAACACAAGGTTTATTTCTATTTCTTTTGCTCCAAACTTACTTCAAACATACTTCTCTGTCTGCTCATATGAATGTAACACATCATAAGAAAGTGTTTCACCGCTGTTCAAACATCATTTATATGTATAAATGTTTTCCATCTGAAAGCAGTAAATATTAAATGAAACAAATGACAATAAAATGCAAAGTAATCTCAGGAATACAGTTACTTATATTTTGTATTTTAATTACGTAATCCTGTTACATGTATTCGGCTACTCACCAGCACTGTGTGTGTATGTGTGTGTGTGTATGTGTGTGTGTATATGTATATGTGTGTGTATATGTATATGTGTGTGTATATATATATATATATATATGTATATATATATATATATATATATATATATATATATATATATATATATAATTGTGCATTAAGGTGGCATTTGATGCCTTTTACTGCCTTTTAATGTTAGCTGATTCAGATGCATTACATTCGTGAGAATTGAGGAATTGAGTGGGAAAATGTGCTAAATAGTCATAAAATAATGGCAATGGGATGTTTCCTGATTTATCATGCTGAATCTCACCCAACCAAACAAATTCTATTATATTATAAATATGGGTTTATTGTTTGTGTTTTCTTTCAATTTTCAAATTTGTGTGTGTCTGTGTTTTATCTTGTTTGGGCCAGAATTCTGACCTGAGCAAATGGGGTGCTTACACACTATAAAAATCTAACATTTGATGGATAGCAATATGTCAAATGTGTTTTTAAAGCTGCACAAAGAGCCGTGTCTGAAATCTGAGTTTCAAGCGGAATTGGATTTTCGAATGCACAACAAGACTTCTCTAAAGACTTCTCTCAAATTCTCTAAAACGTTTTCGCAAAGGTTTCTGCAAATCTTTTCTTTTTGACCTTGAGACGCACCATCCACTTTAGAAATCAGTTGATTTGCAGACTTCTTTTGCTTGGCATAAACTAGTGTGTAAGTGCCCTTTTAAGTAACCATTCATTTGCAAAACACAGATATTGCTCCAAGATATTTTCAGGGTTCCCACGGTCATATAAATCCTGGGAATGGCAGACAATTTTAAAACTGTGATTTCCAGGCCTGGAAAAGTCAGTAAAATTATTAAAATATTAATTCAGCTTGTCTGTACACATCTGTAATCAATGTTTTTTAGGGATAATTGGCTCTACAATCTTTCATCTGTTAGTATAGAGTGTAATCTCTATCAATTTTAAAAATCCTTATCCATCAATCAAACATGACTGGAGAAGTCATGGAAATTCATTGGTTTTAAACTTGTGGGAACCTTGTAAGATTCTTCTAAAATGCTGTTTGTGTTTACTTTTGTGTTCACATTTACTTTGTGTTCTTTTGACTTGGAATCTTTATCTTGGAAGAACTCATTTTTCTCTTTAACCCTTTTGCTGCTCATCATCCTCATGTTGAAGGTGAGGCTAGTGCGCTCCAATCCACCCAGTCCACAGTTCAAAGCTTCCTTTGACGCCTCTTACCAAGTGTACAAACACTACCAGATGGCCATTCACAAGGATCCACCTGAAAAAGCTTCCGAGAACCAGGTTAGAGGACTCAAAGCTCAGGGGTTGAGGCAGTACGGCAGACTCTTAGCTGTCAAGCACATTTTATATGGCCTACCTGTTGAAAAAAAACAGCTATAACAGCCTGGTCAGGCGGCTCAGTTGGCTGGTTTGGGGCTTGGGCACTGTTCAGTTGGGCAGGCTGGAAGACCAACTTAAACCATCTAGGACTATCTTAAACCAGCTTAGGCTGGATTAAGTTGGGTTGGTTTTCAGCTTCCTCTTTTGTCCACGAACCGAAAAATATCTTGAGAAACACTTCATGGATAGGGTGTTAATGGTGACATCAGCTTACATTTGGAGTTATTTGTGTATACAAGAAGTTCGCCAAGAGCAGAGGAATCAGATAGAAGCAAGTAGGTGATATATGGGTTGGGAAAGGGTCCAGGGTAGGTGGAAATCTGAATGAACATGAGAGAGAAATTAAAACATGTTCACCTAAAACTGGATGCAAAGAATCACAATGCACTGACTTAGAAGGAAAAGTTCTCCAAATAGGAAATTCTATCATTATTGACTAATATTGTTCCAAACCTGTCTGCTGTTATTTTTCCTTGGAACACAGAAGGAACATTTGAAAGAATCTTTATGCATCTCATCCCATACAACAACTCCAAAAGGACAAAAACATCACAAAAGTAGTCCATGCACTATATTCCAAATTTGCATCTAGTGTATTCATCTTGCTTGGAATATAGCGCATGAATCAGGTGGACTTCTTTAATTGTGCTTTTATTTAGAATTTTGGGGATTTTACAGACGTCGTCACTGAGCTTGTTTACGTGAACACCAGAAAGCCATTTAGTGCAAGAAAGCTGCTTAAGGCTGGAAAGCTGCATTCCCATTTACATGGACTGCTTTCTCTTGAATCATGTAAACATACGGCTTGGTCAGTAAGCAGCTTTCTCCACAGCAACTTAATTTCCCTGCGACACCTGTGTAAATATCAAACATGGCATCCGAGGAAGACTTGGCTATTTTATTCTCCTTAGCTTCCAGAGTTGTTGCTGTGTTTGTTTCCTAGTGAAATTGTGTTGAAATAGTAGGGTCTATCACAATCTAATCATTAATAGTCTAATATTAAACTCGGTGATTCCCACAGTGTACTTGAATGCACACTTGAGGGACAGTAGTTGATATTTTTAATTGGTTTGTATAAATGAGAATATTTTTTAGTGTATTTGCTTTTCCCTTTCACTGTCCTCCCAGAAATGTTGAATTCTTTCTGCTGTATTGATATGATATGGGCTCCATCCTATGATGTTATTTATCCGCTCTGTTCCACGCACATACACACACTTCAAGAACCTGTAAGAACTGCGCTAATGCGTTTACATGGCCACAAAAGCCGCATTCTCCGGGATGATCCTGGGTGTGTTAAGCCACTTTCTCTTAGTCTTTTAAACAGCGTAAGGAAGACGTAGACCCTGTTTACACTTTATATTACGATGTGTTTTTGGTGATCCGATCCTACAGGTCTAAATGGGGTCTAAAATGTTTTGTGATCGGATCACCTAAACCTCATATGAATGTGGTCAAAAGCACATGTGACCACATTGCATTTGAGGTGATAATGCTAATCCATCCTGTATGTGTCCTGGGACAACGCATCTCACCTGCCCATCAACCACTGCGCTAAAACAGGAGTGTAAACTTTACCGGTTATGAGCGGCTTAAAATGTGAAAAAAAAGCCTATTCCATGCTTGCATGCACAAAAACAGGAACATCACGGATCTTCTTCAGTGTGTTTGATATCAACATAGATGAGAAGCTTGAACAACTTTGTGCTTGGACTAAATTTCAGATGCATCTGGGAAAAACAGCGTGCTGGTTTTTTTTTCTGCGCTTTCTTTGTCTAGAAACTTTGTCATGCAGTAACACGCTGGTATAGTGATTGATGTATGTCACCATAAAACAGAGATCCTCCCCCTGAAATCCATTCACAAGTGGTCACAGGAGATGCATTTAAGCAACCAGGTGTAAACCGTGATGTGTCTCGCCTGACCACATGATCAGATCACCAGAGATGCATCTTAATACGACGTGTAAACGGGGTCATAGTTCTCATTTAAATGCTGTTTCAGAACGTCACTTTCTACAAAAAGCTTGGAATAAACCGTTTTCTTATTAAGTGCGTGTATACAATGTCACTTTGAAATGTTATTGTATGGCAAGAGCTGCGTAAAGATCCTTAGAAAATTGTGACTTGTTTTTTTGTGTAAACAATTACAGCGTACAGGTTTTTTGGTTGAACTTTTCTTTTAATGATCATTGTTTTAAAAGTGACAGTGAAATACAGCAAGGTGAAGGAAACTAAAAACAACCGAACAGGAAATGAGAGAAGGACCAGAAAGATAAATCAGTGGAGAGTGTTAAGCCAAGAAAATAAGCTTGGATTAAACTGTGAATGAAGTGCTTAAAAGTGGACAAGCAGCAGAAATTGGATGGAAATAAGGAAACGTTCTCATCCTCTGTGTGGGCAGTGTTTCTACAGGTGTCTGTGTAAATCAAGGAGGTTGTTACCATTGAGATGTTTGTGTTGTTATGCAGGCATGTCATAAACAACCATTTTGTCAACCATGGTCATGTGAGTAGAGTTTGTTACACCCATTTATTCAGCCTCAGTTTTTTCCTCACAATAGTATTTAAAATTATTATTTTAAGTACTGGGAAATGACAACTGCTGAATTCAAACTTTACAATTGACATTTTAATTGCTAAAACTATTTTAGATTTGATCTGGGTTGTCAGCTTGCAGTCTGAATTGAAATGCCAGACTCTGTGGATAATAAATGGATACTGAAATAAATAGGCAACACAAGTTTCTATTGTGTTTTTTAAGTTGGTGGGTTAGTTGCAATAGCAAACATGCATCGTTACAGTGATTTTCAAACGAATGGCTCTTTTGAGACTTTTTTAATTGTATTTTTAAAGTAGATCAAAATGATTTGCAAATTGTTCTGAATTGGTCACTCAACACGCTCACACAACACGCTCACTCACTGAAGTGGTTGGAACGTTTTTAATGTGGCACAAATACAATTAGGATCTATAATGATGGGGCGACAAAAGATGTTGCAAGTTGTTTTTACTCTTTCAACTTTGGCTTTTCTTTGAAGTGGATACCCTGCCACTTATTGTTGCCTCAGACTGTCGATTTAATTGGGGCTCATTGGGTAAAATAGGCCAAGATTGGGTGATTTTGAACATGTTGTGGTATCAGTACTTGTTATGGCTCCTACAAACTACACGACTTTAAAAGACGTCGGATCGTGGTACCGTTCATATTACAAAACTCTCTGTCTTGTCACTGAAGTTGTAGTGTAGTGTCACACATTACAAGACATTTCCCTATTGGCGAATCCCCGACGACTCTGCCTGGATCCGGCGATCTCCACAAAACTGTCGGCGAGCGAAAATCAGGCTTAAAATTGTGTAGTGTAAACTCGGCATTAGCTCAAAACACACCCACCTGCTGTCTTGGCTTGAATATGTAATCTTTGTCAGATGTGTTCATCATCAGCCAGGCATATTAACAACCAGTATTAGTGTTTGGAATGTGATTTTACTCTTGAGCAGGACTTTACGCCCCTAGTGCACTATCCTCACCTTCAGCCCCTCTGTCTCCCTACATTAGTTTTCCATCATACTCAATAACATCACAGTCTCTCCCCCTGTCTAACTCAAATGATTGATACTATTACCGAAGCCGGAAATAAGTTTACAGATTCACTGAAGTGATTCATGAAATTGATTCAAATTCATGAAATGAAAGTAGGGATGCACAGTGTATATGTGACATGCTCTATCAAAATGAGTGGGATGATGCAATGGGCTGTTTTTGGAAAAACTAAAATTTGATCAGAAGCGATTTTTATTTTTTTTGGCTGCTTTCATAATGTTATCATGAAATTCAACGATGAAAGATGTTGCAAGTTGTTTTTGATCTTTCAACTTTGGCTTTTCTTTGAAGTGGATACCCTGCCACTTATTATTGCCTCAGACTGTCGATTTAATTGGGGTTTTAAAACTACAGTATTCATTCTAATACATAAAACCTTCTAAAACCATATGCTCTCTAAATCTCAAGAGATTTATATGCTTCAATTCTCTTTACCGTAATGAATTAATATATATACATTATATATATATATATATATATATATATATATATATATATATATATATATATATATATATATATATATATATATATATATATATATATAATATATGTGTACTCTTGCAGCCAAAAGTTTGTAATATTATACAGATTTTGCTGTTTCAGAAGGAAATTGTTACTTTAATTAACCAAGTATATTCAGGACATTACTGATGTAAAAAAACAGCACCATCAATATTTGAAAAAAAGTAATTTTTGATAGGCCCCATTTCCAGCAGCCATTTGGTTTGTTAAATGAAGCTTAACATTGTCTTTGTGTTTGTTTTTGAGTTGCCACAGTATGCAATAGACTGGCATGTCTTAAGGTAAATATTAGGTTAAAAAGGGCAAAAAGAAATCTTTAGAAACTCATCAGTCAATCATTGTTTTGAGGAATTAAGGCAATACAATGCTTGAAATTGCCAAAAATATGAAGATTTCATACAAAGGTGTAATGACAGTCTTCAAAGACAAAGGACAACTGTCTCTAACAAGGACAGAAAGAGATGTGGAAGGTCAGATGTACAACTCAACGAGAGGATAAGTGCATCAGAGTCTCTAGTTTGAGAAATAGACGCCTCACACATCCGCTGACAGCTTCATTGAATTATACCCACTAAACACCAGTTTCATGTACAATAGTAAAGAGAAGACTCAGGAGGCCTTATGGGAAGAACTGCAAAGAAAAAGCCACTTTTGAAACAGAAAAACAAAAAGAAAAGGTTTGAGTGGGCAAAGAAACACAGACATTGGACAACAGATATCTGGAAAAGAGTGTTATGGATCTTAACCCCATTGAGCTTTTGTGGGATCAGCAAGACTGTAATGTGTGTGAGAAGTGCCAGACAAGACAGTCACATCTATGGCAAGTGCTACAGGAAGTGTGGGGTGAAATGTCACCTGAGTATCTGGACAAACTGACCGCTAGAATGCCAAGGATCTGCAAAGCTGTCATTGCTGCATGTGGAGGATTATTTGATGAGAACTCTTTTGAAGTAATTTTTTTTCACATTATTTATGTCCTGACAATACATTGTGATCAGTTGAATGCCACTTTGGTGAATTAAAGTACCAATTTATTTTCATAAGAGCAAAATTTAGACATTATTCCAAGTGTAAAATCTGCCTGTGTGTGTATATATAAACCCAGCAAAAAAGCATCCTCACTCTTTAAACTGCTTTTATTTTTAGCAAACTTAATGTGTAAATATTTGTATGATTGTAAAAAGATTCAATAACTAAGACATAAACTGAACAAGTTTCCCAGACATGTGACTAACAGAAATGGAATAATGTGTCCCTGAACAAAGGAGGGGTCAAAATCAAAAGTAACAGTCAGTATCTGGTATGGCCACCAGCTACATTAAGTACTGTAGTGCATCTCAGCCTCATGGACTACACCAGATTTGCCAGATCTTGCTGTGAGATGTTACCTTACTCTTACACCAAGGCACTTGCAAGTTCCCGGACATTTCTGGGGGGAATGGACCTAGCACTCACCCACCGATCCAACAGGTCCCAGACGTGCTCAGTGGGATTGAGATCCGGGCTCTTCGCTGGCCATGGCAGAACACTAACATTCCTGTCTTGCAGGAAATCATGCACAGAATGAGCAGTATGGCTGGAGGCATTTCATGCTGGAGGGTCATGTAAGGATGAGCCTGCAGGAAGGGTACCACATGACAGAGGAGGATGTCTTCCCTGTAACGCACAGTGATGAGATTGCCTGCAATGACAACAAGCTCAGACCGATGATGCGGTGAAATACCACCCCAGACGGACCCTCCACGTCCAAATCGATCCCGCTTCAGAGTACAGGCCTTGGTGTAACGCTCATTCTTTCTACAATAAGCACAAGTCCGACCATCACCCCTGGTTAGACAAAACCGTGACTCATCAGTGAAGAGCAAAATTTGCCAGTCCTGTTTGGTCCAGCGAAAAATGGTAAATGGTCTTCACTTATATAGCGCTTTTTTAACCTTAGAGTAATTAAAAGCGCTTTACACTGCGTCTAATTCACCCATTCACAAACACATTCGCACACCAATAATGGCAGAGCTGCCATGCAAGGTGCTAGCCTACCATTGGGAGCAACTTGTCGTGTGGGCCGGGAATCGAACCGCCAACCCTGCGATTAGTGGACAACCCACTCTACCACCTGAGCCACGGCAGCGAAGTTCACATCTGCAGTTCATGCAGATGTGCAGGGACCCTGGGCAGTAGAAAGGTCTCTTTAGTGTCCAAAGTTTTTATATCTGTGACCTTAAATGCCTACCGTCTGTAAGATGATAGTGTCTTAACGACCGTTCCACGGGTACATATTAATTGTTCATGGTTCATTGAACAAGTATGGAAAACATTGTTTAAACGCTTTACAATAAAGATCTGTAGTTATTTGGATTTGTACAAAATTATCTTTAAAATATAGTGTCCTGAAAAAGGGATGCTTCTTTTTTTGACGAGTTTACACACATATATATATATATATATATATATATATATATATATATATATATATTTATATATATATTATTTAGGGATTTAAACATCATTATCAAGATAATCAATAATCAAGATTATTTCTTGTACTGCCTTTAATTCATGCAAAATAAATAAAAACACCTTATACAATTATTGTTATTTGAAAATGTATAATTACATATACAGTATATTGTGCATCTCTACAAAAAATCATTTTCAAATAGTTTAAAGCCATTCTGAAAGATTAAGAGATACATAAGTGAAATACAAGCAAATTGTAAGACAGCTTGAGGGTGTAATTAAATTTTTTTGATCTTTATATTCAATAAAGATTCTAAAGACGAAAACGAAACTACATATGTGGTGTAAACAAGCTGTTTTAAATGTATTATTGGTTTCATGTTAACCCCTCCCCTTTTCAATTCCTTTTTATTACCCTTCCCTCTTCTGTCCAATCTTCCTCTCTCATTTCTTTCTGTCCATGCATTTGCTTAACATCTTTCCTCATTCCCTCATTTATTGTACTGGTCTTCGCCTCCATTGTCAAAATGTTATCATTCCCTTCGTCCTTCTAATCATCCATCCATCACTCTGAAGGTGAGGCTAGTGCCAGTCAGCTTTGAGGACCCGGTCTTTCTGGCTTCCTACAAGCAGTCAGCGGCGCTGTACGCCCGCTACCAGATGACCGTTCACGGCGACCCTCCGTACGAGTGCGGGGAGAGCGAGGTACAGAATTAAACCATGTCATGTACTGTATTCTCTGACTGCACGAAACACCTCAATCGATTAACCTGGCATTTTGCTTGCTAACTCACCAAATCACATATTACATAAATCTCTTGTAAGCATTCGCTTATTAATAGACACAGAATCTACACCCACAAAACTTTTAATAAAAGGTAAGCAGAATTAAAGAGCACTTTTCTGTTCAGTTTTATTATATGATTGTCTTGATGGAATGATTTTGAAGGTGAAGTGGTGATTGTAAACCTGAACATATTTCATGCACCCAAACTAAAGTCACATAGCTTCAGCTGCATCTGCCACATTGATTTGTGCAACTTACAGGCAGCACTATTGATGACCCCGTTGACGAGTTAAGTAAGAGTCTGGCTGCAATAGACCAGTGTGGGAATAGTGAGTCGTTGGCAATCTATCAGCAAAATACTATAACATTTCATTACAACACACACAGGTTAAAATTACCCGTAGCTTTGTGTATCTGTCTTCATTTGTGTATGTCCATTTCTATTACAGGATGGAACGTTACTATAATAGTTATATTGTGCTTGCTGAACAAATTTAGGGCGGTTTCCATTAGAAGATATGTTAGCATTGACTGGATTGGCCAATAATTCACCTGTGTTTTGGTAGAGAGCGAATTAAGATGAGTGTTTGCGAGTGAAACTCTTTTACTGTATGCTATTTCAATTTTAGTCTGGGCTGGGCAGCTGCACACACCCTACTCTCTAAAACACAGCTATAACTCAATTACTTGTCATGAAAGAAGCAACATGTGTAGTGTGGGAGTTTGTTGGATATCCAGTCAATCTTAAAATGCTTTTGAGAGGACAAAGGGAGGCCAAGGGAAATCAAATTGATATTAAGTTATTTTACAAAAGGCTTCGGTGGTTATGCTAAAAGTAGGGGATGTTCACGAGTAATCGGTTAATTGAGTAATCGTCCTGCACCAACTAGTTGACTATTAAAAACACTAGAGTACATTTGCTTGCTGTGGGCAATGCTGAATTATAATGTGCTTTCCTTATGAATCTCACACTAAATCATGAAGTTACAGTACTATTGAGTCTACTTGGTGTGGTGGGATGGGGGTGGTGTGGTGTATGTGTTGTCGAGGAGCTTTATAAAGCAAAGCCAAGTATAGAAATACTTGTGATATTCTGATCCTTATTGAATTCTACTCTGTTGGCATTTGGTTCTTGTTGGAATCAGGCAAACCAACGGATGAGGATCTGCTTTTATCAGCGGAAAGAAATTGCGAAGCGGTTCAAGAATCTTGGGAGCGTATCAGACCAGTATGTGTATTAAATCTCTAAACACTGACAGAACTTATTTTATAAAAAGATAACTTATACCACTTGTTTTTCTGATTAATAACATGTAAAATGATAAAAATGTGATAGACTTTATGTAGACTCATGCCCTAATGCTATTGGTTTCTTTGTAAGCTGTTGGTGAGTGTTTTTTACTGTTATTTTTTAATATTTTTATTTAATATATATATTTTTTTTTAGAAATGTATATACATTTCATTTTTTTCTCCAATAGTTTGAAGTTAGCTTCTTTTAAAACCGTTCTTGCTAACGTTTGTGAATAAAACAAAATATAAATTCCACGTGCGTGTCATACTCGTTGTAATCAAGTACCCGTTTTTTTCTTTTCGTAGGGTTAGAGTACTAGAGTACCCATTAAAAAAGTTTTACTCCTAAAGAAATGAATTTTGAAACGTATGTATATAATCATGAGAGCTCACATGAGATGAGGACTCTAGTCAGATCAGTAACCTTATAAAAGCTGATTTATTCTACACGGAGAGGGTCCCCTCATAAGGGCTGCCATTTTAGTATCACATGACCAGCTGAATACTTCTAGCTTAATCTCATTAACCGTCTTGTTATTGGACACTTTCACTCTTGGATTAAGTTAATCATGGCAGATCATGAATAGTGAATTACTACAATGGCATCTGTAACTGAAAACTATTGATTTTGAATGATGCTGCAACCCTACCACTAGGTGGTACTGTCCAAGATGACATGAGCAAAAAGTAACTGAGTGCAACTGAAATCTTTAATCAAAGACAACTCCAAACTGCCCTGTTAGCATGTCCACTGGATTGAATCATTACACTTTGAAAAAGGATGGATATTGCAGAATTCGTGTTTGTGCTACGAGGATGAAGTGACTGGAGATTTCTTGTGATGTATAGTTTTAGTAAGAGTTCTTTATTCATTGTGTTTGGTGTGATTTAAGAAAAAATTTTACTTGCTTGTTTCTCATTCATCTCTATTGGCAAAACGGCTCCCTTCTCATCGTAAGTAAAGACCACAATGTGCTATGTGCGCTTGTGGGCTGGTTATGATGCAATGTTAACCGTTAGATCACTCGGTTCTCAAAACTTTTGAAAAGGTGGCCAGTATTGAGATCGCTTCTCAAGTTTTCCCAGTAAACGACTCTGGCATGAGCAGCATGGTGGAAAGTGGTGTGCGTGTGTTACTTTAAACTAAAGCCTCAGTTCCTGTTTCAGTAGGAAATCAGCAAATCTCATCAAGGCAATTCAGTGTGACATTAACCACTATCGTGGCAGAGGAATAGTTTAGTAAACACTACTGCACACACTCCATTGCTGTCTACATATTTATAGCTAGCTACCTGAATAATAACACATTCAGTTTTATGGCACAGACATTTGAACGTAGCTTTATCACCCCCTTGAATACAAAGGTACCTTGTTTACTGCCATAGGAACGCAAGAATGCTTGTTAACTATGGTTTGCTTGCTATAGTTTGTGTAATTGTGAAAATTTTTGTATATTTCTGGCCTTAATCACTCATTCACTTTTAGGATGAGGAGTTAGAAGAGAAGTAGACAGACATTAAGTGTGAACAGGATGTGGAGCTACTTGACATTCTCAGTAACCTGAGAGAGGCCTTTGTCCCCCTCAGGCCTGGAAACTGTCCCGACTCTGCCAACAGCAAATGAAGAAATTCTCCAGCTCGCAAAATGTGGAAATTTAATAAATAATAAAACGTTGTCAGAGCTGACTCGCTCTCGCCAGATTCTTTCCTGGTGCCATAACAGAGCGCTATTTATATTTGTAGTGTAGAAGGTGAGCGTATGTTTGCATTAGAACAGCCTCAGCGAGCATTATGGTCGAGACCGAAATTCCACTCAGAAAGAAAGCAGGAACTGTGAAATCAGGGGTCTCTATAAAGTGATTGTGAAGAGTTTGTTGGACTGCACGATTTTCTTTTTTTCTTGATATTATTATCGCTATTATTAATGTCAATTTATAGAAGTTACATTAAATACATTTGCTCAACTTCATGCTACATTTTAATGTCAGTTACACATCCAATACAAGCTGAGAACCTTTGAGCTGAATTAATTTAGTGCTCTTTTATACATCAGTAAATGAACTACTCATTGGCCCACTAATAGAATGATAAAAATGAAACTGATGAAATTGAGGAAACTGTCCACAGAAATTATTAGAACTCTCCCATAATAATCACTGAAGCTGTCACTCAGCTGTCAATGTACACTATTTGAGCCCTGCAGTTCAGCGCAAGCTCACTGTTCTTATTATAAATGAAGATGTACACAATGCACAATTAATTGTTTACACCGCGTCTATGCCTTGTTAATTAAAATGGGAGCATGGGAGCAATGGGAGTTTTGTTGCGTTACTCATTTGCAGTCTATTTACGATGCAATCGAGCTGCGAAAAGAATCCAAAATAATTTCAAATTACCGACTATGCTTCTCGTGCTTGTTCTAAAGCTTCTTTTCGAGATTCAGGTGATGTTTTTTTCAGTGCTAATTTTTTAATTCCCCTGCAAACATAAAGCAAGCATGCATTCATTGCATCAGACTTTTTAAAACCTGGGCGTTACGATAGTTTTTCAGGACTATAGACTCATTTAAGTGCCTACCGTTGCATTTTCATTGTTCAATGGACATGTCTGGGATTGGCAAGAATTCTCAACCAGTGCCAAAACCCACTGAAAATAGAAACCTTTGACGCAATAGGAGTAGACACGATTAGTTAATCTGCCAAATGAATAATCTGATAAATGTAAATGTAATGTTGATTAATTGTGCAGATCTTGGTGTTCACACTATAGTGATTGCCAGCTATAATTTGAATGGAAGTCAAAAAACTTGGAAAAATAATTTTGTTAAACTTGCACATGAACATTTGGCTTTTTTTCCCCTCTAATTTAAAATGTAAGCATGTCAGTTCCATGTGGGCCTAAAGGATATTTCCATTTGTAAACAAACTAGCTCTGTCCCAAAAGCCTAGTGAGCTGCCCTGCCATTTACTGCCACGATAGGCTGCTACCTTCTAAGTCAGCATCCAAACCTAAATAGAACCTCATAAATAGACCTGTAACGTGTATTGGGTCAACTTTGATTTCTATTTATTAATGCGGCATACTGTAGCATATTCCAGATTGTACTGTAAATCTTTAACATTTAGCTAAAGATGTCTTAAAGCTGCCTTGCACATGAAAAATGTCAATGTCCAAGTTTATAACTACTTAAATGAAGTTTGGTATTACCTTATTACCTCTCTGACAGATGTAGGTTGATCTAAACAGTATATTTCATGGTCAGTTAAGAACAGATCCCTCACATTCACTAAGTTCTGCCTAATTTCAAATTCGCAGAGCCCTAAATCCCAGTAGAGCCATTCCACTTCCTGTTCTGGTCAGAGTTCACATCTATTTGTTTATACTAAAGGTCATTTTGGAACGCTTCAGTACAACCGACTTGAAGGGTTACAGAGAGAATGATGCTGTTGCAAACGATTCATGAATATATGGTTGGATGATATAGCTAAAATATGTGTAAAAAGGTAAATGTAGCAATGTAGCGAAAACATTTTAAAATCTCAAAATGTATTAATTTGAATTAATATTAATTTTGATGAACAGCCATTGTAGATAAGTGGTATGACATTTTTAATGCAAGTAGTAAAATACTCTTATTATATATTTTTTATTGTTAATATATTTTTATTTATTCTGCTCTGGCCTAAAATATTTAATTGGGGTGTTACATTGCACTGGATTAAAAACATGTGGTGAAGAGTTTAAAATATATCATGTTATTTAGAATACCTGACTCAAGTCTCAACAAAAAAGGCTGCCTGATGGCCCTCACATTCCACCAATTTGTTTTGTTTTAATATGTTGTTGAAAATTAGCAATCCACACATTGGAACACATTAAATCAACAGTTCATTTCTATAAGATTGTAAATCCATCTCTAGGTTACACATGTGGCTGGAAATCTGAGCTGCTCAGTATCCAAAATACAAGCAGGTCTATATATTTGGGTAATGTTTTTCAAAATGTAAATATTAATTCGACATGCTAATTGTGTTTGATATGAGTAAAAGCAAAAACGCTACGGTTATTATGTTCAGAGCTGTTCAGCTGCAGGGTAGAGATGACTATTTAAAACAGTCTACTTCATAACTTTCTCATAACACCTGTTACATTTCTGGATTGTACAGATATTTTCTTTCTGTGCTATGTGTATCAGTCAGTTCTTCGCCAATCGTCAACTGATGCAAGAAAGGAGTAGATGTGGCAAGCGTACCATCATCGTCTTTATATACTTCAAGTCTATGCCCACTGGCCAGCCTTATGGAGAGCATTGGAGACTGAGCATGTCCCCGACAAGATCATTCGACTCCTGAAAATGTCATACGATGGCTCAACGTATTGCGTGCGGATATGGAATGAACTATCAGAGCCTCTCCTCTGCTCTTCAACACCGTGATTGATGCTGTCATGAGCATTTGAGGGAAAGCGTGGAGTTCAGTGTGACGAGAACACCTATGTGACTGATTTGATGTTCGCGGGTGACAGCACTGTCTTCACCGATACTGGCGCTGAAGCTGCTGACATTCTAGCATCGTCCGCATCGCCAATCCGTATGGCCTCAAAATCAACTCGGACAAAACCAAAGTTTTGACAACGGATGGGTCGCCGACCAATATCCTCGACGGAGCCCAGATCAAACAGGTTCAGGAATTTAAGTACCTAGGATCCGTGGCTCAGGAGAAGAAAGTGGCGTCTTCAACTGATGTCCACTTCAGAATCGGATAAGCAACCACAGCATTTGTTTCGCTTAAGTGGTGCCTATGGAAAAGGGCCAACATCTCTTTTAAGACCAAAATATGCCTTTTCTGGACGCTGCTCCTCCCAATTCTCCTATACGGGTTTGAAACATGGACTCTACTGAAGCAAGACCTAAACAAGCTTGAATATCTCCCTCTGCGACCACATCCGAAATGAAACCATCTGAATAAGATGCGACCACCAGCCAACGGTCGAGGATGAGCCAACTAAGAAGACTGAGATGGTTCAGGCATATCTGCAGAATGAGCATCACCAGGACACTGTACCAGCTTCTCTGGTGAAAACGTCCAACAGTGGAAAGTTCAAAGAGCAGCGCCCAAGAAGACATGGTCAAAACAAATTGATGCAGACCTGAAAAACCGGCAGTCCACCCTCTGTGATGCCAATGCCATTGCCATGAATCGAAAGCACGGAAGGCACCCACAGAAGCATATGGGCTCCGGAGGAAACCCCGTCCTATCATTGACTAGGGATCAAAGAAGCTTGTCTAATTTCAAGTTTATATCCACTCTCTAAATTTGGACACATCATAGTAAATTTAGTAGCATGGTCTCCTCTCTCAGGAATCATATGTGTATAACATAAAGCCAATAATCAAATCTTTAACTCAGTGACTTAATCTTTGATCCTGCTAGTGAAAATTACATAGAGCTTTTAAAGTTGACAGCAAGACTAAACGGGTGACGGAAAACCCATAATTTGTTCCACAGAACTATTCAATTAAATACATATGTAAATGGCTGGACAGCTGAGGTTAATATGATGAATTTATGAAATTTATATCTGTAAATATGTGGTTACATAAGGAATAAATCATTATCAATTTTGGAGGAAATTGTCTTAAAAACATAATATTTATTAACAACAACAACAACAAAAAATTGCTTCAGACTTATTTTTAATGGCATGATGGTAAAAACAGCTATTTTTAATTTTTGTGGTGGGGCCATTGAAAATTTTGGCAAGGCAAGTAAAAATCTGAACCACTAGCCTGATCGATCCATTAGAAAAAAATCCTTTGCGTTGAGCCCTGCCTGACCAATTTTAGTATTCTCACAATATGTTTGTATGGATTAAAATTAAAATACTTTTACCAAACAATGTTTTTTTTTTTTTACAAATTTGCAATGATGTGATTTAGGTGCCATTTTCAGAACAAAATGCTTTATGTTTGGGCATGGAAATTAGCTTTCATGTCATGGAAAAATCATAGAAATTAATTGGTTGAAAAGATTAGGAACCCTGCTCAAAGGGCTCACTGCAGGATACTCAATGAGGTTAAAAAAGAACCCCAGAGTGACAGCTATAGACTTGAAGGAATCATTGGAACTGGTTAACATCTCTTTTCATGAGTCTACTGTATGGGAAACAATAAACATGCATAGTGTCCATGGCAGGACACCACGAAGGAAGCCGCTGCTTTCCAACAAAAACGTTGCCGCGTGCCAAAGTTTGCCAAAGACCACCATGACACTTCACAACGCTACTGGGAAAATGTTTTGTGGACTGATGAAACTAAGGTTGAATTGTTTGGGAAGAACATGCAGCACTATGTATGGCATAAAAAGGGCACTGCATACCAACATGAAAACATCATCCCAATGGTGAAGTATGGTGGGGGAGCATCATAATTTGGGGCTGCTTTGCGGTCTGGACTTTGCCATCATCAAGGGAAAAATGTATTCCCAAATGTATCAGTTATCCGACAGGATAATGTCAGTTGGATGATGCAGCAGGACAATGACCCTAAACATCTAAGTAAATCCACTACAGAATGGCTTCAAAAAAAGAAAATACACCTTTTGTCAGAGCCCAGACCGTAACCCAATAGAGATGTTGTGGAATGGACTCAAGAGTGCTGTTCACACCAGACATCCTAAGGATGTGGCTGAGCTGAAGCAGTTCTGTACGGAAGAATGTTCCAAAATTCCTTCTGAAAGTTGTGCAAGTGTAATCTGCAGCTACCAGAAATGCTTGGTTGAGGTTACTGCTGCCAAAGGAGGATCAACCAATTATTAAATCCAATGGTTCACTTTCCACAGCACTGTAAAGGTTTAATGGGATGTGTTCAATAAAGACATGAAAGATTATAATTTTTTGTGTTTTTAGCTTAAGCACTTTTTTTTTGTCTATACTTGAGACTTTGATGAAGATGAGATCACATTTTTTGACCAATTAATGCAGAAAAACAGCTAATTCCAAAGTGTTCACATACACTTCTTGTCGCTTTAGTATACTTGCAAATATACACCTGTGTAGACATTGCGCCTCTAGCAGAGTAGTCAGCTTCAATTTATTTTGATGTGAATGATTTAGGCTGCTGTTGACCTACATACAATGCTATATGCAAAAGAAGAGTTTGAGTAATTCCTCTTTATTTGAACGTAAATTTATAAAAATTGTGCTGCTTATTTCCTTAAAGTAACTAATGATGTAACATGCATTGCATGCAGCATATTATCACAATTTATATGTAGCAATATATAGCAATATAATTCTATCGAGAAATCTTTGTGATAAATAATTATTGTCTATAAATAATCGTGTTACCAAAGTTGTTTGTTCTCAATACTACACTATCTCCAACTTTTTGAAGCAAATCTGCAACTTTATATGGCAGCACTTTTCATGTTACAGTCTCACTAGGTTGTTGTTGTAATCGTAGATATGTCACTTTGGCTAAACGCCTATGTTAAATGAAGAAATGTCAATGTCAATTTGTTCATCTGCAACTTGTCTGGCCCAACTCGGCAACCAAAAAAGGATCACCTCTGCCAGGCTCTGGGAGATGAGGAAGAAGGCAAATGGGAATATGCATGGCAGCGTTGCCCTCTTTCAAAGAGCAGTTAACCGTGTACACTCCTGTTGAGTGCCTGGCAGCACAGGAGAGAGTTTTTGCCAGGTTTTACCCCCAGAGCTACTCAACACACCTCTCTCCCATCTCCCATCCTTCTACTTTCCACTTTCCCAACATTACGCTTTTCTTGCACAACCAATCAAAGAGTTCAACAAATCGTTCTGTATTGCAAAAGAGATATTTTTTAGACTTTTAAACCGTTATTTTCACTATTGTCCTCAATGTGTCTCATTCCTAATTTCTCCTTCTTACTCACTTGCTGCCTTAGTTAAGAAAAGGTCAAGGTTTTAAATGTGTTGATCCCTGAACATAAACATACATGTATGATGGCATATGCTAATTTCTGGTGTTGGTGCTTAAAACACATGCTAGTGGCCCAAGATGATGCATACTTGCATACTTTGTCAGAGAATGCACAGACAGGACCCAGATGCAAATCTTTTTAAACTTTTTAGTGTTTGCATTCACACACTGTTAGGGGCTGTTCACATCGAAAATATATTTGTGCACACACAGACTCAAAAGTATGTTCGGTTTGAATTACCCTTTATTCCGGGCTTTTCGTCCAAAAAAGATCATCCAAAAATCTTAAAATTAGCAAACGTTACGTGTTTTATCGTGTTCATGAATATGCTGTCAGTTCTGTAAATGGCACAGATGCTGAAATTACCATATGGAGTTTGTAACTGTCTGACTAATTTTCTCCAACCCTCTCGTTGCCCAATAAGCTCTGCTTACTGTTGTTTTGTTGCATTTTAAACCACAGGAGCCTGGTTTCACCAGATTACAACCAGACTCGCTGTGTGGATGTTAAAGATTGGGGGATGAAAGATGCATTTGTGTACAAGTTCGTGAGATGGAGCCAAAAGAAGTTCTGTCTAATTTGAAAAGGGTTTTTGGTCCTTGTTATTTCTGAAGACTTGGAAGCAGCCGCTCCATTTAAAGATTCATTCATGTCTTATGGATTCAGTGTGGAAGAATCTGCATTTAGGTTGTTTACACAATCTCTCATTGGTTGATAATGTAGGCGGCAATGTGTTACTCTCTATTAGAAGGCAAACCATGTACTGCAATACAGCGGGGTGTATTAGTGTCACAGCCCGGTGAATAAGCAGTGACAGCCAACTAAAACAGCCAACACACATGAGAACACACCTTGTATCAGTGTTTCCCATATAATGAACTACATGCACACTCATGTGAATGATGATGGACTGTTCTTACGGCTTTTTTGCATTTAGCATTCTGCATTGGTGGAGTTTTGATTCGTGTGTTTGGATGAAGTTTATAAAGATTTTTTTTTCTTTTTTTATCTGACACCATTGATATAGCCTACGTTTCGTGTCCTCACATACATTGGTATTTGTGTATGTCTGTATGCGTATATAAGTTTGTTTTTACACAATCAGTCTTCTGTATCTCATTTGTAGCCTTTTTGGTGACCTAAACATAGAAGTACACTACCCACAAGTCTCTTTGCCAGTCATCAAAAAACAAATCAAGCCCACCATGGCAAAGAGGAAAAGGCTTAGCAGAGACAATTTTATTTAAAACTTCCTCAAATAAACATTTAGCATTTTCAATCTGTTTTTGCAATGCTAGCCAGTCAATGACATGTACTTCGGCCAGAACAAACTAATGACCGCAACTAATTTTGAAATTAAGTCAATAATATTAAATGTCTTGTCACTGTGATAACATTGTTATAATATAGTATAGCAGCAAGTGTTTGTGCATTGTTAAAAATCCAAGCTAGCTTTGTTTGAGGCAAAGGGAAAGTTCAGCCAAAAAGTCATTATTTGCGAGCAAGCACTAACTCCTTGATTCAGGGATTCGAAAGCTGAAGACATTTCTAAACTATTTAGCACATACAGTGATTAGCTATTCTGAATCATATTTAATCTTTGTGATCTTGGGCTTGAACCCAAACCGAGTATATTTGATTATGCAGTATAGAAGGCCATGTTGAATGTGCTCAGCTATGTTCTTGAGACTGCCCATCCACTGTGATTACATTTGATGAATATTTTGTCAGTTATTTAAATTTTGTCATTCATTTTATCTAGATGATTACATATTCGATATTGTAACAAATTTTGTCTTTGTTCCTGTCTCTCCACAGTTTAAAAGGTTCCTCTGTGACTCGCCATTAGAGGTAAGTCCTGTCTTTGATCAAATCTCTCTGACTGTTTTTATGTCACTGTGAATTATCCCTCTGGTATCAAGGCATTTCCATATTGAAATTACTCCATAGTCAATAACTTCACCTTACTTACAGCTTCACAGATGTTAGGTGTCTTTAAATAAATGGTAAATGGTTTTCACTTATATAGCGCCTTTTTAACCTTAGCGGTATTCAAAGCGCTTTACACTGCATCTCATTCACCCATTCACAAACACACTCGCACACCAATGATGGCAGAGCTACCATGCTAGGTGCTAGCCTGCCATTGGGAGCAACTTGGGGTTCAGTGTCTTGCCCAAGGACACTTCAGCATGTGGAGTCATGTGGGCCAGGTATCGAACCGCCAACCCTGCGATTAGTGGCCGACCCGCTCTACCACCTGAGCCACAGCCGCCCCTACGTACTAACAATAAAATACATGCAATACAATGCATTTACTGTGTAGTTTCATGTTGTGCTGCAAAATAGGTTAGAAGTAAGGTTAAGAGTAACTACAAATGTAATTAAATGCGTGTACTTTAAATGTAAGTACATCGCAACAACACATGTACATAATAAGTACTTTGTGTCAAATGCTTAAGTATGTAGTAGTTAAAAACACCTAAAATAATGTGAGACCCATGCATGCTTTTGACAGGCTTCATGAAATTCACCAAATGATAAAATAGTATTTATAGGTGATGTATGTAACTTTTTCTGTTTTAAAATATTTTCTCCCATCCCAGCTTAATATGCAGAGACAGCTATTAGTGAGCCATGTTTATAGGTAAAGGTCTTTCTGTGGCACTTTGAAAATTTTGATTTAATTAGAGCAACCCACTTTTACTCAGAGCTTTAATGGAAGATTTTCAATAGAAAGAGTTGTGTAGAACTTTGTAGATAGCCATTGGCAAATATAAATGCTATTTAGAAAAAGGTTTGGTCTCTAAAACTATTGAGGAATACCACACACTTGTGATTGCCCAATGGTCTATAAGAGACTGACTGTTGTTTGTCACATTGCAGCTCTACATATGGAAACTGCTTTCTGGTTAACAGTGTAATTATTGGGTCATTTGTTTGTCCTGAATTGATGGGAAAAGCCAAATGTGTTGTCCAGACCTATGAAGTTCTGTGCAGCATGGCATGACCACACACCTATTGCAAACAAAGCATTCGGTCCTTGATCTTAAATTGAGCCTCACAGAAGATCATCTCTATGTCATGTCTAACTGCCTCCGTTAAACTGTCTCACTGTGATATTCCTTCTATATTAAGGGGCAAGAGAGGGCAGATCTAGCTGGGCATGGAGTGGAGTTATTAACTTTGTAATTTTTTTTTTCCTATTCTGAAAAGTAGAGTTTATCGCAAACATTCCCTAACAAAACGTTTTTTTGTTGGTGTCATGGTACAGTGATGCTATGAGATGAAAATACCATTATAGTACTGATTCACATTCACATACCATGCTATTTATATGCTGAACTATAGTGAGCATGCTTCAGAGTATCGTGGTTTTTGGACTATATCCAGAAAGTTATGGTATTACCATGGTACCATATCCAGAAAAATGTAATATTGCCAGAATTCATGTAAGAAAAATAAAGGTATTGCAGTAGTACATGTTAAAATTTATATTGAATCTTCCAATAAAATCAATCAATCGAGTGCAGTTGGATATGCATGTTAAAAGATCATCTGTTCATTTTGAAGCATATTGAAAGCAGTCCAGTATTTGTTTGAACATTTTCACATTCAAATGATATATTTTTGACATTTCTTTACATTCAGATACCCAAGTATTAGGGCATAGAGGCCCTTGTGACCTGAGTGATGTTACTGTATGGGGGTTCAGGGTATCCCCTGAGAGAAAATGTAAAAGTCTGAATGGACCATTTTTTTATTTTCATTAAAATTAGAAAGACTAGGCTACCAACTAGTAATTTTGTTGCCATGCCACAATTTCACAAAATTAGAACCGAAATCTATTTGTTTATTATTGAAGGCTTGTGACATGCTGATTAATAAAGCTAAATTTAGAAGGAAAAAACGTTATGGTCTAAAGGCGCTTTGGAACCACGTCAACTTATGCAGCGCCTCAAGTCTTCTCACATGCTGAGAAGATATGATATGAATCCCGAGGTTGAAACAGGAAAACAAATAAAAGAATAGAAGAGAAATGTTTCTGGTTCCGGCAGACCTTACTAAAGCAGCCTAATTGTGAGTTGATGGTTAAATTAGGTGTATGCCTGGCTAAATAGATGAGTCTTTAGTCTAGACTTAAATGGAGTGATTGTGTCTGCATCCCGAACATCGTTAGGGAGACTATTCAAGAGTTAAGGAGCCAAATAGGAAATAGATCTACCTCCTTTTGTGGATTTTGATAGTCTAGGAACTATTAACAAGCCTGAATTTTGTAATCATAATGAACGTGATGGAATGTAGCATGACAGGTTACTTAAGTACTGTGGAGCTAGACCATTCAAAGCTTTACAGTATATGTAGTTAACAGAATTTTAAAGTTAATATGAAATTTAACAGATAGCCAAAGTAATGATGAGAGAATGGGGCTAATATGATCATATTTCTTGGTTCTAGTCAGCACTCTGAGGAAAGCTGCATAGCTGTAATATGTGAGGAAATTTATGAGACACTGTTTTTTGAGGTGCTATGACAGTTGATTGCATAATTCCAATTTTATTTCTGATGATTTTATCAGTAAAGAAATTCATGAAGTCATTACTATTGTGCTGCAACGGAGCATCTGGTTCAGTCGATGCTTTATTCCTAACCAGTTTAGACACAGTATTGAACAAACACCTAGGATTTTTGTGGTTATGTTCTATGAGTTTGCTAAAATATGCTTACCTTGCAGCTATTGCCTGTCTGTAGCTACAGACACTATCCTTCCATGCACCACAAAATACCTCTAATTTTGTATTCTTCCACTTGCGCTCCATTTTCCATGAGTGTGATCATGTACCATGGTGCGGGGCTTTTTTCTTTAATTTTCTTTAATCGAAGGGGGGGGGGGCGACACTAAAGAAGAGTGTATTTATATTTTCTGTAATTTCATCAAGTTCTTCTAGACTTTTTGGCTCACTGAGTATGTGAGACAATTCTGGCAGATTATTAGTGATGCTGTCTTTAGTGGTCGAAAGAATAGTTCTACCTGAACGATAGCGTGGTGTAGATTGAGTGACAATAGCTGATCGAGGTAATGATCTGAGAAGTCATCGCTCTACGGTAGAATTTCTTTAGTATCAACATCAACACCATTTGACAGAAATAATTGTAGCATATGATTATGGTGATGAGTTGGTCCTGTCAAATTTTGTCTGACTCCAAGAGAGTTGAGAATATCAATAAATGCTCATTCCAATGTGTCTATCTACAGTTACAGAAAATGTGCAAATTCACCAAGGAAACCAGAGTAATGCCCGGGTTATCTATATACTGTAGCAAGGGCAAAAAAATGACAGAGATTTTTATTTATATCTGACAGTGTCACATTAAGCATTATTAGTTCAAAAGGTTTAAACTTGTATCCAGTCCTCCACCAGGTAACACCAAAAACGTCACTGTAAATTGTAGCAACTCCTCCTCCTCGACCCTTCAGGGGAGTAAACTCATTTAAACTAATATATTCATCCGGTTTAAGCCAGGTTTAAGTCAAACAGAGCACATACAAACTATGATCTGTAATAATTTACAATTACATTTACAATTAGTGTTTTGGTTGAAGGAGATCTAATGTTTAGTAGCCCTACCTTTTATATGATGTTTATCTTAAATTATTTTTGTTTTGTTTTTTCAAGTTTGACCTTTTAATATGTTTTTTTTATTATTATTTTTTTAAACGATTTAGTGAGGGGTTTGTGTTTGGTAGTTCAGGGAACAGACACAGTCTCTCTGTGATATCTAGGTGATACAGTCTCTGTGTTATTGTTAATGTGACCTGTGTGATGTATCAAGGCAGCTAGCAGACGTTCGGATTAACCAGGCTGCTGCCTGACCTGGGCCTTAGTCAAATACTATCACTATTAAGACTATGAGCCAAATTACTAGAGTGGAGAGCAGCACCTTCCCTGGAGGGATAGAGTCTGTATCTCTTTAGCAGGTCAGGTCTACCCCAAAAACTCTTCCAATTGACTATAAATCCTATTCTATTCTCCAAACACCACTCAGACAAGCAATTACACAAGTATTTTGGTGAAGTTGCAGGTGGCTTACATGCCTTTTTATTTCACTTTTATTTCTTTTTTAAGGGGAAACATGTGCTCCCTCCATCTTCATGCCATGTGCCGCCACCTCTGCATGTGCTAATGAAGATTGTTACCATTTATAGGGAACATGCTTTTATCACCTTGTCAAGGCTGGTAGTCTGACATGCCAACGTCAACACTGTTGTAGGAATAAACTATGAAACCAACACCCAATATTAGTGCAATACTTTTCAGTCATCACTCTGCCGGCAATTCATGCAAAATTACTTTTAATATTGCCTGAAGGTAAACAGTCATTTCGGTTAATGATTGTGGTCCATGATATAATGTTCGCTCATTACACATACCTAAACCATTGCTTCCAAAATGTTCCTAAACCTAGTGAGCTGATTATCTAGACTGCATTTTATGGCGATATAGATATGTTTCGTCTGTCGTATGTATCCTTCACGGAAAAGGCCTCATCCACACTAATCCACTTTTTCAATTTCAATTTCCTAACACCAACATTTTCCAAAGTATGTTGTAATGGAGTGCATTTTTCGAAAAGCCTCCTTCAGTGGAGTAAATCGGTATTCAAGTGTGGATGAGAAGGTTGCGAAATCGAATGCGTTTTTTAAACGAATACGTATTAGTGTGGACATTGCCTGAGACTACACATTAATTCACTACACACACATTAAGTACATACTTACAAAGTTCTAGATGGAGGGACAGTCCCACTTCCTTTGGACCAAGTTTGTCTACGTTGTCTGGAACTTTCTGAAAAATGCCTGTTCTGCGTGCCGAAATCTTTAAAGAGCGATTAGCATCAAATGCAGAACCATGTGTGCTTGTAGCGGATCCGATCACTTAAAGATGCATGAACAATAACACCGATTGAACTTGAGTTAACTAAGATAATTGTAGATTTTTGCTAGTGTGTATTAGACTCCTTCACCTGGTTGTATTTATCTAGTTTGTTTATGCGAGTCACATAACTCAGAGAGCGTGCATGGCAGTTTATTTTGCGTCACTGCCGTGCCCTTCTCGTGATATATGCCTGTGTTGCATTTGCATGTCTGTTTCTGTTTGCCTTTTTTCCTTTTATTGACCTGTGATGTCTATCCTGAGGGGAAATGCTCGTTAACAGTGGTGTGGTGTAATTAGTTTTATAGACCTCAGACCTTGTCTATGCCCCATTCCCCCTGTTTTTTCCACATGCATGTTCACCCACAGGTATACACACTCAGCGTTATTTCATGGACTTTACAGTTTTCAAATTTCACTGACCGTTTTCGAAATGTGTATTTTTTCGCCATAACAATTAACCTTCAACTGTCCGGATCTCGACACCCTAAATGGCAAACACGACACATCACCAATGTCAAGTACACATTGAAATGATTACTGATTTAATAAACATGTGACAAACTTCCCATAATATAATCAAAGCTCCTCATGGCTGAATATACAGTATCGAGGTCAGGCATTGCATCTGTGTCGGAGTGTTCCATGCCGTGATTGCCAACTCTGAGAAAAATGGCATTCGTAATGGAACACTGCTGTTTCCACATCGGGTTCAATGAGCCATCGCTGAGTGCTGTGTGTTTACAGTGCCTGTGTGACTCAAATAACATTTTAGTCCCATAATGCTCCCAGTGCCTCTTTTGGGTCCAGGCCAAATACAAGTAATAATTACTTGACATTTAATGTTCTACTGCAACAATGATTGGATAATTACTCTAATGGGGTAAAATGTAGTACAATGGAGAATTATAGGCCATAATATACTATACTGAATACTGTACAGTGTATGAGCCATACTATACATTGTTTATTGGAGAATTTATAATATAAAGAAAAATGTTTATGAAATGTTAAACTATGCTAAACCTTTATACAATACATGCATAATTTGAGTATGTGTAATATAATGGAGTGTTTTGATAATTTTATATTATATGTAGGCTCTTACTATACTATACAGGACATTTGTAATTTGTATATTTTCAATATAATTAGGTATTTTTTATTTATTCTATACTGTACATTGTGTTTTATGCTGTACTATTGGCCAGGCTGCTCTATGATATTCATGCATCATTGAAATCATAATATAATGGGACATTTTATTTGATTCTAGACTGTACTAGACTATACTATTCTATACTACTATAGTCAGCTTCCCTCTGCCCTACATTACTGTACTTAATTCTACTCTACAATAGTATATTATACTTCACTCTACTCTTCTATACCACTCTGTTCTATACTGTACTACATTATTTAGAGCTAAGGAATTAATACAGATTTCCCAATTTGATTCAACTTTATTTCCAATTAACAAGCTTTCGAGTCCGATTAATTTGGGTATATTTGTTATGTCCATTTTGCTATCATACGAAAGTAATTGTCTTTTAGTTAATGCTTTTAGTTATACAGGGGACCTTCTAACTTATAACATTACAAAAAATATAAATGTTACAAATTTGATTTGGTAAAATCATTAGGTTTTCATTGTTTTGGTCATATTTTAGCATTTTAAAATGTAAAAATTCCATGTTTTCCATTAATTAATCTGATGTATTGAAATTTAATTTTTATATATGCTACATGTTTTTTGTTTAAAATCATAACTTGTACTATTGTAAATATTTAAGTTGAAATGTAGAACAAGTTCTAAAACGGTACTGTCTCTTTAAGAATAGTGGCTGTTCAATGAGCGTGTAACAGACGTTATTAACAAGCTTATATTAAAGAGAGTAGAGTCGCACAGCTTCTTTAAAGCATCTGTGCTATGTGTGATTACAATGATGTTTTTTGGTTTGTTTTTGTTTTGATCAACAACTGACCGTAAAGAACAGAAAGTGTATTACAAGAGAAATGTGGATTTGGACACACATTACACGGAACGAGTAAAAAAAAAAAAAAAAAAAAGGATCTCTGTGCTTTTTTTCACCAATGTACTACACAATCGCTTGCGAGTGAAATTTGAAAATTTGCCTTCCAGTGGCTAATCACAGACATTTTTATAATATAATGCCAAATATAGTCGCAGTGATTTACTCAGATTGTAGAGGGTTGCAAATAGAGTCAAAATTGATTTTGGGATTTTTAGATCTTGATGAAAGAGCTTGTTTTACCCAACCATAATACTACTATACTAACCTATGTTGTACTATACTGTATTGTACTATACTATACTAATATTCTATATCATATTATACCAAGAATCATTTTGTGCAGCCTTTGGTGTAACAGCATCTGGCTGGCTGTTAACTGTTTTTTGCAAGGATAAACCTCTTTCAATGATTTCCATGAAATAGAGGGTCCACTATATAGCTCAGAATGGAGGAATGTTAACTACCCCAGCCGTCAGTCTGACAAACAGCCTGCTGCCGTCCACTCTACTGACAGCACACGCATTCTTAACACGGCACTACACCGCTAGAACAAGCGAGCCAAACAAATACAGACTCTGAGAAGCAGGGCACCATATGCTTGTGATTTGGGCCCCTGCCTTTTTCTCTGGCTTTTTCTGTGTGTTTAGCTTGCCGTCACAATGGCACAGACGAAGTCGTTAGGCTGTCCGGCTAGGCGATCCTGGGGTCAAAGTGATGCCATTTCCCGTGTTTAGGTCATGGCTACATAAACATGCCTGACAGGCACACTAAGACGTGCACTGTGCAATTATTCAGAGCAGGCTGCGTTTCATTAAAGCATCACTAAAATGAATGAAAATACAATCTAGAACATACTGTCAGATCATTACGGATGAAAGATGGGCAGCTGTCAAGTGGTGCTGAGAGCTTAACGTTTCTTTAGCGAGTGTCTACCGCTGGAGGGTAAGTTAGTGTGACAGACGCTGCTGTTGAGTCCAGTTGAGTTCTGACAGAAATGGGGCCCACGTTGTCAAACTTATAAGACATACTGGTGCTCGGCACATGTGGTGCCAAAAGCCAGACTGGCTTTGAAAAGAAATTACCAAAAGAAGGGACTCTCCATTTCACCAAAAGCCCTTAATCATTGCCATTAGCTGAGCTATGAAAGCACCTTCATCTTGAATGGCTGTGTGCTTAAGACTGACATCTAGTCTGAAACGCCAACCCATCGTCAAGCACGCTGAATGAAAATAACTAAATTATGCATATTGGGTAATGAGGGGCAGCATTTGTAGCATAATGATTACCACAAATATAAATTTAGACTCGTCCCTCCTTTTCCTATATACAGTGAGATGCATGTTAAATCCTCAACATCTACAGAATGCACTGGGTGGCGCTGTTGAGTGTGGACACATGTTGATCACATTTGTTGAGCAAACCGTTCTGTCAGTACGTTCAGATGGATGCTGTGTTATTGTAAGAATGTGTCTCACTGTGAGAAAGCTGGGTTCCTGTTTAAATGTACTGGCAAAGCGGTGTACACTTTACTTTCGTATATATGCAAATATTATTTTTTTTTTAATGGTGACAAAACCTTTATGACTAAAACAATTATTTTACAACGTTTCTCTCATTAATTAACCTCATTTAAATAATAGAATTTTCCCAAATTCATTTTTTAAACCATGTAATCTCTGTAAACTACCATTTAAACAATTTATAGCTCAAATATAATACACAAGTTTAACAGAAGAATTCATGTATGTGCTTTTATAAAATCTTTTACTTTTTTGATTTTGGTGCCTTACTGTAACCTTGATTTTTGCCGTTTTTTTAAAGGTGTGACGGGTTGAAATTTTATTTGTGGTAATCAGGGGCGTAGTATCCAGGATGGATTTGGGGGGGGGGGAGACGATAACCCCCCCCCCCCCCCCCCCCCATTTATACCATGATCAATAGAAACATGTAGATGCTTCACACTGCAACCCACAAATGCTGTCAATTGAGATTAATTTGTATTGAACCTGGATTATTACTTTATTATTATTATTATTATTATTTAATATTAATTTTCTGTGCCATCTTCGCAATTGAGCAAGTTCCATACTGTGAAAGACACTTTTCTACCTCACTGTTTCTTCAACTTCTGCCATTTATCTTTTTTATCATGCTTTCATCCTTTATTTATTGGTACTTTTGTAATGCCTTTTATGTATAGATTCTATTGTTTTTGCCTCGTCCCAGACCAAGAATTTCCAACAAAAAATAGTAATTTATACATGTTTAAAATGATGACTATATATATATATATATAAAAGAGTTAAACAAATGATTTTCAAAATTTCAAGAGTTCAATTTCAATATTTATTTTATGAAAATCATTTCCACCATACCGAGTGATTTTGCCAACATTTATGTTTTTTTGTTTTGTTTTTTACATGAAGTTTGTGTACTTTTTATCCAAGTTAACAAAAGTGTAGAGTATGCTTGAGATGAAAGTGATGTTTGAAGAAACCAAAGAAAATCCCAGGTAAATATCTATATTTTTGAATGTAATTTTGCTAAAGTATGCAAAAAGTAAGACTATCATTAAATTGTGTGTATTTAGGATTCATAAAAGATTAGCTATTAAATTAGCCGTCTTTGATTTTATTTAAAGAAATGTTAATCATTTCCACCACAGAACTCTATTTAACACAATATAGAATTTGAGATGTGCTGGAAATTACACTGTGGTGGGATTATACATGATTTTCAGAAAAGATGACAAAAATGCATGAATATTCACCTGTGATGCATGAATATTCACTGTTGGACATTGTAAGTAGACAAATTAAATAAACATAAAATAAAAACGTGTGGAATTTTTTTTTCATGACTACATTCTTAAGTCCATAATGCCTGAAGTTGAAGAAACACTTGCCTGAAGATATTTTTGTCTGAGAGTTTGTGTTGGTTTTAATTTAGTGTTTTGTGGCAATTGAATAGAATTGTTGAACCAACTTAGTGTTAGCAAAAAGTTCGTCACTATAGGTCACTATGTGCATTGTGATTTTTCTGTCTGTGAGGTTTTGTTGGTTTTAATTTAGAGGTTAGTGGTTGTGTCGTGGCGCAGCAGCCTCCAAAGTCTCTCATACTGAACGGATTGGCCGATTCGCTCCCCTAGTGTTGTGATAACGAGCTGCCTTCCTGCAGGGCTAACTGGACCCAGATGGGCCGAGGGGCCCGTGGAGAGATCCCGTTACGGCTATGGCCGCATAGCCCCCTGCCGCTGAGCCGTTTGAAGTGTCATTGGTGGAGTAGAGTGAATAACGCGCTCTCCTCGATAAGCCACTTGATTGAAAAAAGACAACATAAAGGTTTGAGAGCGATATATGATCTTGTGCAGGTAACGGTTTGCGACTTTACTGCTGTCCAACACAGCAGACATATATTCAAACATGCACACATGATTATGTTTATGTCACATGGAGGAATGTGCACTTTCATCTACAGACACAGCAGTATTTGTGTTTTTTTTTTTTTGGTTCTACTCGCTGCATGCACTGATACACACCCATATTCACACAGAGGGTAAAAACAGGCCCTGTACCCCCCATGGTTGGGCTATTAGAGTGAGATTGATCCTGTTCATGCAAGGATTTTATTAAAACATGTCTTCTCGTCTGTGCGTGCCTGGCGTGGAGTCCCACTTTACAAACACACACACGCACACCTCCGTTCTCAAAGCACATTTGGAAATGATTAGCAGGCTACTGTACACCCCTGTTCTTTTGCATACACAGACTCTCAAATTGTTTGAGCATTGATTGACTCATTTTTTTACACACACACACACACACACATTTCGCAACTTTTTCAGCTTTGTGATAATAATAGCATGATGGTGCTACTCGATCTTAAAGGGATAGTTCACCAAAAATGAAAATTCTGTCATCATTTACCTGCCTTTCATCTGTCTGTCACCTATGGCACCTTTTTTAATCAAATATAAGTGAATGGTGACTGATGCATTCTGACTAACATCTCCTTTTGTGTTCCACGGAAGAAAGTCATACGGCTTTGGAACAACATGGGTGTGAGTAAATGTTGACGTAATTTTCACTTTTGGTTGAACTATCGCTTTAAATCAAATTTGAAATGCCGCTCATTTTAGTATGGTTGTTATTATAGGCTGTATATTCGGCAATGCCATCCCAAACATTTCTGCTAGATATTTTGACAGTATTCAGATATGAAGAATTTTCACATTTTTTTGTTCGTCTGAAAATTTTAATTTTTAGTTCCCCTTTAATTTTTTTTAATTCTGTCATCTTTAACTCACCCTCATGTTGTTTCAAACTCATATGATTTTATTTCTTCTGGAATACAAAAGGGATGTTTGGTAGAATGTTAGCCTCAGTCACCATTCATTTTCATTGTATGGAAAAAAATAAATAAAGATGCTTCTAGATACAGAGCCAAACAAAGAATCAAATATCAGTTGTTACATTTTTTTAGTATTGAAAAATAAAGTAGATATTTCCATGAATTATTTTAAAATGATGATGGACTATGAAGGTCATTTTAACTCATTATTATTGCATTGATACCTGGTGAACTTCTCTGTGGACCTGACTTGATTTGTGTGGAATTAGGTTTGATATTTCCTTTTCTCTAGTACAATGATTCATTTGAATGAAGTTGTTAATAAAGGTTCAGTGTTCAGTTGAAGGTGTTGGATTGACATGACTGATTTTTGTACACGTGTATAAGCAATGACAGCTTAGCTGCATAAATAAACTTTCATTAAACGTCAATTATTCTTAGGGCTGTCAATCGATTGCATTTAGTTTTTTTTGTTTGCATGACATGACATTTAAATTATCACAATAAATTACATATAACAATATATGCTGAGATGCCTCCTAAATTAAGAAAATTCAATATATAATCAAAATTATATGTAAAATATTTTTAAATGCTAAATATATATATATATATATATAAAAGATAATTCAAAACACATTGCAATTTTTATTGCAGACAAATAAATATTAATGTTTATTGTATGTCCATATCATTGATCTGAAGTCCGTGGCAGAGCACAGGCTGAGCTTGTCAATCTGTCCAGGGGATGTTCTCCCAGGAAGCGTTCTTGTGTTTCATCTGTGCTTTTTGTCTTGTTGGTTTATCTACGCATGCATCAGATGAATGCTTTTGGGGTGTCTCATTTTGGCTTTGCCACATATTGTTGATTTTCTTGGCCATTGGTTCAAGTTTGGAACAAGTTAAACGTAGTTTGAAACTTTGTAAAGCGCATCTTGAGAGCCCTGCATTCTGATTGTGCTGTGTCTAGATTATTTTTAAGATTAGAGTGTGTCCTGCTGTGTGAGGCTCGTCCTGCCAGCTCTTGGTCACTGTGCCTGTACAGTTCATTTTTCTCCCATCTAGGACAATTCCTTATTAGGGAATTAATGCATGATCTGGGGGTACAATTAATTGCATTAATATTTTTAAGGCATTTTTTAAAAATATAATTAATCACACTAAATGAACATTAAATTGACAGCCCTAATTAATAAAAAAAAAAGCATATTGTATAATAAATCTGTTTTCTCTCTCTCTTCTGTAGGCTGAGTCAGCTCCTGATGGTCCTGATATGGGCTATGGCTCGTTCCATCAGCAGTACTGGCTGGATGATAGAATAGTTGCTGTGGGTGTTCTGGACATTTTGCCTTCCTGTGTGTCGTCTGTGTATCTCTACTACCACCCTGACTTCTCCTCACTCTCACTGGGCACCTACTCTGCTCTCAGGTTTGTCTGTCTCTAAGCTGAAACGGGTAGTTCATCCAAAAATTAAAATTCTGTCAACATTTACTCACCCTCATGTTGCTCCAAAATGTATGACTGCCTTTCTTTTGTGGAATACAAAAGATGATGTTAGGCAGGGCGTTGACAGCCTCAATCACCATTACCTTCATTTTATGGGGAGAAAAAGATGCAATAAAAGTGAATGGTGACTGAAATCTGAAATGGATAATTCTACTATAGTAAAACCAGGGTGCAATTAGCTCAATCAAGTAGTGGCACACCGGTCTATGCAAATGTTTGTAGGGGTAACACCAAAGATTTTATTGGAAAATGTGCGTAGACTTTTGTCCATCCAAAACCTTTTCAAAGAAATTTGAAGTCCTGCGAGTTCATCATCAGAAGTGCTCATTGTATAAACATGCCACTTTGTGAACAGGGCTTTACAAGGTCGTTTCCCAGTGGACTGATATAAACTGCACCCTGACACATGAAAATTGCATTTAAAACATGTTCAATATACATCACATGGTCAGTGAATGGTGCATTGGATGTTCATTGGGCAGGCCGTCCGAGACTGGCCCAGATCTCTAACCACTAGGCTACACCAGCTCCCAATGTTTGACAACTCACTCTCTCTCTCTCTCTCTCTCTCTCTCTCTCTCTCTCTCTCTCTCTCTCTCTCTCTCTCTCTCTCTCTCTCTCTCTCTCTTTTTTTTTTTTTTTCAAACATCACTTGTCTCATATTTCATCTTCATTGACACTTTTGTCCACTTGGTTAACAAGTACACTAACTTTTGGAAAATCTTTATTGGGGCAAAATTATAGAAATCTTTTTTCACACAATGAATATTGAAATTGTTTATTTTTTAAGATCATAGTTTTTAACTGAATGATTAAAAATTTTTTTGGTTTGTTTAATATGGAAAGTCCAGGTCTGGGATAAGGCTAAAATAGTCAAATCTATACATAAAAGGCATTTAAAAAGTGGGAAAATAATTACAATTTTAATACAAATTAGCCCCTGGGACACGGAATTGCCAAAGATAAAGAAAGAAACATGTATAATAATTTTACATCACAAAACAACTTTTCTTTTTTCTTTTGATAGGTCTTTACAAAATAAAGCAGTCACACCCGCTCTTTCACTTGAAATGTCTACAGTAACAGCCCTGTGTCTCCTGGTCTTTCACACATGTGTGTTTAAATATTTCAAATGGCGTTCTCACCTGATTAGGTTACACTTTACTGGAGATGCCAGATGTGTGTTATACTAAGATTTGGATGTCGGGGGCCCTCTGGAGCCTCATCTCTCACAGATAGAAGAATGAGTAGCAGGCTAGATGAGAAACAGCAAGAGAAAGTGTGATGGAGAAGTGTAGATTGTGCCTGGGGCTGTGTTGTGCCCTGAAGCACGGGGTCAGTGTCTTTGTGCTGTTGTGTGTCATTGTGATTGAGTGGGACTGTTTGAGCACAGGATGAGACACTGTGCAGTAATGCGTCTCTATGCATGTATGTGGATGGCAAAAATAATGAAGAAAGGCCAGTTAAGATAAACAGAACTTGTTTCCTGTGTGCACCAGGTGTTCTGGAAATGATTTAGATTGTTAATTCTGTAAAAAAAAAAAAAAAAAAAAAACAATTCTTAAGAAAATCTTATGATTTGTTTCCTCACAAAATCAATGATAATAAAAAGTGATCTTTGTTTTGCATATATAATTCAGTTGAATATTCAACTCAACCCCCAAACAAAATCAATACATAAAAAGGAAATCATGTTTTACATAAATAATTAATTACAATATTGAATTGAATTTTTCTTACTTCAAAATCAAATGGAAACAAATTAAATATTTGTTTTGTGTAAAAAAAAAAAAAAATTAAAGAAAAATGTATAAATAAAAACGTGAAATATTTTTTTGCATAAAGAATTCAATTGAATATTTCCCCCCAAAATCAATTAATCGTATTCTGTATAAAAAAGTTATTTTATCCCCCTTTCTCCCCAATTTGGAATGCCCAATTCCCACTACTTAGTAGGTCCTCGTGGTGGTGTGGTTACTCACCTCAATCTGGGTGGCGGAGGAAAGTCTCTGAGACCGTCAATCCGCGCATCACGTGACAGATTGTGCATGACACTGCAGAGACTCACAGCATGTGGAGGCTCATGCTACTCTCTGCGATCTACACACAACTCACCACACGCCCCATTGAGAGCCACGAGGAGGTTACCCCATGTAACTCTACCCTCCCTAGCAACCGGGCCAATTTGGTTGCTTAGGAGACCTAGCTTGAGTCACTCACCACGCCCTAGATTCGAACTCGCTCCAGGGGTGTTAGTCAGCGTCAATATTCGCTGAGCTACTCAGGCCCCTTAAAAACAACTATTTTTGAAAATATTGTCAAAATGCAAAAAAAAACAACAACTTGCCTCTATTTCTTAAATATTTATTTAAATCAGCATAAAATTAGATTAGATTTTTTTCTTGACAATAATGGAATTTGAGGGAAATGTGCAGAAAATGTAACAATGTAAACATTATTAATGGTCGTGAAAAAGGCTTCATATACTATAAGCATTACATAATTTCTTCATTTTTTGTGAAATTCTTTGTCTTCAATATGACTTAAATATGAGATTAACCATTTTAATCATAATCTCGGTCTTGCTTTTTAGTTAAAGTATCTAAACATCTTTAAAACAAGCAAGTTACATGAAAAGCAATGTTTATGTTTAAGCAAAATAAATAAATATATATATATAATTCTTTTTTTTTTTTCTTTTTTTTTTTTTTTTTACTGTATTGTCTTCCAGCCATTCTTTGCAATTTAGTGTAGATCTTGCTATATTGTGCGCACATTGTATTGTGTAGGCACAGGAAATCTCTTTTTTTTGCACATGGGCCATGTGTAGAGTGTGTCTTTTTGTGTGTGTGTGTGTGTGTGTGTGTGTGTGTGTGACATTAATATTAAGCAGGAATCTTACCCGTAGTGAGTTCTGTGGTATAATTGGCTTGTGAAGGGGTGTCAGAGCACTGAAGAGGAGATAATGGGGGCTTCAAACTGCTGCCAGCACTGAGCGGGTGGGGACTGGGGTTCAAACTGAGGGAGGGGGGCTGCTGCCCTTTCATTCTCTTGCATTTTCTTTCACCATCTTTTTTTATGAATGGGTTTCACAGCCTCTTATGCATCTCTCATTCATAAAGAGCCAGGCTTTGTCACCAGGGGATGGGAACCCGGGAACCTGGCAGCGACCGCGTGACCTTCCAGCACCTCGCTGTTTGTTGTCGCTTCTTTTTGCCTTCCCTCACTTTCTCTCTCTCTCTCTCTGGCTTTATTTAATTTTCCACTACTTTTATTTTGTTTTGGCTGTTCTCTCTCTTCCTTTCCTTTTCCTGCAAAGAAAAAAAAAGTCTTCACCCACAAATTTTGGGGAAGATAAAGAGTTTGAGGCCTACAAAATAGAGAGAGAGAGAGAGAGAGAGAGAGAGAGCTCGTTGATTATTTGCAGAAGGAAGTATAAATCTCCTTTTGAAAAACATCCTTTTGTTTTTCTTCTCCACTTCCTCCAATGTTTCGGAGGAAAACATTTGATTTTGGTCAGTATGCAGCAATACTTCTAGTAATCAGTTTCTGCTATAATCCATCTACAAAGAGCATACTGTATATGTATATAAACAATCATAATAGTATGATAATTTAGGGCTCTATGTTTTCTTTAATTGCTATGAATCTCATTTTTAGAAATCAGAGAAAACAAATGAAGCTTGTCAACTTATACAAATGCCTTGATTGCAGCAAGTAAATGTAACACATTTAATAATACAAAAAAAACATTTACTATAGAAAACTTCATACTGTAAGTTCAATCTTTGATGTTAATATATTTCCTGGATTTAAACAAATGACATCACAGTTTAGTTTACACATGCATAAATATATATCAAATAAATTAAATTATATAAGTACAGACACAATGTCAAATTTTAAAGGGCTAGTTCACCTAAAATAGAAAATTCTGATTTCTGCAAAAATATATATATATATCTTGACTTGTCCCTCCTTTATTTTGTATTTTTTTTTAAAGAAGCAAAAATCAGGTTTTCAGTGTGGCACTTACAATGGAAGTGAATGGAGCCAGTCCAAAAACACTAAAAAGTATATGTAAACAATACACATGCTAACATGATTTTGGTGTGATAAAATGGCTAACTAACCTCATCTGTTTAAAGTTACTCCAATAATAGAATTTAGTTGTAACAATATTGAATATAACTATTTTTATTTATAAATACATTTTTATAAACATTTATTGGTAATCAGCATTATGCCACTAATGCTTTTAAATTAGCTTAACTTGTATTGAAGCCAGAATATTTCTTTAAAAATGTATTTTTAAATTATTGTTTTTAAATATTTACATTTTAACTAACTGTATAGTTAAATAATAGATCTCAATGGAAATGATATATGCCTATATTGTTCACTTTGCAGGGAGATCGCCTTCACCAGGCAGTTACAGAAGCAGTCGCCAAAACTTGCCTATTACTATCTGGGTTTCTACGTCCATTCCTGCCCCAAGATGCGCTATAAGGTACACTATGTTTCTTGTCCAAGTCATTGTTGTATTTACCCCCATGTCTGTTCATCTTCTGTTTGCCCTGGTCAGCATCATCTAACCTTTTTGGAGTTATTCAGCGCATATGTATTAGTCAAATCATTCTACTTTGTCTTTCGAAACACTAGACTGCACTCTACTTAATGTAAAGCAAAATGGCTTTCTTGGTGGTTCAAGTCCAGATCGATGCATGCACATCCTTAAATACTGTATTTCATAAATCATTAGTATCTATCCTCTCCATCACACTGCTGAGAAGAACATATGGGACTCTATTTTTGTGAGTGCGCAGTGCGCAACAACCGTGCACTATGTCTTGACCAATTTTCATGCCAGCATGAAGCGCAAGTGGGCGTGGGTGGGAGTGTTTGTGCGATCTGTGGGTGTTTGCACGCAAACTGTTGGTGTATTGTATGTTAATGAAGTGGCACATAACGCAATTTGCTATTTTCCTGAGAAATAGATCACTGTGCTAATATGTTTCAAAAGCAGGTATTTTGTCAGTGCAAAGTCTAAATTCAGTTTCTATATTTGCAGTTTGGATCTTCCACCAGCAGGTGATATAATGTTCAAACTCTGAAAATATAGTGGAACATCAAATTTGAACAATCACAGTTGTAGCCTATTATGTAACTAAAAGGCATAAGATTTGTGTTAAACTATCTATAGGTCATGGTTTATTTTTCAAATATTATTATTGTTTATATTTACAGTGATCTAATTTATGTTGGTATTTTTCCACCTGTTGTCATAGATTGATTTTTAAGTCACTGCAAAAGGGGCTTGTGGAAGAAGTTGGAGAGGAAAATATTTTTGGATTTGGTGTTTATTTGACCATTTTTTAATTTGTTTATATTTTCGTTTGAATTTGAATTAAGAAATATTTTTGGTTTAATTTGTGTTTCAATAAATGAATCACAATTTTCATAGTCAAAATTGACCGGTAGAAGTGAAGTGCATGCGATACAATCACTGTTACACTGCAAAAAAAATATTTTCAAGACAAGTATTTTGAGGGGTTTTTTTCCAGTAAAATTATCTAAACATTCTTAAAACATGATTTACTTTTTCCTTAAGTAAACTTCCTTAAGATTTAAAATCCTGTTTTGAGAGAAATCTAACCGAATCTGGTGAGATAAATGCTTAAAACAAGAAAAATCAGTTTTCCAATGAGGTAAGAAAAATAAACTTAATTAAAAGGGAAAACAAGTTTACTTTTCTTACCCCTTTGGCAGTTTTAATTTTCTTGTTTAAGTCTAAAGTTCACTTAATTTTGTCAGATTTCTCTTAAAACGAGACATATCTTATGCCATTTTGCTGGACAAGTAAATAAATCACGTTTTAAGAATGTTTAGATCATTTTACAGGAAAACAAGACAAAAATACTTGTCTTGAAAATCATTTGTATTTGTTGTATTTATTTTATTTTTTATTTTCTCCCCAAATCTCCCTGAAGCCCAATTCCCAATGCACTTTTAGTCCTCGTTGTGGCGTAGTGACTTGCCTCATTCCGGTAGGCGGAGGTCAAATCTCAGTTGCCTCCGTGTCTGAGACCTTCAATCCATGCATCTTATCACATGGCTTGTTGTGCACGCTACTGCGGAGACTTAACATGTGGAAGCCCACACCATTCTCCACAGCATCCATGCACAACTCGCCACGTGCCCCACTAAGAGCGAGAACCACACATTTGAACCAATTTGGTTGCTTAGGAGACCTGGCTGGAGTCACTCAGCACGCCCTGGATTCGAACTCGCAACTTCAGTGGTGATATTCAGCGTCAATACTCGCTGAGCTACCCAGAACCCATATTTTTTGTATTTTTATACACATCAGTGTAGCCATGTTTTGTGTGTCAGTAGATGAAAATGAGTCTAAATCCAAATCCTGAGCCACGTTTTCCATGCATATAAAAGCAGCGTGTCACTGTTATAGAAATATGCCTGAAATTCAACAAGGATGCAGTTAATGTACAAAAGAGCATAAATCCTTATTTCTATCCTTCTAATTTATTTCATACAGTCCATTTACACTACCAACTTCTTATGGACTATAAAATAGGATGCATTTTCGTCAAACACAATTGTGCCTAGACTTAACGCATGCTTGCAATATACTAAAGCTTCATGACCATTGACTTTTGGCTTATGACTTAAAGTATAGCATTGTGCTTAACATAAGCGCTCTTAAAATGGGCCCATAGATACATACTGTTGCTAGAGAAAGTTTGCAGTGGTTATATAATCAATGAGGTGGCTTGTGGGGGAGTTTGTGTTTTCTGTTGGTGGAGGACCCATGGTGAGGTGAAGTAGACACCTGTTAAAAGCGTAAATTCTCTATTCCCCTCCCTTCCGCCAGCATTGCACCTCTCCGCTTGGTTGCCTCTGTGATCTGTTACCCTCATTACTGCTTCCCAAAGACTTTTCGTGGAATGATCACAGTGCTATGCTTCTGTAAGCTTCATCTTCTGTTAGACCTATGTGATGTTGATTGGAAACCTCTAAAGGAGCTGTTCAAACTAAACACGATCTTCAGCTTAACCTGTTGATACGCACCCCCTTTTTGAGCACAAACCATGAAAATGACTTACCTGAACTTAAATGCTTGTATTTATGGGACCCTTTGGAGTATGGACACAGTTGTAGTATCTTTTGAAAGAAGACACTTTGGGCTTTATTTCACAAGAATTAATATATGTTGTTATTTTTTAAGTTAATAAAGTTGGAAGTTGAAGTTTCAATAGTAATGGAAATATTTTGTGTTGATCATGTTTTTATAATCTAAAAAAACTATAATAAAAGTGCCAAGACAACCCAGAAATGCAATTTTCTCAAAGCCACAAGTCTAAAGAAGATATGTTTCAAATTTAATCTAATAATAAATGAGGTTCCTGCAGCATTTTTAAAAATAGACTTTGGAGATGGCTGGTTTTGTTCATGAGACTCTAATATATAAGATCATATACAGTTTTACAACATGAATGCTGCTCAGATTGCAGTTTGATGAAGAACGATGACGAAGGTGAGATCTCATGTAAACAATGGAGAATATATCAATATTTCTCACATTTATCACTTTTATGGACAAAAAGTGCTATTGGATGTTTGTCAGTGAACACTTGTCACGGACGATTGACTCGAGTGTGTTGAACTGGATTCATCTGGCGATCATGTTTTCATAATAAAAGTCCCGTTTTGATATTGCATGTTTTGTACTCCTGGCATAAATAATAATTTGCTGTGAATCATGAAACAGAGATCGGATATCAACGTTGAACCCTTAGACTTTTGAAAAGATGTATTATTTGTTAACATTAATTACATTTATAGATGGTAAATTATATATTAAATGTAATCAGAGTGACTGATTTTAAATGTTTGTGGAATGGTTAGGACCTCATCGGACCCTTAGTGCAAGTGGACGTCGCTTTGTGTTGGTTCTGCTGGACTACACAACGCGATATCCAGAAGCAGTGCATCTACGCAACATTTCAGCGCGTAGTGTTGCGGAGGCACTCTTCAGAATCATATCCCGAGTGGGGATTCCGAAAGAAATCCTCACTGATCATGGCACTAATTTCATTTCACGTACACTACGCGAGCTGTATGAATTATTGGGTATTAAATCGATTCGGACAAGTGTGTACCACCAGCAAATGTACGGCTTGGTCAAGCGGTTTAATCAAACCCTGAAAAATATGATTCGTAAGTTTGCGCACGAAGATGCTCGGAATTGACTTGAACCTCTATTATTCGCAGTTCGAGAGGTCCCGCAACGGCGAGTCTGGGAATTCGAATATGAGGATCTAAGCGTACTGATAGAGGCGGAGCAGGTCATATTTACCACCTCAACCTCCTAATCTATGGAGAGAGGTGGTCCCTGTGACTTTGGCAACGGTTTATCCCATAGAGGGAGGAGCTTGGTCCAGAGGTGAATTTAAAAATCACAGATCGAGTCACCCCGGTCGCCAGTGGAGACCACTTCTCACCATCCCAAATCGTTTTAAGGAGAATTCTGGCAGCGGCACATCCAGCATCTGATGGCTGTCCTGAGGTCGCTGAGGCAGGCAGGGCTCACAGCAAATCTGAAGAACTGTGCAACTGGGCGAGTTGTTGTTTTACAGACGGATGCATCGGACAGGGGGTTGGGGGGGGCTGTGCTGTCCCAGGTAGTGGAGGGGGATGAGCGCCCCATTCTGTACAGTACATTAGCCGAAAGCTCTCGGTAAGAGAGACTAGGTACAGCACGATAGAAAAGGAGTGTCAAGTGGGCGGTCCTCACTCTCCGGTACTACCTGCTTGGGAGGGTCTTCACCCTCTATTGCCCCGCTCCAATGGCCCCACCGCATGAAGGATATTGAATGTTTTATTGTTCATTTTATAAAATGAGGGACAAGTTTACTATTGGTAGAGCTGAAGTTATTTATACTTGGAATATTTCCTTAAAGTTGACATGCTGAAGGACTTTTTTGTAGGCATATTTTTTATTATATGTTTCCATTGTCAACCAATTTTCAGATCAAACAACACTAAAAACTCAGATTTAAGACCAGATAGCTGTATTTTGGTGGAACATTTTATACTAACACAATGAAATGTGGAAAGCTAATATATCTGACTCTCCGTTGACCCAACTGCATCCTGCAGAATTCATCAACGCTATCTCAATATCACAATCACATGATTGCTTTCCAGCCCCTAAGCCTCTTGGTGCGGACAAGCCATGGAAAATGTCAAGCTATTCCTCCAGAATTGGCACTGTTAGTGCTCTCTTCAGCTGCTCATCTTATGGAGGCTCTGACGCCATTAGCTGTTTCCGCAACGTCTTCTAGAGCCTCAGATTTGGTTTGCCATTGGATTTCAGCAATTTTTTGGGACTTGGAGCCATGTTTGGTAAGCTGAAAGACTTTTCAGAGAAGTGTTCAAGATGTCCAGTGGGAACTCAATGTAAGTACTTGCGCAGGTGCAGCCGAGCGTGGAGCGTAGGCCGTCGTTTGACTGAGACAAGGGAAATGTTGGGCAGTCGAACAGCTGATTCATATATGGAGAACAGAGTTGGAAAGAGAGGAAAAGAATGTAAATAAAAGTTATGTACTGGCCCAGAGCTGAAGACAAGGGAGCAGATGCAGCTGTTGAAGATATTAGCGGTTGAGAAAGAGGTCAGTGCTACTGTAATTCTAGTTGTCACCTGAGAGAATCTCAGACACTCTGTGATGCCGAACATTGTTGGTTCTTGTGTCTCGTCTTTGACGTTAAAACTGCCGTCATGCATTTCTTTGCTTTCATATCATATTTTAAGTCATATGGGACTTTCTTCGAACAACGTGGTTGTCTTTTATGGTACCTTTATGGTGTTTTTTGTCCTTGTTGGAGCTCAAGTGTCCCAGTCTCCTTCATGAATAAGAGCACTCCAGAGATTCTTTGAAACTTCTTCTTTTGTGTTCCATGTAAGACATTCATTCTGGTTTGGAATGACATGAGGGTGTGTAAATGATGGTAGAATTTTCACTTTTGGGTGAACTCACCCTTTAACACCTTTGCAAAAATGTTCAATAGCAAGTCGAATGGGATTTTCACAAACAACACGTTCTAGTGCTAAAAAAAAAAAGCTAGATGCAGCCCCACGAATAGAGCAGATCGCAGGTGTCGTGAGACCCATTTTTAACAGTTTAAGTCCTTTAACTTGACAGCGTCTAAAAAAACGCAATTGAACATTGTCCCATATTCAGATCGAAGACGTCAATCTAGTGCATGTTCACATAGAAAAAGCAGTGCTGGCGGAGTCAAAAACACTTCCGGTTTGCGTCCACCTGCAAACTTGAAAACATGCAATAAATCAATGTTTTTGTAGTGTTTCATGAAGGAGCTTCACGTTTTTAAGACGTTGTAGTTAGTAAAAAACATTCATGTTTAAAGATGGATCTCGTGACACCTTTATTCCATTCCATTTGTTGTGGGGAGTTGTAGCCTTTTTAATGCAAGAACGCATTTGGTCTGAACGGCGCCTTATTCGTCCATCCTCTCGTTTGTGTGCTATCATATTATCTACAACAGTCTGTTATCTATTCAGCAGTCTAAGAAATTGTATTACATAAGTTCCCCTGTTTCAAACCTATGAGTATCTCTGCAATGCGGCGAGTGTATTGCCAGTGGGCATCATAATTTGCTAGCTTTCTGTCTGTGTGTCTCTGCACTGCAGTACTGTGCTAGTCTACTGAAACTTGTAGCATTCACCCCTTTCAGCCTTAGAATGCACAGTTGTGCTCATAAGCTTATATACCCCTTACAGAATCTGCAAGATTATAAAAAAAAATTAAATAAGGGGTAGAACATTTTTTATTTTTTTTTGTCCTGCCCTGATGAAGTTATTCGACAGATATTTACATCTATATTCCACAAGACAAAATAGTCATTGAAATTGCACCAAATAATCCTGCTCAACACATCCATAGTTCATTCACCCCAAAATTATGCCATCATTTACTCACCTTCATGTTGTTCCAAAACCTTATTTTCTTTCTTTCCATGGAACACAAAAGGAGGTGTTAGGCAGAATGTTAGCCTCTGTCAACATTATCTTCCATTGTGAAATGCAATAAAAGTGATTGGTGATTTAGACTAAAGCAATTTGGAACAACATGAGGGTGAGTAAATAATGACAGATTTTTTTTTTTGGGTAAACTATCCCAAAGTTATTTAGTCCTTTTGGAATATATTTGTCTTATGTGTTGTGCTTACTCTTCAAGTCTTTACTAAATAATAAAATAATAATTTTAAGCCTTATTTTTAAAGAAATGTTCAGGATTAATGTCTGTAAACAGCATTTGTGCCATAATGTTGATTACCACAAAATATTTTTTGACACCCCTCATTTATAAAATAAACAAAAACAATAATTGCAGTTACAGTAAGGCACTTTTTATAGTTTTTATAGAGTTTTTTAAAACTCTTTATAGAGTTTATGAACTCACCCATTCACTTCTATTGTACAGTAAGTGCCTTACTGTAACCATGATTTTTGCATTATTTAAAAATAAACGGGGTGAGTTGAAATAATTTTTTGTGGAAATCAACATAATGCCACAAATGCTAGGCTTTTATGTCTCTATTTTTAATGCTGAACATCTTACAGATTTTGCTAGGGTTATATAAACGGAATAGCATCTGCAGTCCTGGAAGTTGTTTGTGTCTATTTCTTTCAGTCTAGAGCTGAGTTCTGCGGAGTTGTGCATGTGGAATATTGAATAGACCTCAGTTGGAGCCCAGCTCGCCCTCTTATGTACGAGTAATCTTTCCCAGCACAGCTCTCAGATCAGAAGATGAGTGCCACTTACACGTCTCATTCACAGCTTGCCATTGTGCACTGGGAGATTAGTTTTGGGGTGTGAAGGTTGCCTGTTTTTTACCTACACCCAAAATGTACTTTTTTCAGATCGCTTATTAACGCAAATGCATATGACATTATTTTGGCTGTGTTGTTTCGCGATGCCCCGTTCACTCCGGGTCCTGCACTTCTGCTAAATGCACAGCACCCACTGGCTCTTGTCAAAGCCCCCACCGAGTGCTCGCACCAGAGTGCTGCTGACAGCCTTTTAGAGCTGAAATCCATCGCATTTGTGCGGCTCGCTCCTTTTCAGACAGGGAACGCTCTGAACCCCTCACTGTGACTATTGGCAAAGCACAGGCACTCTCACATTATAGTTTATGTCTATTCTAGAGTCATTGTTAGGGTTTGGAATCAAGAACCAGTTCCACTTTTTTTTTAAATCCCAGAACCATGTGATTTTCATGACTTTCGGTTCCATTTATGGTTCATGAACGTGCATTTGTTTTCGCCAATGCGGACGAAACACCATATTGAAATACTTTGATAGTGTTTCCTGCAGGTCGCTTACTGAATGCACCTTTAAGAATTAAGTATTTAAAAGAATGTTCTGGGTTAAAAAAAATTCAGCTCAATCACAGCAGGTTTTGCATTATGTTGTTTACCACAGAAAACTATTTAAATTCATCTCTCGTTTATTTAAAAGAAGTAAAAACCATGGCACTTACAACGGAAGTGAATAGGGCCAGTCCACCGTTTCAAAAGTATAGCCACAAGACGTAAACATCTACATGTTAACATGATTTTAGTGTGATGAAATCCTCTACAGGGTTTTCAATGTTGCATCATCCTGGTAACTAAGTTATAAGTTTAGACTTTTTTTTTTTTTTTTTTACCATAAACCTTGTTAATATTTTGGCTATACTTAAAAAAAGTTAGCATTTTTATTTTTTATAGACTTGCCCCATTGACTTCCATTGTAAGTGCCTCACTGTAAATACAATTTTTGCTTGTTTTATTTATTTATTTATCATCTCCCCATTTCTCCCCAATTTGGAATGCCCAATGTGCGCTAAGTCCTCGTGGAGGTGTAGTGACTCGCCTCAATCCGGGTGGCGGAGGAAGAATCTCTGTTGCCGCTGCGTCTGAGACCGCCACTCCGCGCATCTGATCTTTTGGCTTGTTGAGCGTGTTACCATGGAGACGTAGCGCATATGGAGGTTTCACGCTATTCTCCGGGGCATCTACACACAACTCACTACACGCCCCACCGAGAGCGAACCACATTATAGCGACCACGAGGAGGTTACCCCATGTGATTCTACCCTCCCTAGCAACCGGACCACTTTGGTTGCTAAGGAGACTTGGCAGGAGTCCCTCAGCACCCCCTGGATTCGAACTCACGAATTTTTGCTTTTGTTAACTAAACGAGGGACGAGTAAAAACATGTATTTTTTTGCAGTAATCATCATTATGCAACAAATGCTGTAGATTGAGCTGAACTTGTACTAAACCCGAAACATTTCTTTAATGTGTCAGGATGTATATCATATTCCAAATCGTACTTGCATTCGCTCAAATTTTTTTGCTTTTTTGTAAGCAAACAGTTTTTGTAAGCAACAGTTTTAAGTGAAGCTCACTCAACAAGTTAGTAAATGTTTGTTAAATTGCTGACGTGTTTAAAGCTAGCTATCTGAATAGGAACATAAGTTTAAAGGCACAGATATTTGAAGGCAATATCTGTGCTTTTCCCAATTTGCTGGCAAAAACATGCAGAGATACATCAGGTACCCCAATTTCCTACTTTCATGTTAGATTAGGATAAGAGTACTTTTATATTTTATTATACTGGATAAATTGTTAGTGTGGTTGTAGAAGGACAGGAGTAGACAGTAAACAAAAACAACCAGATACAATGCCAAGAATTTTAACTGTCCTCCCATTTAAACTTCACTGGACACAAAGGCACTGCTTGGAGCCTCATTTCCAGCCAGCTCCATTCATCTTACTGCAGCCAAGCCAGCATGCCATCCATTTCGAGACATGACTTCCTGGCCCTGCCGGGTCCATTCTATGTCTGAGCCACTGATGGCTATTTTGCCATTGACTGTGCCCAGCCTTCAGGCTTCTGAATGTCTCTAATGGAGTGGAATGAGCGGGATTGTGGGGTTCTGTCAGGAGAGCAGTCCAGAACCAAGCTGGGATCCCCCACCTGCCACCATCTCAACCAGGTGTTTCCCAAAGCTTCCCGGCCAGAGGAAACAAGTGTCTGAGGGCTGTATTGGGGTCGTCTTTGTATGTCTGTGTGGAGACTGCCGGTCATCTGGAGAGGCTTTTCATTGCCTTAAGAGCCGCTCATTGCGAGGTCAATGTTGGAAACCTGTGGAATTTTTGGGGATTAAAGGGATAAGGCATGCACTGTGTAAACGCCAAATCTTCACCTTTAATCAACATTCTTGAAAATCATTCCCTCACCCTCATGCAATCCCCCCCCCACAATAAAAGCTTACAATTTAACTGAATGGGGCATTTTTGGAAGCTTCAAAGGAAGAAATGTGAAACTTATCATTTTATAAAAGCACTTACATTAATTAGCTGACTGGACTGCTTTGATTGTACTTTTTGATGCTTTTTTAAGATTTAAACCTGCAGTGAAAGATGAACTGCGATATCACCAATTCTCCTAGGTACACCTGGGCACCGTTTCTCTTGGTTGATGGCAGATAGGATGTTTCAAGCTTCTTGGAGAATTCGCCACAGTTCTGCTATCTATTTAGGATGTCTCAATTGCTTCTGTCTCTTTATTTAATCTCAGACTGACACGATGTTCAGCGGGAGGCTTTGTGGGGTTCATGGCATCTGCTGCAGGGATCCCTGTTCTTCTATTCTAATCTTTTCTATTTGCAAAATTAATGTTTGGGAGTCTAACATTTATATTTCCTATTGACACACTAAAGCTGAAGATATAAATAACCATCTTAAGACAAATGCTTTTGTGAAACATCTTATGTGCCTAAGAATTTAGTTTTTGTTTTTAAATATAACACTTGATTTACCTTTCCGCTCAAAATTCTCATTACTTTAATGTGTCCGCACTTTTGTTTTTGTGTATGTCTTGATAAAAAAAATGCTGTCTCGGTAGAAAGCTCACTGGGTTTTGAGACACATCCCTCATATGATCCACTCTTATTCTTATTTCATGTGGTTACTTGTAGAATCCAACCCATCCTTTTGGCATACATTCATCATGTATGTAACCATCATTCTCCCACAAAGAACCTTCTATAGGTGCTTGACACCATTATTAATGCAGCACACGCCTCTTGGACTTTTGGTTGTGTAAATATTTCTCTGTAAAGATGACCTCGCTACAATCCCGTCCTCCATTCTTCACCCTCTCTGTACCCGTCCCATAAACCACGTTGACACACCAGCATGAAGAGAGAAATGAAAGAAAGTTGTCAGAGAGAAAGATAAACAATTACCACACGTTTTGTTTGGCGAGGACCGTCCTTTTCCCTTTTTTCCCCTCGTCAAAAGCACCTTTGAAGCATGCTCGTTTCTGCAGCGTAATTTCTTTTACTTGTTTTTCTTTCATTAATAAGCCATGGTGCTTTGGAAGTGTCAGTTAGCCGTTAGAATGCACTTCGCACTTTCATTACGTGTTGTTAAGATTGGATCTGTGATTTTGGTGCATGTCAGGACAGAGAAAACACAGAAAGACCAGCGTCAAGGTCTCGCTGGCCCACCGTGTTCTTTCCCACAGGCTTTTGCAAGTGCGATCTTGTTTGCATAATACTGGAAAAATCTCTAAAGACATGATTTAAGTATACCCTACGAATATACAAAGCACTTCCTTTTATTGTACGATAAACTTGGTCCTTCAGACTTTTAGAGCTAAAGGAATAGTTCTCCCAAAAATGAAAATTCTGTCATTATTTACTCTCCTTCAGGTCATTCTAAAACCCTATGCTGTTGTTTCTGTAGATCACCAAAGAAAGATTTTTTTTTCCAAAAAATGACACCAAACTCCAAAAATTAAATACAATATGTAAAATTAAATATACATTACAATACATAACATTTGTTCATATGACTTGTTCCGCTATAGTCCCAGTCTTCTGAATAAATCCGATGAGTAGTATGGACTCATTTTATTGTGTTTTTTTTTTTTTTCTTGTTCCGTTTTGGCACTATGAGCTGTTTGGAGCCGTCATGTTTGCCATGAACTGTTCTTGTATGGAAAAGAGCTGCGTAAATATTCTTCAAAAATAATTTTGTGTTACACCATAAAAGTTTGTAAATGACAAAATGTTTAACCGCTGCTGCCACGTTGCTCATCTCAGAAAAGTTGCGGCCTGCAACACCAAACCATCACTGCCTTTTTTACCTCCCACTTTTAATGTTTTAAAGTAATGTTTACTAGTCCAGCACCCTCCCTCTACGCCTTATTTTTACACTCCTTTGAGTCCTCCATTGGCTGCCAAACTAACAGAAGTTACTTATTGATTTGTTTCAACAAGGACCACCAACAGCGAGGCCTATGTGCGAAAAGTTTGTTTGAATTGGGGATTGTTTTTTCTCTTTCCCCTCCTCAGCACGTTGCAAGTTTAGAAATCAGTTGAAGCCAGTTTAAGGGTCTTGTTCCAATTACTAAAAAAAAAAAATCAAAATTGCTCACTGATCCAACAAGCCCTTTATACGTCTACATTAAACTAGTGTGACTGTGCACTACTTTAGTTTTTAGTTGTTTGATTTTCAGCTTGTGGATATAATAATAGAGATATGATAATTGTGAGTCAATATTTAAGTTGTTTTTTTTCTATCAATCTCCACTTTCAATTTCACATTCTTCTTCTTTATTTTTGGAGATGTGCATTCTTTGTATATGTCGTCAACTACTAGGCAGGAAGGAGAATTTATAGTAAAAAAAAAAAAAGGACTTCTGTTTCTCACCCACACCTATCATATCCTTTCTGAAGGCATGGATTAAACCACTGGAGTCTTATGGATGACTTTTATGCTGCCTTTTTTTGCATTTTGTTGCTTCAAAATGTTGGTACCCATTCACTTGCATTGAGAACCTACAGATCTGAGATATTCTTCTAAACATCTTTGTGTTTAGCAAAAGAAAGTAATACATATCTGGGGTGGTGTGAGGGTGAGTAAATGATGAAAGAATTTTAATTTGAGGGAGAAATTTCCCTTTAAATGCTGCGAATGAGGTATCAAAGCTCCAGTCTAGATTTTTTAATGTTTCAAATTATGTATCAAAGCTCAAATTTTAAATCCTTTAAATGAGGGATCAAAGATCCAATCTAGAATCGGATATGCTTCATACAAAGTATCAAATTCCAATTTAGAATTTTTAATATTTCAAATATGAAAAAAAGCTCCTGCCTAGAATTTTAATTCTTTCAAATAATGAATCCAAGCTCCAATTTTAAGTCCTTCAAATGAGGGATCAAAGCTCCAATCTATACTTTCTAAATGCTTAAATTCCAATGTGGTATCAAAGTTCCGATCTACAATTTTGCATGCTTCAAATAAGGCATGAAAACATCATAACAAACAAAAGAAGACCTGACACAGAGACTATTTCAAGTATCATCCTTATCAGATCAATACAGATTTAAAAAAATCACTAAGATTGATACGATCACCTTTATGTCATGCACTCTTAAAAAAATACCCCACATTCATGATATCCATTCTTTTAAAGTGCTGACACAATGTGTTAATAGAGACTGCATGTTTTATGTGTTTACATTGAGGCCCAGGTTCATCTCACTTATCCCTGCTCCCCTCCTCTGTGAGTGCCGTTGACATGACGACAGACCTTTAGGGTTAAGGTTGAGTGAGGTCAGGTCAGGTCTTATGATTGAGTCTCGACAGTGAAAGAGAGAAAGGATAGATGGTGAAGGAAAGGGGGTTGGATGGAAGGTGTTAAGGTCACAGGGTTGAAAATGAGAGTTTAGATCTGATGTCAGGGTGAAAATAACCAGAGCGTCGTAGCTGCCAGCACAGTGTGTTTGCATTGCCATTAACTCACCCTCAGTTTATTTTCAGAGCCCTCAGTTCAGGCACTTTGTCTGGGGGGAGAGATTATCTCCTCCTGAAATGATGTATAGCGTGCTTTGATATATAATGCATGGAACAAAACGTGAATATAACACATTAGCTCTCTTTGTTTTTTTCAGTTGGCACATTTAAATGAAACATTGGAGTGTTGTGGTTTTTACGTCAATGGCATGTTTTGTGTAAAATGTATTGTTTATAAACCATCCTCTGCTGTTTTTGCTTCATTTTTCCCCAATCACTTTCCCACACTAACAGTCGTCAGATCGTAACATTTTTTCAGTGGTGTTTGTGAATGCAAGCATCACTACTATTACTGCTTCAGACTGATCTCATAGTGAAATCGGTGCAATACAATAGGTGGACTTTTCTTTAGCTAAAATCGGTCTGTGCTTACTGAAATGCAAAACACTGCCCCCTGTGGCCAAAGCGGTAAGTGTCGTTGGGCATATGGGCACGTGTAAGGGTGCCAAAAGTAAGTTGTATAGTGAGTTCTTTACAGCTGTACAGGCTGTAATACAGTGAAGAGAAATGTGTATTTTATAAACAGTTCCCCCTAACCCAAACCTAAACCTAACCATTAGTGGAGCAAAATTGCAATGATGCACACATCACCGATTATGTAAGTGCGATTACTTTCTGTTTTCAACTGGGGATCTGAACGCAAGGAAAGGTAAACAGACTTGACCCGGTGCAATAATGTCTTATCAGAGATGCAGCTTGTCAGTGAGTCAGCATAATATGGCCAATCCTTGTGTACCGGAGGTCTTGGAAACAACATGCAGACCTCCCTGTGCGATCATTTTGATTGCTCATAAGTAAGGTTGAGGGTCTGAACAAACTCTTAACCCCATTTTTAGCTTTATGTGTGTTAGTGCTTTTACATGTGATCTCTTTGTAGATGGTTTTGTACTTGATGGTTCATGGTTATTTTAATAGCATAATAAGATTTAAACATTACCTTTATAAACCAATGTTTGCTTCTATGATGTTTGCTTTGGTCCCCCTACCCCACCCCAAGTACCCAATTGTCAGTCAAGTAAATTAAATGTAAAGATACCTTTATGAAAATAGCATTTCTGATTTTATTGCCGAAGAATGCACACATCTTATCTAAGAACTTCATGAGTACTTGCCAAAAACCAGTCAAGAGTATTTAGAGCAAAAAACACAGATTTAAACTTGCATAAACGGTCTCATCTCTATAGGTTCCCAAGTGGACACACAACATGTGTCGGCCAGGGTTCCTCTTGAATCAGATTTGCGAATCAATTCCAAGCGTTCAGACCACTTTTCAAACTGATCAAAAGAATCGAATGGACCAAAAGCTTCGACTTGAGCGATTCATCCGAAAATCACACATCACTATTGCAAGGCGTGTTTGTGTGTGTATGTCTGTGGATGCATTAGTTAGCAATGTGTAGATGCTGTATTTATTTGAATTCTGTCCCTTCGTATATCACTTACCCAACTGTATGTTGAAAGTGCAGGTGTGTGTAAATATCTGAATTTTGAATGTGGTTTGATAGTCTCTTGAGAATGACCACTTTTTGTGTGAGTGTGTGTGGTACAATGTCTCATCGCAGGACTTGAGTATGTAATGAAGAGGGAGAGGTGCTTTGTTTACATATGTCTGTCAGAGCGCAACTCTCCTCTGCCCATTTACAAAGCCCCGTCTGACCGCTAAAGTGCATACGTTTACAAGTGTCATTCAATGGCATCCGCCCTGATGTCAGCTCTTACAGGGCGGTCTTTACCATCTGTGCTGTGTTTGTGAATCCCAGAGAAAGTGGAGATCTTTAACAATGCTCCGGCTGTTTTACTGAGGCAAAGGTCCTTTGTGCTAGACTGGGTCTTAGACAGGGTCTTGGTCAGTTCAGATCAACTAGTCGATGTGTTACCTGAACCATTGTTCGACTATTCGGTCTTAAGGAGGCATGGCATAATAAGGCCAGTTTTGATCCTCAATCAGACACATTTCTTAGGATATGTTTTAACTTGAAACAGCAACTTAAACACTTGTGATGGGACACTCAATATAAAAGACGCTACGCAATGGCAATTGTCATCCATGTGTGTATGACTTTAGCTGCGGTGCTTTAAAGGGGATGAATTGAAAGATGCAACTTTTCTGAGAGCTTTGCTATGAGTTTTACTGTGCTAAAAAACTGCTACTGAAAATATTTCAACCATATTATTATATTACTGTATAAATAAATATGGGTCATTGTTGCTGATGGCATGATGCATGAGTGTTCGTAGCTTGCTAGGCTACTTAGCATTGCTTATTTTTATACTTATATGTTCATCGTTTTATCCTTTGCTATTTTACTTGGTGCTTCCGGTTTTTCCCCTTTTCTACCATTTCATCTGTCTGTGTTATCCCATGCACACCCGTTTCTCTAATTTTTTTGTTCTTTTTTCCACTTGACTACATCTCACCTCTCGACTGCTTGCATTCATTTTTCTCCACTGTGTTTTACACTGATTATTGCATCAGTCTCAAACATCTGTTGATTAGGAACCACATTGATCTCAAACCCTTGCAGCTCAAGAACAACCATAACAACAACAACAAACAATTGCGATAAGTCATGGTATCCGCTCATGTTATTGCTTCCTGCATTGTATGCCACATGTTTACTATAGCTTCTTCCATCAGCATCGAGGGATTTACATTAATGAGATCAAGACATGCATCTGAATGCAAGTGGAGGTCAGTGAGAAAGAGAAGCCGCTAGACACTGTTTTGGAAGTGGGTAGTACAGCAATCAACACACACAATTTGGTCCGGCTGAAGAGCCCCCGCAGCAGGGTGACTGGGAGACATCTCTGCGGCATACTCATTCAGAAAAGAAACACCACTCTCCTGTTCCTGTTATGGTTTCCAATCGATTCCATTTTCATGAGGAAATATATAAATAATGTTTCTCATTTTGTATGTTCTCAGATCACACTCTTTTTTGTGACTATATTTACAACAACAAAAAGTTAAAAGGAATCTTGCAAGCTGCCCTCTTCCCCTCTGTTTAGACGTGGAGACCCCCTCTGTTCTCCAGTGGGAGGACTGCAAAAAGTAGCAGCTATTTTCAAACAGGTTTTCATTGGACAGACAAGCAAATAGTCCCACCCAGAACTTCACACCATTGAATGAGGCAATGTAGCTGTGTTAGGATGCTGAATGTATTGATAGTGCCACAGAGCCACTGTGTTAACACTTTTCGGTTTAATTCAGTTTACATACAGTTCTCTATGTATATTAACTTTGATAAGTGGACGTATTTTACCATTGAAAGTACATGACTTTGAATAATAGACTAATTGTGTCTAGGTAATGATTTATAAGCAGTATTTGCTGTTTATTTTCAGTTAGTAGTGGTTGGCGTTATGATAAAGAGTGCTTTCCCCAGCAATCAGGTTTATGGACATTAATGTTCCCTGCAGGGAGAGGAGGTGTTGTCTTTCACAGAGATTCCTCACCAGCAGTGAAGTCAATGATTTATGCCCTTGATTAATTGCTTTTCTTATATATCTCAGGTATGGCCCCTGCAGCTGGACTCAACTTGAGGGGTAAAGTTTATTACAGCTAGTGAGAATACGCAAACAGGTTACACACATATTTTTGAATTTTACAGGGGATGTTACTTAGTAGAACTAAGTATGCAGAGATGAATTAGAAAAAATAGAAATTTTAGACAATACAGATTATTTTTATGTTGTGGTCAATAACTGGTGTCAATGTTTCATTTTTTGTTGTGTTTTTGTTGTGTTTTTTTGGTTTGGTTTTATTTTATGTTTTTTATTTAGTTTGGTTTGTTTTCTGGTTTGGTTTTGTGTGTGTGCGTGTGTTTGTTTTTAACAAAGTACATTTGTTTTTGTTGTTTTAAAACTTTTTCATTTGGTTTGGTTCGTTTTTTGTTTTGTTTGTTGTTATGGTCAAATGTTTATGTTGTTTTTTAAAAATGTGCTTTGTATGTTTTATTTATTTTTATTAGTTTGGTTTGGTTGGGTTTTGTCGTTTTATAAACAATGTTTGTTTGTATTGTTTTTGGTTTGGTTGTTTTTTTTAAACAATGTTTAAATGTTTTTTTCTTTCTTTCTTGGCCAGGTCTCTCTTGTAAAAGAGATTAAAATCTCAATGGGACTAACCTGGTTAAATAAAGGTTAAATAAATATAAATGTTCATACTACAGCTCCAATCAAAAATTCATGTAAAATCAGGCATCAAAAACATTTTCAATTAGAGACTAAACAAGGCATGGACAAGTATAGAAATTTTGGTCAATAGAAATAGCTACATCAAAACCTCAATATGCAGTTGAATTTTTTTATAAATGTTTAGTTCTTTTGATACCTACTATAGTAAAATAAGCACTGATTTAATCTGCTTTCTATATCGCCCTTATCAGACTGATACCAATAATTGTGGTCACCAATATTGTACATCCCTATCTTAAACCAAAACCTACCTGCATGCCCTTATTTTCCTCTTTATCCTGGATGGTTTGCATGTGACCCAGCTGTCCATCATTCCCATAGACTTCCATATTTTATTCCAGCTTAAGTGTGCAATCTAACCTCATCCATGTGTTTGTTTTTACACACTTTTTTGATTTCTTCTGATTTATAATACGGTGTATTTTCTCAAAACAGCCATTCATGCAATGTATGAAAGGTGCTATTCAAACGCAGTTATTGTTTTCTTAATCCTCTGTATTCTTCACTATGGTGATATCAATGAGCCTTAGCGAGGTCGGGCTGTCTGTCAACATTACCTGCATTGCCATGTGAAAGACGAATAGTGCTATGTTCATCACGCCATTCTTTTAAACAAACACGTGGGAGTGGAAAATACTAAACAGAATCACGGCACGCATATTTAACTCGTTTCTGCTTGTACTTTAAGCAGTCATAGCTCACTTCACTTATTCCTCCTTTCTGCATATAGACTGGTGTTGGATCAGTGCTCGCACCCTCAGAATTAACCACATCCTGTGTCTGAGAAGACAAACTGGATCTGGGTCACCTGGAAATAGTGGGGCAAGGAGCAGGGCTTGACAATAAGGACGGCCTTGCTTTCCTGGGCCGAACTGACACTTGCATAAATTTGTTAAAGTGGGTTAAAAATGTATAGACCAATCAGTTTTGCACCAAAATGTTTTTAGCTGTCATAGATAAAGCTGTAAAAATGGAGCTATTGAATTATAAACAAGAAATTGATTGTTGAATTTATCTTTTTGGGAAGTAAATGGCATTTAATAAAAATATAAATGTATATATTTATAATATGTTAAAATACAAATAAATTATAATAATATAATAATATTTTTGTTTTTAATGATTTTTGAGAAGTAAGTGGCATTTAATGAAATATAAATTAACATGCATTTATAAAAATATATAAAATATAAAAATTCTAAATATAATGTTTTTAATATTAATTTTTTTTTATTTTTTTAAATAAATTATTTTTTGTCTTTTGGGAAGTAAACTGCATGTTATGAAAATATATTTATGTACTTATAGTATTATATAAAAAGTATTATATACAGTCAATTTGGGCCAGTGAAAATGTTAGCAGGCCAAGTGAAAATCGAAACTACTGGCCCAGCTGAACCAGAAGAAAAAAATTATTAATGTTGGGGCCTGACAGAGCATGTGATTTCTTGATTTTGATTTTTTTCTTCTCTATCTTACCTGGCCTTCAGCCTGTGCTATGACATCCTCCTTTGTCTGATAAGACTTTGCTGAGCTAGTGGAACTGACTGATTTATGGATGCAAGGAGAAAAAGATCAGCTTCACATGTATAGTTTTTGTTCAGTTGGCATTTTAGCTTGTTTTTTCATCTACGGCATCTCATGATAAACCCCCTGCTATCATTGCAGTGCTTGCCAAGTGTATAGATGTTCAACTCTGGGGCCGTTCACACTGAAGCATTGTTGTGTCTGTCTGTTTCGCAATGGTTTAACCATGTAAACTTGTGCTGAACAGACGTCTTTAATCATTGCGCAGCATCTTGCTGGTGTTTTTGTGTCTTGCACTGGAGTGCTGTGTTTTTAAGATGCTGTGTCAAGCTAAAAGTGCTTTTAAAAATGTCTTGAGACACCTGTGTTTTGTTTCATTCATTGCGCTGTGTATCTTTTTTACACAACATGTTTGGACTGAACAGTACTTTACAAATTTCTGCAATACAGTAAATATGCCCGAAGTGCTTAATGTACAGATTTAAAATGTATTTTGTTGTTAATGTCAGCCTCAGCCCTAAGTGTGCAATCTAGTTCCAATTTAATACTTTTTATACTTTTTAAGTAACTTATGATTACATTTGAAAATCACTCTTTAAATTACATTTGTTATACAGAATGTCCAGCTTTCCAAATGTATCCAACAACAATGACGTCATTATAATATTTGCACTTGAATTCTGATTGGTCTTACTTGCAAAGCGGCTTCGATGAAGCATATACTGCACCAAAACTTACCATCAACTTAAGCACTAATTCTGATGGTGGAAAAAGACAGGCTGTGAGGTGCGAGTGCCTGTGGTGCAGTGGTGAGCTCAGTCTTTAGACTTGCGGCCAACTGAGCCAGCAAGGAAGTCGATCAGACGTGGAGATAATGGCCAGCCAGAATCCATCTTTCGTTCTCTTTTGCATCTTAACTCTCTGACAACTGATATCCCAGTGTCTTCTGCATGAACCGATCTAACTTCCTTAAGAGCATAGACCTCTCTATCTATCTGCAACTATCCTTAGCCACCAAACAGAAGATATGAAGGCTGCCTCACTTTCTGAACTACTGCATTGAGCATGCTCCTAATATTCTTTTTTTAAATGGATAGTTCAGAATCAGATGAGCCTTGTTCGAAGTCGTTGTAAAATACCAAAAAACACGTTGCTATGCTGCGTGTCATTCTTAATCAGCCTGTATTTATATGAGCTAATAACGTAATTATTAGAATGTAATAATATGAATTAACTGAATACATTTTTTGATGTGTATATATAACTTTTCTGATGTATATTTTGCCATATGTGTTAAATTTGATCTCCTATTTCTAGTTTCAGTATTATTTGTACTTACGGTTGAAGTCAGAAGTTTACATACACTTAGGTTGGTTTTAACCACTCCACATATTTAATATTAGCAAACAATAGTTTTGGCAAGTCATTACTTTGTGCATGACACAAGTCATTTCCAACAATTGTTTACAGACAGATTGTTTCACTTTTAATTGACTATATCACAGTTCCAGTGGGTCAGAAGTTAACACAAGTTAACCGTGCCTTTTAAGCAGCTTGGAAAATTCCAGAAAATTATGTCAAGCAAACAATTAGCCAATTAGCTTCTGATAGGACGTTTACCAGTGGATGTATTTTAAGGCATACATTTAAACTCTTTGCCTCTTTGCTTGACATCATGGGAAAATCAAAAGAAATCAGCCAAGACCTCAGAAAAACCTTGTGGAACTCCACAAGTCTGGTTCATTCTTGGGAGCAATTTCCAAATGCCTGAAGGTACCACGTTCATCTGTACAAACAATAGTATGCAAGTATATACCTCATGGGACCACACAGCCATCATACTGCTCAGGAAGGAGACGCATTCGGTCTCCTAGAGATGAATGTAATTTGGAGCAAAAAGTGCAAATCAATCCCAGAACAACAGCAAATGACCTTGTGAAGATGCTGGAGGAAACAGGTAGACAAGTATCTATATCCACAGTAAAACGAGTCCTATATCGACATAATCTGGAAGTCTGCTCACCAGGGAAAAAGCCACTGCCCTAAAAGTGCCATAAAAAAAGCCAGACTACAGATTGCAAGTTGGCATGGGGACAAAGATCTTACTTTTTGGGGAAATGTCCTCTGGTCTGATGAAACAAATATTGAACTGTTTGGCCACAATGACAGTTGTTATGTTTGGAGGCTTGCAAACCAGTTAAGTGCCTTGCTCAAGGACACAATGGTGGTGGCTTTGGGGATCTAACCGGCAACCTTCTGCTTACTTTTGTACTTCAGACCTGTTCTTGTCTTGTTAAATTTAACAATTTATGCATGCATCCACATTGAGTCCCATGTCTCTGGGATTTAACCATATTGGGCCTTTAAAACGACACCAAAAGGAAAGTTTATTCTGAACCAGACTCTAAAAGCATATTTAAAGATCTTTAATACTTCTGAAGTTATAGGCACTCCAACTTTAAAAGAAAAAAATAAACAAAGTATTTTTCTTTACATTTTTTGACTTATTGGCATATAATGCAACAAGGGGTGATGAAGCCAACTGATTTTACTGGCTGTGTTCTAACTGGCGCTGATCATGTATTCGCAGGGCACTTCAAAGGGAGCACAATCCATCCTGTAGGGTTGTTCCAAATAGATTTTCCAATACGAATCATATAAAAATTTAGTTATCACCTTCCAGCCCTCTAAAGCTCTCACGGTGGAGGGTAATTGGGAAATGAGGGTAAAAGTGAAGGGAATAGGGCATAGAGATGATCACTGTTGAATTGGATGCGCCAACGCGGCTGTTGGGGTTTGGAGTTGGATGCGAGGAAACTCGCTGAAATTTATTAATATATTTAATGCGACCATTTTTCTGAGGTTTCTTGGGATGTACATCACACGTAAGTGTTCATTATTCTTTGTGTTTAGCGTATCGTGATTCAAAACATGGATCTATTGTGATGGTTTACTTGCTTGTTTCTCATTCATCTGTATTAAAATGCACAACGGCTCTAGCATCATCGTAAACAAAGACCGCAATGCACTGTGTTTGTTTGTGGGCTGGTTATGTAGAAACAGATCAGTTAGATGATCATTTGGTCCTCATGTCAGTGAGAAAAGCGGTCAAACTTCGGTAGATTTCTTGCCCGGCTGTGCACAGGCAAGCACCACCCACATTTTCTTCAGAAAATTAAAAAATCTAGTTAAGACTGTTCTTTTACAATTACATGTTTTTGCACAATTCATTATAGCTTTATAGCATTATAGCTGTCTTTTTACCCTCATTTGTACTCATGCGCATGTCTGTCTACAGGCCAAATACCAAAAACACTCTTTCAATGGCCCTCGCTTGCTTGTCATGAAACTGCACTAAATAAGTCACCTCACCTTTTAGGGCTCTCTGTGTTGCCCGCTGTTGAAAGAGTGATGAACGCAATGTGTGAAAACCTTTACCTTATTTCAGCAGCCCCTCCCAGCCCCACAAAACGCCTTTTATTTAAAACACGTTCCACAGACTCCCTCTTTCCCATGCTGTCTGCATTGTAAAAACAAGACACATAGTTTCCACAGCAGAATAATGACAGACAAATCCTGTTGGTAATAGTTGAACTTTCACAAGACTGCTTCTGCTTTGACCAAACACTAAAGTAAACCCAGAAAATCTGTGCGGGTACATGTCCGTGCGTGCAGCGTGTCAATGCACTGTTGTCTTCACCAGAAATGGCTTGACTGTTTAAAGAAACACAGATATCTTCACTGAGGCATTTGATTGTTTACATGCTGTCCACGCTGGTGTGTGTGTGTATATTTGTTTGACCCTGTGTGACCGACAATAGCCCCTTTGAAGACATGCAACTTGAGGCCAAGAAGCCTATCTGCTTGTCCCTTCCTTTCCTTTTGTTAGTTTCTCCACACTCACCTTTGAGTAGACTTCATAATTTATGTGACGAGAATGAAAATGAGGCTGTGAGGAATTGATGCAGTTCAAGGGGTGTACAAAACATCTTATTTTCAAAATTGCCTAGTCAGTTTTAAGGAAGACTTCTTTTGTTAGGCTGGTTTTCGGGTTCACCCAACCCCAATCGGTGAGACTGTCGCAGTTATTTGATCTAACCGTGGTTATTTGAGACAACTGCGATTTATTGGGCATTCTTATTCCAATCAATTGGAATTTTAAACGAATATACTGTATGAATGCCATGAACGGCTTGTTTGTGTCATTTATTTGAACTCTGAGTCAGAGTGATGTACTTTTCCACTTGTTTAGTTGTACATCTGGCCTTCCACATCTCTTTCTGTCCTTGTTAGAGCCAGTTGACTTTGAAGACTGTAGTGTACACCTTTGTATGAAATCTTCAATTTTTTGGCAAATTTTCAGGTTTCAAGCATTGTATAGCCTTCATTCTTCAAAACAACGATTGACTGACAAGTTTCTAGAGAAAGCTTTTTCTTTTTTGCCATTTTTTTTACCTAATATTGAATATTGAATTGCATACTGTGGCAACCCATGTGCAACCCATACCGTGCATACTGTGGCAAACACCAGCAACAAACACAAAGACAATGTTAAGCTTCATTTAATGAACCAAATAGCTTTCAACTGTGTTTGATATAATGGCAAGTTACTTTCTAGTACAAAATTAGCAATTTAGCATGATTACTTAAGGATAACCTTATCCTTGAGTAATCATGCTAAATTGGAGTGATACTGCTGAAAATGGGGCCTGTATAGATTTTATCAAAAATTACTTTTTCAAATAGTGATGGTGCTGTTTTTTTTACATCAGTAATGTCCTGAATATACTTTGTGATCTGCTGAATGCCACTTTGGTGAATTAAAGTACCAATTTCCTTGCGAAACCGCAAAATCTGTACATTATTCCAAACTTTTGGCTGCCAGTGTATAGTTTTGAATTACTTTACATGGTTAACTGCAATCTTTGCCTCTAAAGTAAGGTATTTCAAGGCAAGATAGTACGTATATTTGTATTACATAGACACACAATAGGCCCTCAACCTCAATAATGGTAAAAATCAACAAACCTCAATTTAAAAGATGAGGTCTTTACATCACCACATAACAATTGACTAACAGTGGCAACACCAACAAAAACAACAAAACTATAAAAACGTAAAGTCAGCAAACAGCAAAAAATAAGCCTATGACACTAACCACATAATTTATTCATGTTGCAATGCATGCTGAAAACTCACAAATCGGCAACATTGTTCAATATTAAATTGGTCTTGGGACAATATTTGGGGGGAATATTGCTGGTTTAATATGTATTTTTATGTAGATGCAAAGTATTTCACATTTCTTATTATCTGTGACTCAAAAACCCCCATTAGCTTGATAAAATATAATAACATTTTTACAGTGCAGTGGCTTACTAAAATCAGTTTAAAGGAGGAGAAAAAAAGCATTATCAGTGTCAATGCTTGGGTCTCTGTGGATTAAAAAAAATAGAAAACTAGTCGACCCTTACTAGCAAGCTAGTTGCTGAACTACTGGTGAATTAGTTGACCACCGTGAACCATTGCCAATAAGTTTTACTGCCTTTAGGTATAGATCAATTTTAATTTTCACAACCTGTGTTTTGTGCAGTTTTTGTCATGCACTGGAATTTTATTGGATGTATTTTCAATGTTTCAACAATTGACACAACAGGTACACAGTAGTACAACTTTTTTTTTTTTTTTAAACAATACCTCACAATCTATCCCTCAATTTTATTCATGTGAAATTAATTAGGGCGTCTACCCTGATTAAAGTTCATTATACCTCTGGCATTAGTTTTTCTCTCTGGCTTCCGCAAACATTCGCCTCACGACATTACAAAGCATTGACTAAGCTCTTCCCTGTTCTTGTTTTCTCATGCACAGGGCCAGTACCGGCCATCAGACCTCCTGTGCCCTGAAACATATGTTTGGATGCCCATCGAGAGGTGTATCCCTCGCCTTGACATCTCTGCCTACTCCCGTCTTAATGAAGACTCCAAAGCAGGTGAGCCTTCAATGGGATCTGTTACAAAACAACCCCATTACAAGTGTAAAACTCACAAAAACATGAGCCAGGTTGAACAGTGTCAGCAGCTCCAGTGCCACGTTGAACGTCCTCAGCTGGCGAAGGAAGCACAACCTCTTTTGAGTATTCTTCACAGTGGAGTCTATGTGGGTGTCCCACTTCAGGTCCTGAGAGATAGCCAGGAACCTGAATGACTCCACTGCTGCCACAGTGCTGTTCAGGATGGTGAGGGTAAGGGGGGAGGGATTTCTCCTGAAGTTCACTATCATCCCAACTGTTTTGAGCGTGTTTAGCTCCAGGTTGTTGTGACCAGACAGCCAGCTGTTCAACCTCCCATCTGTATGCAGACACGTCACCGTCGCAGATGAGGCCGATGATCGTGGATAACAGTTGCATTATGGTATTGACAGTTGGGGGTGAAAATATGCTTGTCATTAAAATAATATCCCAATGCAAAAAAACAACTCTTTATCTAAATAGTCCTAAAACACGCTTTATGTTCTTTAAGCAAAACATATTTTCTTATATCTTTCTTTTGTTTTGGAATGAGTTGGATATATATTTTTTTTACAGGTTTTGTTAGATTCACCCACTAAGTCGCCTATTTTATTGCACATTTCCAAAAATGTCTGTTTGATCAAGTTGTAAAAACAGAATTAAATATGTTGGTATTTCTTCCTGTTTCCAAATTCTAGCTGAAAGGACCTCCCCTCAAGGTTTTTGTTCCAGCCCATTTTTTTTACCAAACACACCTGACTCTGCATAACAAATACAGTCTCTTAGTGTTGAAAATCAGGTTATTAGTCTCGGGTCAGAGCCAAAAACAATTCTGGTGGAAGTTTATCTCCACAAGTGGATTTTGGAACCACTCCATAAGACCACGTCATGACACTTTACTATCAAAACTCATTAATCAGTTTGATGGAATTGGTACGGGCCAAATATTTTATTCATTGTAAAACCAATATGTAATGGCAGTTCCCATGACTGTAATTGCACAATATTCGCAAGTGCACATATGTCAATTTAAAGGGATAGTTCACCCAAAAATACAAATTCTGTAATTATTTACTCACCCTAATGTTGTTCCACACCCGTATAAACACTTCTTTCTCCATTGGAACACAAAAGCAGCCTCGGTCATTGTGGCACGGTGGAGGGCGGGACCGGGGCGTGATTACGCACGCCCGGTCCCGTATTAGGCTAATCAAGCCACCAAGAGGGTTAAAGGCCGAACGCGGACAATGTGCGTGAGAGAGAGATCGTTCACGGACATGTCCGTCGTCCTATGTGTTTGTCTTTTGAGTTTTCCATTAAACCTTTAAGTTATACGTCAAGCCGGTTTCTCGCCTCTTCCTTGCCCATGAATTTGATCTGTGTTACAGTCATATTTCACTTGTGACTGAAGCTATGGAAGTCATAAGGGTTTGGAAGTAAAAAATGTAAGTATATTCATTTTTGGGTGAACTTTCCCTTTAATAATGGTAGCCATTCTGTAAACTTCCCTTCTTGGATGCCGTTACATTGGAGCTCAATTTGTAAGCCTTCAACTATGTTTATAGTTCTATTAACAAAAGGAGGAGTGGTTTGGTCCATGAAACGTGATGAAATAACAGGACTGGATCCAGGCATGGAGAGCATCCAGGGTTCTGTACCGGTAGTCAAGCGGGGTCAATAGTGTGTTCAGAGCCCAGAACTGTGAGGCTGATGATGATGATAATAATAATTATAATTTCAGTACCGACAAGCAGACGCCATGCCTGGGCCAAAGAGGGAGGGTGAGACGCTGATGAGTAAAAGAGTGCTTGCGCTCTTCTGTTTACTGTTATGCTTTTTATGTTTTCTCTAGAGCTCTTTGACCAACTTCTATATAAACTGCCATTCAAAAGTTTGGACACACCTACTCATTAGATTTCTCCGGTAGGAGGAAATCTATTGTTATTGACGGTTTTATTATTATTATTGTTATTATTATTATTCTCCTTGAGCCCAATATCTCAAAAAGTCACAGGTCAGAAATTTCTAAATTGGCACATTGATATTCCATGCCAACGGGTACCCCCACACCAAGAATGGCCCACATTCGCCCATAAGTGCAGCTAAAGGCCCCGGCCAAAAAAAATATATTTATTTTCAAAGGGATGGCATTTCCACCAAATTTGTCCAATTCTTCTGAAACTTGGTGTACATGCCTCATTTCTCGTGGGGAACAAAAAAGCCTCAAGGATCCATAACTTCCGCCATGATGGATTTTCCTGTACAAAAAAAAAATCTTCTCCTGAACCGTAGCTCCAATTGACTTGAAATTTGGTACATATGTGTAGAATTGATGTCTTTCAAAACTTTACTTAGCAAAAATGAATACAGTGCAAAATGGCTGAAAGAGGCATGTTTATGTAAATGTACACAGTGCCTCAGTATATATGTGTCAATAAATCAAATGTAATTTTGTCTGATGGTTTTACAAACCTAACAAGCTTCAAGATAACATCCCTCTGAAATACTGTGCAAAGAATTGCCCACATTCGCCCTTAGGGGTTCGCTACAGGCCACGCCCAAATTTTCAAAAGGATGGCATTTCCACCCCATTTGTCCAGTTATTCTGAAACTTGGTGTACATGGCTCATTTCTCATTGGGACCGAAAAAGTCTCTAGGACCCATAAGGTTCTGCATGATGGATTTTCCTGTACACTGAAAATGTTTAATTTAGGATTCAGACAGAAAGACATGTTTTTTGGATTCCTCCATTGGGAGGGTTTAACCCCAACCATCTACTGATCAATTTTAAATAATTTGCCATTTTGAGGAGGAATCTGCATTGCTGCTTGCAGCTATATTTCTTTATTATTATTGGATTCCACACTTGAGAATAATAGTTAAGTCTTTTAAACTAAGAATAACCCAAATCGATATATGGAAATTATGTTTTGACCACATTTCTTTTAAACCAGTCAAAACTATCGTATTGATATTTAAGTAGTCACTCTTTGTCTAGAATTTTTGTTTCATAAAGAACATTATATACAGGCACTATTCTACACTATTCTATGCCATTCTTTTTATTTGCTAAACAATTTGAAGCATTTAAGCATAAGCCTTTAGATCAAAAAGTTGTTAAGATCACAAGAAACATAAATTAAGTCAAGTATATCCAAACTTTTGACTATTAGTGTATGTAGTTATACATTTATCTTTTTTAAGGGTCTGTTTACACAATATGAAATATATTGTATTTTGCATAAAGATAATGTATTTTATTAAGACCATTAAGCCATCTTTTTTAGTGTTGCCCAAAACGGTCATGACCAAAATGCAACCTGTCATTTTATAAAGTACTATTAATAATTATATATTATATATAATTAGTAAAACTATTATTATTAATATCATTAAAATTATTTAAAATATATAAAAAAAATACTTATATATATATATATATATATATATATATATATATATATATATATATATATATATATATATAAAATGTATTGTATTTTTTTTGCAATATTTTCATGTTACTCTTTATAACAATATAAAGCATCCTAAAAAATGCTTTATATTGTTATAAAGAGTAATTCATCTGATTTGGAATGCACATTGGGCTGGGCGATAAAACGATATCGATATTTATCATGATAAAGAAAATCCACGATAAGCTTTTGAGGAATTTTCCATATTTACTGCGTGTTGCTAAAACAAGCAGTTCGGCTTTCTCAGACTGCATTTCCACTGTGGCGGACGAAATCCGCTCAAAGGCGCTCACAGCGCTAGGAGAGAGCTTGCTCCGCACCGCTGCCAATCCTACGATCCACCTTGCGAGCATGGCGCTCGGCTTTCATAGGAATGAATTGAAAACGCTCTCCGCTTCGCTCACAATGCACCAGTGGTAAAGAAGGGTCAGACTGAATGAACTTGCTAATGTTAGCTGCCTTGCTAACAATTAGGTTACGTCGGACACCGGATTGATTCCATCCGCACCGCAAGACTTCATGACGACGGTTGTGCCCTCTCATCGTCTCTAGTGAAGAGCGCGACAGAACAACAGTGATGTGGACAACAGCTCTGATCTTTCTGCGCTGTAATCTTGAATATTGTTCTCTAGCACCAAACATGCGTCATTTCTGCCCTGTCCCTTTCCCCACTTGTTGCTTCTTTTCCCTGCATGTGTGACATGAAGCGCCGCATGAGTTAACGTGATTTCAAAGCACCTTTTAGACCAGAAAGTTTTTCCCTTCTAAATGCATCTTTATTAATCAGCATTCAAACAAATCGATTTCTGTTCTAATTTTGTGAAAATTAATTAAATGTCTGGAATGGATAAGGAAAGACTAAAATTACTAGTTGGTAGAATAGTCTCTTACTTTAATGAAAATATATAAATGTTTTTTTTTTTTTTTTTTTTTTTTAACTTTTTCTACATTTTCTCTCGGGACACCCCTGAACCCACATTCAGCATCATTCCAGTCACAAGGGCTTCTATACCCCATACTTGGGTATCCGAATCTAAAGAAATATAAAAAATATTTCATTTTAATGTAAAAATATTACAACAAATACTGGACTGCTGTCATTATGCTTCAGAACAAACATATGATCTTTTAACATTAATTTCCAATAAATGGTAAAACACAGTAAAATTGGTAAAAGATCCCGCAGATCCCATTGCTTTGGCCATCTCTGGACCCCCTGTGCAGTTCTGTAGAGACTTTTTTTGACTGTTTAGAATTAATATTTTCTTTAATAATTAAATGTGTCTCCAAAAAAAGTAAATACAATTTACTATTCGCATGCAATATGCAAAAAAAAGTTAAAACGGTAGTGACATTTTATCACACTTTTTGTAGCTCATGAAAACTAAACCCAGGTGGCGAACACCTTCCAGTTACACTAAAAGGGGAAAGTTTCATTTTCTGCAATTTACTTGTACAGAGGTGGTAAAAAATGTGAATGATGTCAGTGCAATAGCATAGTGGTTAGCAGATGCAATTCCAAATTCGGTTTGTGCCATTTTCATGTGCCAATTTCCCCATCAATGATTTCATGTTGACTTTAAAATCTGAGGTATAGATTAGGGTCAGTCTATGTCAATATTTATATGCATATCGACTTGCATCCATTCCACTTTTCAGGATTTTCTTAAGTATTCAACATCGTCAAATGAGTACCTGAATATTAGCAAAGTATTGTACGATCCCCCACGTGTTTAGAAATGTTTCACTTTTTCCCATCTTAAGCTGCCAGTCATGAAAATATTTGCACCTTGAGTAGACTTTGAACCATTTGGACTTGAAGAGAACAAGTTTGACCATGTATCTACCAATTTGTATGAGGCCAGCTGTCATAATTCTTGAGATTTCATACCCTAAACATGGCTTTTCAGATGTTTTTTGGCTTTGAAATAAACAGTATGTAGTAGGCTGAAAATATAAAAATCTTAGAATCTGCTAGAATTTGTTTTACACATCTTTGTATTTAGGACACCTTTTGATTAAATATTTTGGACTAATTTGATTGCTTATGATTTGATTATGCATTTAGATTATTATTACAAATAAAATAATAGTACTCTCAACAAATGTAACCATGTTAAAATCATTCTGCAGAATTCTACAGTTTTCCCAAAATTAGTGCAGAAAATGAAATAAAGAAATAAGTCTGGGCTTGAGCATAGTAAACAGGTGTTAATTTCAATGTGTACCCTGCCAACAGCGCTGCAGAGAGTTTGGGCGGAATGCTCCTATGCTGCAAAATACTTATGTAGTCTGCAAGGTTCACAGAGTCTTCTTTGTTTATGTTAAACACTGAAATCAGGATGAGCCACTCTCGCCCACAGTAGAGGTGCAGAGGTGTTTGTTTGTGCTGTAGGAGTAAAGATGTTGTCTCTGCACAAAGATCTCTATCTGTCACTGTATATAAACAGGACTAATAGAGAGGCATTTCTGTTTTACAACATAGCGAGTTCATATTTGGAGCCACTGTCATGCTGAGAGATTAAGGTAGGGTAGAGGGAGCATTGATTTTAGGATGCCCCAGACACGTCCACCCTGGACTGTTAACAATCCTGTCATTTTCCCCTCTTGTCTCAATGCCATGATCTTTATCCTACTAACAAGTAGGAAACTTAAACAAAAAGACAAACACGCACAAAGGTGTCAGACAGCTGTCCGTAAATCTCTCTCTCTGTCGCACTGCCGTCTTCGGTCGGCCTTTATCCCTCTCAAGGGATAGTTGTCTGTGGCTTGGTGTAGGGCGGGGGCCAGGTCATGATTCCGCACACCCGGCCCCCGCACTACGCCATGCCACAGACACATTTATGAAAAAACTATCGGCAGCTATCACCATAGATTTTTGCAGATAACGATTGTTCCAAAAAGCAACTATCAGCACCGATTAATCAGTAAAACCAACATGGCTTCCCATACATTTTGCTCTGGTTTTGATCTGTAATTGCAGAGCATGGGAGGCCCCTGGTCTTGTTTGACCTACCTCTGTGCTGACTGGCAACCAGACGAAGGCCATCATTTCCCTCAGTGTTTTTAAATCGTTCTGTGGTGCCTCCAGTCCTACATGACCTATTGTTCTTGGCCAGTAAGACCAACCAACAATTTCAAGCCTGTTTCTCAGCAGAACTCAAGGCCAGCGGTCTGACTCTTGTTCACAAGGCCGATGTTTGGATTCCATTGAAGCCACACTGGAGCCACGTTACAAAACTAATACATCAATGGCTCTTTTAGCTGCATTATAAACTCCATGCCATGTTTCGAAGACAGTGATGACTGTTGCTTTTTAAGGATTACAGAGGATTTCTCACCAAATAGAAAATTCTGTCATAATTTACTTAGCCTATTTTTTTCTATTGAATAAAAGCATATTGTGACATGGGGCTGTCAGTCTCCAAAAAGATTATACATTGTGTGAAGAACCGAGATTTACTGTGAATCTTACTGAATTAACATCTGAGTCACTTTCTGTACTTTAAACGGCAACTTGTAGTTAAAGATTCACAAAAGATACTTTCATAAAAAAAGTAGTATTGTTTAGTACTGCTTATATATTCGTGCCAGACCTCCACATCTTTCTCTTTAAGAAGCATGGCAGGGTGTCCGAAACCTCTTTCTTCAGCCCTGACCCTCTCATTCCAGAGTGAAAGTCGTATTTATCACCTTTGACCTCTGACCTGGGACAGATCTGGCCCTGAAGCAGCGTGTCGGTGAACCTCCAGTGCGGCTGATTGAGAAAGCCTGATACCATTTGACGGGAGTGTTAATCGAGACAAAGGATGGCTGGAGAGAGGAGTGTGTTTATTTATAGAGCGGATGTTTGGATTGTCTGACAGAAAGAGAGCCTGACTCTCATTATAGCTCTGTACAGTGTTATTGCCGTGCTTAATTGAGCCGCTAAAAGCTTTCGCTTGGCACTGTTTATTGCTGTTGTTTGATATTTTGATGTTTTGATTCCATTTTTTACTCTTCTGTTATTAGTCACAGTCTCAGATATATTAATTGTTGAATGTGTCATATACACCAGGGTTTCATACAGAATTCTCATAATTGGTCCTAACTATTTAAAAGTGCAATATGTAACAATTTTCATGTAGTATTCACCTTTTTTTTTGTCTGAAGCTGTGTCTCGTTTCAAGGGCTGCATGCTTGGTAGGACGTGTCCTTTGAAGGCTGCAGTATACCGAGTGTCCTCCTTTAAACAAGTCTCGTTTAATCGAGATGGCCTTCGTTGAACAAACGGAAACAGAACGTTACATGGTTGCTATGACAGCACGAGTGAGAAGGGACGTCCCTCATGTTAGGAGAGTTATAATGATGTAAATAGAAAAGAAAATAGATTTTACTGGTGCACTTTTAGTCTAATACTTTATTTGAATTATATATTCATATAATTATACATATTATATACTCTACACCCATCTACTGATGTACTTCATCTAGGGGATTATCATTCCTTGTGTTTGAACATCATATTTACGGGCAAATTGGCATCATTTGTTTTAGACATTTCCGTTGAAGCAAAGAGTTGTGGGTTGTGATTGCCCACAAAGGATGCATCCTCCGAATTCCCATGAAATAAGACCACAATCGAAGGCTGCATTCGAAGTGTCCTACTCACTTTTATGAAACGAGAAGCCTCGATGACGTATGCGGACTCCAAATGCTATCTCCGGAAGAAGCAGCCCTCCAAACGAGACATAGCTACTGTGTGAGCTTGAAACGCAACTTAAAAAATGAGCCCTTCCCGGACTTCCTAGGTTGCCTATTAAAGACTGTAGACTGATTTTCATGCGACGGGAGCGGGTCGCTTTTGCCAGGCAAGTTCAAAGGTTGTGACGTTTATGCATGCTCCTAAGAGCCTTGCCTCAGTGATTCTCTTCCGCTATTCAACAGCGACAACAAACCGCAACACTAGATAATACACTAGGTAATGTTATCTTAGAGATGGAATCCAGCAAACGGCCGGCTCCCAGCACAACACCGAATCCTACACAAATGCCGAGTAAGCCAAAAATAAATATTTATCTACTGAATCCCATCTGGCTAAGCGGGAAGGTGATCGTAGTTGAGCGAAAACTAGAGTGAACATCAGCAGGGTATTTAATTCCTGGAGGGACCTTCGTTCGGTTTTGGGGATCAAAACTGACCCTGAATTGGCGTTCTTTTTATTGTACAGGTAAACTTACATAACTGCAAAGCATGTGAAATACAGTGCCATAAGGATTGATCTGTGTAATTTGAACTAACTTGATCTTGCCTGTTAACGCTAGCGAATTGCAAGCTACCTTGCTTTGAAACGTTCAAATAATTTAAACGATCTTCTCTTTATATTAAAAGTCAGGTATACAGGATAAATTTAAGCAAATATGAATGGTTTCTTGATCGTAGTAAAACATATGATATACAAAACATACAATAGTGTAACATAAACTTTAGTAAACTTCGGTAGTATGTAGCTGTATGTGTGTATCAGTATGCTATGTTAGCTGATAAGTAGTTTTAGTTTAGTCTCAAAGTTTGTAGTAAAACAATCATAACTGTGTAATTTTAATTATGCTACCTCATCTGACAGCATGATGCCGGTGAATCACGTTTGTAATTTTTTTGTTCAATGAGCGCTTGCTCGCGTCACTATGGAGTGTATGCACAAGCGCGAGCAACAGTTAGCTGGCTGCAGTTCACGTAATGGCCACAGGTGTCATCAATAACAAGGGTTTCTGAATCTTACATACTCCACCTTTAAGGAAACTTCACTATTTTTAACATATTTTAATGCTTTTTAAATTCCATTTAATACATCCATTAAATACCTTTACTTTTTAAAAAATTTTCTTTTTTAGTTCTTTAAAAATCTTTAAATACACTTTGTTATATATACTGTACATCAAGTTGGTGAGTCGGATGTTTATTTAGTAAGTGGTTGGTTGCTGCAGAGCTCTTTTGTCAACCTTTGTTTGCCGTGACTCTCTGATTGGTGGATCTTTTTTCATGCGTACTGTAGTTCTTCACCAAGAATTCAGCATCAAACTTGATTTATTCAAAATGATATTGAAATAACGTGGACTGATTTCTTCAACAGAAGCGTTTACCATTGATTAACGCCCTCAGAGCTCACAGGTCTGTCTTTAAAGGTTTATATGTTATCGTTAATAATTCCTCTATGGTAAATCTTCATGGGATTTTTATGGCTTGTGCACACACTCCATGGGGACGCGAACGAGCAAGTGAGCATCGAATAAAACAATGACGTAACGTACAAAGAGACTGAACGTGATTCACCGGCATCATGCTGACATCATGCTTCTGGAACCAGACTATTGCGCTCTACATACAAACGTGTCATCATCTTTTTAATGTCTTTGTATAATTTCGTGGTCACATTCAGTTCAATAAATAATAATAAAAAAAAAAACTGCACCTTATTTAATCATGCCATCTTTAAATTTGGATGGGAATGACAATGAGTCTGTGAGGGATAGACATACAGTCTTTTAATGGGTTGTACTGTTGTTTGAAGCTGATGAAATAAAACACATTTTCAAGAAATTTCTGCATAAAGAAAACTCAAGAAAACCTAAAAAAAAAATGTGATGTGATCTAGGAGCTTTATTCAGTGCATAACATTGAAAAGACTGACTGACTGCAAACAATAAACTACAAACCCAAACCCACTTGAGTTACATAATACCATGCTGAACATACAATGTCATTGAACAGCCTTAGATACACACTACGAAACCTTTTAGATGTATTTCTTTTTAATGGGGTTGTCTCTTTAAAAAAAAAAATGCCAATGTATTACACAACCTGTTTACCCCAGTGGAAACCTGGCCTCCAGTTTTGTGTTCAAGGCATCTCATTTGTGTTGGTATGTTACCAGTTGGTAGACTGAAAGAAAACAGGATTTTCTTCTTTTTTCTTGTTATTTTGGGGTGAACTATTCCTTCACTCAAAAGAGAAATATATATATATATATAATAATTTTTTTATTTCAAATAAAATTCCATCAAATTGTATTGATACATCTTTAATAAAATAAAATAATATTAAAAACACCTAAGTATTTTAAGTTGTGTTCATTTGCATTTTGTTAAACATTACAACATTAATTAAATTTTATGGAATTTTGTCATAAAAATTGAAATGTGTACATCTTGAAAATTTACTTATGTGCTTTTGAGTGTTTTACCAATAGAAAAATGGCATGTGGAGTGTTTATATAAATGTTACGTGGAAAAACAATGCAAGTATTCATTTTCCTCAAAAAAGTTGAGTACTCCTAGTGCTCATCAGTACCTAAACGGGACAGGAAAAATTGTGTTTTGAGAGCCTGAAGGGGTTTTCCAGGGTATGTTTTTTTTCTTCATTTTGAGTGGAAATATTAAAGCATGAATTGTTTTATTTGGGGGTGTAGACAGGGGCTTCATACGGCTGTGAGGGAACATCCAGGACTAGCATTTCACAGGTATCGTCTGGACTTCATTGGTCATAATTTATTAGATGTAGTGTGTTGGACTGCCAGCTACCCCTTTTTTTCTGTCTCTCTTTTTCTTTGTCTCCCTTGCAGTCCATTTATCCTGTTTTATCTCTCTGCTCACAGCTATCATCTTACATCCCAGAGTCTGGAGTAGCTGGCATCTCTGTTCATTTCAGACTAGAATCATGATAAATCGGAGACAGAATGCTCAGATGGTCATACGCTTGGAAGAACTCCTTAGTTCAGTTTCTTCAGGAGTACAGAGACTGTATATCACGCTCAATCTTGTTTCCTTTTCACCCCTCATTTAATATTAGATTTTATTACATAGCTCTGTGGAATACTTGGTGCTGATTGGTCAATTGTGGCCAATTGGTCAATTTGTATAAGGACCGCTTAACCATATAACTCTTTCTCCCTCAATCTTCCGCCAAGTTTTACTGCTTGTATTACAGGGAAACTGTATGAAATTAAACTTTGCTTCCTACATGTGTGAAATGATTAATTGACATTCCCCAGCTCCCCACCAATATATTGTTACTCATCTATCAATGTTGGCACAGAGTCTTGCAAATCACAGTGTTTATGTTCCTCTTGTTCCATTGGCTCTATGTAAGGCATGTGTTTTATTTTCTCTAGGTGACGCTCATGCTTTGAATGATATGGGCAGGGCGTTAGTGCTCCACAGGCGGACGGTGATGCCCTATGCAGCCTATACCCGGAAGAGGAAGGGTTCTAACGATGAAAAGGAAGTAGAACAGTACGCTAGTCTGGTGGGCCAGACATGTGCAGAGAGAATTCTGCTCTACAGGGCCTAGAGTTCCTCTCTATCTGTCTGTCTCAACATGCAATTGCTTGTCCTTCAGTACGCATGTCTGTTTATGGTCTCTCTGACTGTTTGTGTGTCTGTTTTTCCATCTTTGTTTCTCTTCTTCCTCGTCCAGAACACTCACTCCATCTGCAGTTTCTTTTCTTTGCTTCATTTACCCCATCTTTCTCACATGGTCTGTTTGGACTTTTATGTATCTGGCCAACAATGCTGCGTAATCCCACTTGCTCACATGCAACAAACATAACAAAACAGGCACATATTTTATATCACAATGTATTTCAAAATATTACTAATTTACAAGTCACTAAGCAAGATCTTAATGGGATAGTTCACCCCAAAATGGAAATTGTCACGGTCACGTTGTTCTAAACTTGAATGGCTTTCTTTCTTCCATGGAACACTAGAAGTTTTTTATTTTGGTTGAACTATCTTTTTATCTATTAATGTATACTAAGGCAAACCATAATTCGGAACATATATAACCTCTGCATTTAAAGTGATGCAGGCACTCTCTGTCTGGCTGTTTATTGTTGGGTATTTCTCGACCAATGTTGCCCTTTTGAACCACGCGAAAATCTTCAACTGACAAACGTTCAGCGTTTGGCAACATAGATCACTACTCTGCAAAAAACGTTCAGTGCTCCCAATATTGATATTTCTCTGATGTAGGTCTGCAGAAGTATCCAAACAGATTTCCAGAGCAGCTGCTACGTCTACAGCGAATGCCGGGTGGTTAAATTAGATTTTCCTGTGGAACAACTTTTTCTTTTCTCACTTTGTCTTTTAAGTTCGAGTAATAGCTTGAGTGCATTTTGTTTTAATGTTATTGTTTTGTTTCGTTTCAAATAAAATACAAAAAAATGATGTACTATAATAGCTTGTCTGGTTTTGTTGGCGTTTTTGGGAAGGAAACCGAATTTGCAAGAAAACTAGCAAGAAAGAAAAACAAACATGAAATGGAAAAGATCATTTAGGTCATGAAGATACTGTACAGTGGCCCCCAGATGTATTTGGACACTCAAACCCCTCTTTAATATGTATGAATATCATTACATTAGATAATAAAATATCAAAGAAAGTGGCATTTATTTTAAAGAACGACAACGCAAGCATAGCTTAAATGTCAAGGTCAAACTTTATTTATAAAGCACATTTCTAATACAACTAATGTATCCCAAAGAGCTGTACAAAGATAATTTCTACAATAGAAAGCAGAAATAAAATAATACAAAAGCTAAGATAAAACCATTATTTAATCCCCTTCTGAATGATAATCAAAAGCCATGGTATAAAAGTGAGTCTTCAAGGCTGATTCAAAAGCATCGAGAGTGGGAGCTGATCTAATACTCAATGGTAACTTATTCCACTGCCTGGAACCAGCTATTAAGAAGGCACAATCACCTTTACGTTTTAAGTGCGAGTTTATCGGCAGATGTAAGAATCCTTGTGGGCTGATGTCAAATCAGCAGATCTGAAAAGTAAGAAGGGGCATGGCCAGATAAAGATTTAAAAACAAATAATAGATCCTTAAAATGGATCCTGTATTTGAAGGGTAACCAGCGAAGAGAGGCCAGTATAGGGGTAATACTGTCTCTCTTTCTGATGCCAGTCAGTAATCTTGCAGCAGTGTTCAGTACCAAATGCAAACGGTATAAAGATGACTGGCTGAGGCCCAAATACACAGCATTGCAATAATCAAGCCTAGATGATACAAAAGAATGGAAGACTATCTCCATATCTTTAAATGAGAGCATCAATTTTAACTTTGCAATTAACCTTAATCGAAAAAAGCTGCTTTTCACCACCACACTGACTTTTTCTCAAAGTTTAGCTCAGAGTCAAAGACTTCACCAAGATTTTTTGCATAAGGGCAGATAGCTCTGGAGAAACACCCCAGGTGCTAGGAGAACCAAAAACAACAGTTTAAGTTTACATACACTTAGGTTGAAGAAATTAAAACTCGTTCTTTAACCACTCCACAGATTTCATATTAGCCAACTATAGTTTTGGCAAGTCGTTTAGGACATCTACTTTCTCCATGACATGACACATTTTTCCAACAACTGTTTATAGACAGATTGTTTCACTTTTAATTGACTATCACAATTCCAGTGGGTCAGGAGTTTACATACACAAGTTAATCGTGCCTTTAAGCAGCTTGGAAAATTCCAGAAAATTATGTCAAGCCTTTAGACAATTAGCCAATTGGCTTCTGATAGGGGGTGTACTGAATTGGAGATGTATCTGTGGATGTATTATAAGGCCTACCTTCAAACTCGGTGCCTCTTTGCTTGACATCATTGGAAAATATAAAGGAATCAGCCAAGACCTCAGAAAAGGTTCATCCTTGAGAGCAATTTCCCAATGCCTGAAGGTACCGCAAGGAATTGTGAAAAACTGAGTTTAAATGTATTTGGCTAAGGTGTATGTAAAATGAAGATAAAAGTATTGTGACACTTCCTTGTTGTCAAACCCCTTAAAAAACATGTCCATAGTAAATGTGCTGAACTCCACCTGTGGTTACACAGATAGGACACCTGTGTGAACTTTAAGGGAACTGACTTAATACATCAACTAAAATCACAGCGACACCAGCTGATTAAAAGTAAAAAAGATGCAAAAATGGTTAAAAAAAAAAAAAAAAGAAGTTAGTTCTGAGAAAAGCACTTGCATCTGCTTAGCAAGCGCTAAGTGCTTAAGTGTGCAAAAACTTTTTTGAGGTCACTATATATACCTCGACACAATACTACAGCAAAACCGGTTAAACACTAGCTTGTTTGACTTAGACCTGGTGACAGGTGTCAAATATGAGAGCACGTAAGCATCTTCTCCTGCTGTAGGTGACATTCTCTGGGCCTGAGCTCCTATCCTAAAGACTAAAAAGCCTAAATGCTGATGCAGACTGCTGACTCATTCACGTCTGGCCCAGGATGATCTGCTGTGTCGGCCCAGACCTGAAGTGGAGTGGGTGGCCTTGGTGGGGAACCAAGAGCAAGAGCCAACTGTAGCTCCAAGCAACATGCAAAAAAAACCACATGGCTTCAACAGCAAAATACATGACCTCAAAAGGAGTCATATGAGCTAACCTGTTCTCATCTGGATCTGAACGCAAGCACTTAGAGGAAAAGTTTGTGGTTTTGTGTGTATTAAATTATTTCCTTGCCGAGTCACCTTTCCCTGTTGTCTCTTTGAAGCTCGATCAAACATGGTTCTGCCAGCAGAAGATCTGCTGTCCATTAGAAACCCCAAACTGATTTCAAAAATGGATTGGGCTTGTGAAAATGGGATTTTATGTGGTTTAACCCTGTTCAGACTACCAAAAATGTATGTATGAGTCGGCACCTACATTTACTCACGTTATTACCAATGTGATTAGCTTGTGCGGTAGCTCACCTCGTAGACTGTTTGACTTTGGACTCGGAAGACCACGATTGGAGCCCAGACAAACATGCATGATGACATGTGAGATTATGTGGTTGTTTCAGAAAATGTGCCTTTAATGTCACATTTCCTTTAAGGACAGGATATGTTTATGTTAAAGTTGTAAAGTTATGGAGCTACGCTTTACTCATTAACCTCCACCTAATATTCACCTTAAAACTTTGTCTGATCACAACACCATTTCACTCGCTTTTGGCGCCCCCCGCTGGATTTTTCACTGAGAAACTGTAGCCAAATGTGTAATGAAGCATGCCATTTTGTTTTGCAAAAAAGATGCCTTTTTAACGTAACTTTCATGAGATCAGGCTGCATATTTAGGCTGCAGCAGTCTAACTTAGAGATCTTTTCAACGTTCCATGAACTTCTTCATAGTTTGCGGCATCATCTATTTCCAACCACTCGCATTTGGATAAGCATACTATGTCAGTAGAGTAACCATTCTTATATAGGTTAAAGCACTGTGTCCAAGTTATATGCATACACAAAAAAGTTGGTAAATCCCCTCTATCGCACACACAGCGTGGAGTCTGATTGGAAGAAATGAGGTTGGATTTAGTATCATCAAGTGCTGACCACAGTATCGGAATGCTTGTTGCTTTGTAGCGCTGGTGAAGACATTTTCTCTTCTGTAAGCTCTTTTCATGTTTCATTGCTTTAACCACTGGGCTTTCCATGTGGAAAGGCCACAGGAACCAATCGGAATACTCCCTCCTTCAGAGAGCAAGAGGGAAATGGTAAACATTAAATGAGATGAGAGGATGACATGTAACCTCTGGTAATGATTCTGTTGTTATCCTGCACAACCTACTGCAGTTGGGGAAGATGAGTCAGATCATTAAGATAGATCTGAAGGCTCAAATCAGTGTCTATTAGTTATGTATCACTCTACACTCAGAAAAGCACTCAATTTAGGGTAAGAATCGTTAGAGCGCAACAGTGCCCACCGACTTTTTCAGCCATCTTGGTTCTGAAAGTATGTTCTAAGCCGCTACCCAAACCAACCAGCTCTGAGGTGAATCACAACATTACAAACTTTGATTTGAGGTAAAACTAAATTTGGATATTGGACAAAAAGACAAAGGTGCAACATCTTCCTTGAGTGAGTGAACTACAATCCTGTGAAGCATTACAAATGATGTAATCCAAAAAAAAAAATGGAAATATATAAAACGATTGGTTTAAAGTTGCTGATAATTGGTATAAGAAACAATATTGCAAAATATTTTCAAATATGTAAGAAGTTGTTTGAAAGCATAGGGCGGTCTCTGTAGAGCTATTTTGGTGTGCTTTGTTCGCTACAATTTTCTGATTGGTGGATCGTTTCTCTTCAGGATCATGGGTAGTGTAGTTCTTTGATGCCATCACTGGACCATGTTACTGCCATTGTACATCTTTATAAGGGTTCCCTTTCAGCAAATCTCACATCTGTTCTTGTTAATTGTTGAATCAATGTTTTTGCAGATCATAGTTTAAAAAGTAGCCTATTAACTCTTCAGAATAAGACTGTGCAGCAAACGCGCATGTCTCTTTAAAGATATCCGTGTTCCTCAGAGAAGCTGACCGACTGGCCCCTCTGTGATCTCTGTTTATCTCTCTTAAAAGAAGCTTGTTTTTAATTTTAACTTGGGGGCTTCATCGAAACACTCAAAATGCCCTCTCAGTTTGTTTGTGCATTCCATACGTGCTCTCTATACATGTTTTTACATGCACCGATACAAGCTTGTAGAATAAAGTGAAGTGTGAATCTCTGATCTTCACATGCAGTATCATCAAGGGTTAACATTCTACGTTTTTGATTTTATTATCGTCTTAATGTTCTTTTTTTGTCTTTAACTTGTAAATAAAACACTGTGTTTTTTCAAAGTCACACGTTTAGTTTAGCAGCTAGATGAGCAACATAGTTTAAAATCTTATTAGCGCTGTTTTTATATTTTTGCCATCATCTGTGATGATCGTGTGGCAGTGTTATGCAAATCGCTGATCAAATTTGAGTTGTGTGTATTCCATCCTCTCTCCACAATCATGGACACACTCTAGATTTACTTATCAGTAAGGGTCTAAACATTTCATCAATTGTTATTAAGGATGTAGCACTGTCTGATCATTTCTGTATTTTCTTTGATATATTGATCTCTCCTGCCATTGAAGCTAGATCTGTGTCTGTCAAGAAGAGATGCTTAAATGAGAACACTAGTGTACTATTTATGAAGGCTATATCTTTAACACCAAGAATATCTGCTGACACTGTTGATTTTCTCCTTGATTCTTTTAACTCAAAAGTTAAAAGTGTAATTGATGAAATTGCTCCTGTGAAAGTGAGGAAGAAGAGTGGCAGTCAAAAAGCACCTTGGAGAAACTCAACAGCAGTGCAAAATATGAAAAGACAATGCAGAAAAGCAGAGCGCATTTGGCGGAAGACAAAACATGTAGTCCATTATAATATCTACAAAGACAGCATCCATGCTTTTAATATGGAACTAGGCAAAGCTAGACAGTCTTTCTTCTCGAATATTATAAACAGCAACTTAAACAACACACGCACTCTATTTGCGACTGTAGAGAGACTGACAAACCCCCCAAGCCAGATTCCCTGTGAACTGCTCTCAGACAGCAAGTGCAGTGAGTTTGCTTCTTTCTTCTCTGAGAAAATAAATAATATCAGAAAGGTGATCAGCACATCCTTGAGTTGTTCTGGGGTCAGACAAATCAAACCACAACCTGAGAAAGTGGTTACTTTGTCTGACTTCAAAGAAATTGATGGCAAAATTTTGGAAGAAACCGTACGGCACCTTAAAACATCAACCTGCGCCCTTGATGCACTTCCAACATCTTTTTTCAAAAGTGTGTTCAACTGTTTAGAAGCAGATCTCCTAGAAGTGATAAACTCCTCACTTCTCTCTGGGAGTTTTCCAAACTCCCTGAAAACTGCAGTTGTCAAGCCCCTCTTGAAAAAGAGCAATCTGGATAAGACAATATTAAGCAACTATAGACCGATCTCAAATCTTCCTTTCATAGGCAAGATCATTGAAAAAGTTGTCTTCAATCAACTGAACAAATTCTTGAACTCGAATGGATACTTTGACAATTTTCAGTCTGGTTTCCGATCACATCACAGCACAGAGACAGCGCTCATAAAGATAATAAACGATATTCGCTTAAATACTGATACAGGCAAATTATCAGTACTGGTACTACTCGACCTCAGTGCTGCATTTGACACTGTCGATCACAACATACTTCTGGAAAGGCTGGAAAACTGGGTGGGGCTTTCTGGGATGGTCCTAAAATGGTTCAGGTCATACTTAGAAGGGAGAGGTTATTATGTGAGTATAGGAGACCATAAGTCTGAGTGGACGCCCATGACATGCGGAGTCCCTCAAGGCTCAATTCTTGCTCCACTCCTGTTCAACCTGTATATGCTCCCAATTAGCCAAATAATGAGAAAGAACCAAATTGCTTACCACAGCTATGCAGATGACACACAGATCTACTTAGCCCTATCACCTAACGATTACAGCCCCATTGACTCCCTGTGCCAATGTATTGATGAAGTAAACAGTTGGATGTGCCAAAACTTTCTTCAGTTAAACAAAGACAAAACTGAAGTCATTGCGTTTGGAAACAAAGATGAAGTTCTCAAGGTGAATGCATACCTTGACGCTAGGGGTCAAACAACTAAAAATCAAGTCAGGAATCTTGGTGTGTCTCTAGAGTCAGACCTTAGTTTCAGTAGTCATGTCAAAGCAATAACTAAATCAGCATACTATCATATGAAAAATATTGCAAGAATTAGATGCTTTGTTTCCAGTCAAGACCTAGAGAAACTTGTGCATGCTTTCATCACCAGCAGGGTGGATTATTGTAATGGACTCCTCACGGGCCTTCCCAAGAAGACCATAAGACAGTTGCAGCTCATACAGAACGCTGCTGCCAGAATTCTGAGCAAAACCAGAAAATATGAACATATCACACCAGTCCTCAGGTCTTTACACTGGCTCCCAGTTACATTTAGGATTGATTTTAAAGTATTATTACTGGTATATAAATCACTCAATGGGCTAGGACCTCAATATATTGCAGACATGCTCACTGAATATAAACCCAACAGATCACTCAGATCATTAGAATCACATCAGCTAGAAATACCAAGGGTTCACTCTAAGCAAGGAGAGTCTGCTTTTAGCTATTATGCCAGCCGCAGCTGGAACCAGGTTCCAGAAGAGATCAGATGTGCTCCTACAGTAGTCACATTCAAATCCAGACTCAAAACACATCTGTTTAGCTGTGCATTTACTGAATGAGCACTGTGCCACTGTGTGTCCGACTGTTTGTACTGTATTTTATTAGATTTTTTTTTTTTTTTTTTTTTTTTTTTTTATTCTAAACTGTTTTAATTATTCTTATTTTATTATTCTTGTTTTTTTTTTTTTTTTTTAATTTCTACTATGTAAAGCACTTTGAATTACCATTGTGTATGAAATGTGCTATATAAATAAACTTGCCTTGCCCTTGCCTTGCCTTGCCTCTTTGAGTTCATGTGTTTTTCATGGCACCTAGACGGGGAGGCGCAGGCCCCCGAGCGGAAGCATGCAGGACGGTGGATGATCTGAAGTGTATTGTGAACAGGGGCCGTGGATTAGGTGTACCGGGGCATAAATGCAGGGCTTTTCTCTAAGGGATTAGGCCTGGGGCTCAAGTGACCCCCACTGTCCCTTGACTCTGTCAGTAAAATTCATCTGCTTTCAACCATGATGGTTAGCATTCTCTGCTTATCACACATCTTCATCGCCTTCATTTACTCCACTTTCTCCTGTCATATTTAGAAAAAAAAAATCCATCTTTTTACTTTGACTTGATTATATTTGCTTTTAAGGATTCTAACAACCCCCTACCCCTAAGTACTTTTTTGAGGTCCCCATTGATTTTGTGCCATCCCAAGATTTGTTCTGACCATCATCCGTAGTCTAAAAATGAAAGGATGACATTTACTTGATTTTTACCGCAGAAAAACATGTGGTTCATGAACATTTTAAAGAGATCGAATTGGGTCATTTATGAGGAATTTTGTCTACTTTGATGGGATATACGTAGATGATGTCTCCTAATGCTGGTCCAACTAAAGATTGTATGAACTTTTAATGAGGCTTTCTTATCTTTTGTGATCTGCATTGTTTAAAAGTTTTTAAAGAGATAGTTCACCTAAAAATGAAAAACGTACTCCGGATTCACCCTCATGATGTTCCAAACATGTATGACTTCATTTCTTTTGTGGAACCGAATAATGATTTTTCAAGACAATGAAAGATGTGAAGATCTGAAAAGCCTCATAAAAGTAGTCCATATGAATTGTGTATTTCAAGCCAAATAATAGCTTTGTGTGAGGATTCTCTCATCTTTCTGACGCAAATGTCCATTTTCAAACATGGTGTATCAAGACCATGATGTTTTTTTTATTTTTTTCACATTTAAATTTTTTTAATTCGTTAACATTAGTTAATGCATAAAGTATCATGAACAGTATATTTTTATCTTTGTTCATGTTAGTTCATAGTGCATTAACTAATGTTAGTAAGTATTTGATTAATTTTATGTTTGATTAAAAATATGTATTAGTAAATGTTGAAATTACCATTAACCAAAATGAATAAATGCTGTAAAAGTATTGTTCATTGTTGCTTCATGATACCTGATAAAATGCAAACTTAATGTTAAGCAATTTCACGTTTGGGTGAACTTTTCCTTTATATATCATTTTTCACACAGTCAACGTTCTTCTATTGGGAAGACACGCAGGCTTGAGTGAGGTTTAAGATGACATTTATTTGATGAATATAAAACAGAAATGTAATGTCTCTCTTTGGCGTAGGCCCCATCTGGCGGTCCGAGGGAGCTGTACTCGGAACCATCATATCCTGCCGGAGATAGGAGGCAGGGGCGAGGAGCCTACCCCCGTGCGGGACGGGGCTCAACTGGTGGCGGTGGGGTGGTGGAGGTTGCCGTGTTAGCGCACTGAAACAGCAATGTGATAGATTGTGAGCAGACTTATAAAGCAATGGCTTACCTGCGATTGGCTAGGAATTACCCAGCTAATGGTGTGATGATGTACAGCTGCTAGTCTTCCCGCTAGAACTACGCTGCGCTCACATTTCTCTACTTCTATAGTGTGGAAATTGAACGTTCTCTCTCACTCTCTTTAAAAACACAGGTTAAACCAAAAGTTCATGAATTGGAGTTTACATTTAAAAACACTTTTATGAATGCTGTTATTGTACAGGTTTATTGTTTGGCATCAGTATGGCCACCCTGCTGAGTCTAAGGGAGAGCTGGCCTGGGTCGAGAACAGAAAAATACCTGTACAATTAAGATTATAAAACATCACGTTTACTGTGCAGTGCAGGCTACACTGGCCCTGTGGGACAAGTTAACTTTTAGCTCGCAAAACCTGATGAATCAGTCGGACTGAAGTTTTTCTTGAAGCTTGAGTTCAACAAATGTGAGCTGACACATTTGACCAAAAGCAGTGATCTTAGAAGGCAGCATGGTTATAAAACAGCCTTCGAGTTTGGATCTTAAACTGCTACCAATATGTTTGTCTTTACTTTGGTAATGTTTACTATTTCTCTTTCCAATGTGGCAAATGCTCTTTTGCACAATGAGGTGTTCTTACCTGGTTTCTGTCATGGATAAATGCATTTATGTCATTATTTTGTCTGTAAAAGCAACAACTGTTCACGCTCTTAACTGTTATTTTGCCCAGTAAAGATGGACCTCCTTCCCTCTTTTTGTCCTGTGCTCAACTCTTCACACCTCATTTGATGCTGTAAATGCATTTGGCTCGCCTGTTAATCCAGTAAACGGTGTACTTTTTCTCATTATTTGTCTGTTATAGTCCATTCTTCCAAGAGCTGCTATTGTTCTGTGAATTTATTTTCACCCGTCTCCAAATGTCTGTATTTTTTTTACACACAATTCATATTCCCTGTAGATCTATTCATTTATTTAAATCTGAGAGCCAACAGTGTATTGACGCACAGTGAGTTGTTTTAATTGGGTTTGTGTAAATGTGACAGACCCCTAAAAAAGTGTCCAAGTTTGACAAATGCAATTTTGTCAAATAAACACGGTGCTTTAAACAATATTACAACAATTCTCTCAATTTAGTTAAAAAGGTGATTATATAGTTATGTTTTATAATTGTTTGGTTTTTTTTTTCCAATGAGTGCTGCTTTGTCCAGAAAAGTGTCCAAATGCTTTTTGGGGCTGCTATTTAAATGTCACCATAGCGTTAAAAGATCTATTCTTGAGTTTACTTGAATATCATGAGTCTTTGCAGTTTAACCCAGTTTATTTCTAAGGGGTGGAGTTAAAAGTGGCCTTTTCCATTTTTCTCTCCAAAATGTTCTCTCCATCTCACTTTCTGCGACCAAACTGATCGGTTGACCTTTGATGGTAAATAGTCTGCACTTATATAGCGCCTTTTTAGCCTCTACGGTATTCAAAGCGCTTTACACTGTGACACATTCACACATTCATACACACATTCATATACCAATGGTGGCAGAGCTGCAAGGCACTAGCCTGCCATTGGGATCAACTTGAGGTTCAGTGTCTTGCTCAAGGCACACTTCGGCATGTGGAGTCATGTGGGCCGGGATTCGAACCACCAACCCTCACCAACCCTGCGATTATTGGCCAACCCGCTCTACCACCTGAGCCACAGCCGCCCACATTCAGTCCATGATTGATGGACTGATGCTGCTTTATTGTTACAATTTAATCTATTTCAGTTGTTCAGTCAGATGGTCTTTTCCTGTCTAAGAGGGTTTTTAATTTCTTTCTTTTTTATTTTGACAGAATACACTGCAAAGTAGACCAGCTTTTATTCAGTTCCTTTAAGAACTGTGGCAGTGGTACGGTGATGTTAGCAGGTGGTAATAACCGGTACTTTGACATTTACGAAACAAGAACTCTCCCAGTACCAAAAATAACATTGTACTGCTATGGAACATCATGGTCCTCCAATAATACAATAGTACTACCAAGGTACATGACCAAAACCAAGGTTGTACCATGGTACATGTAAAAGAAAACATGGTAATTCCACAGTACTGGTCCAAAAAAACTTGGTACTGCCAGAATTCCATGGTAATACCATGGTACATGACCAAAAACATGGTAGAACCATGAAAAATGTAAGAAAAATACATGGCACTTCCAATGATATGATGGTACATGTAGCAAAAAACAGGTAGTACCAAGATACATGTTAAAAAAACATGGTAGTATCATAGTACTACATGGTAATTCCAATAATACTTTGGTACTAAAAAAAAATAATAAAAAAAAAGGAAGGATCATGAAGTACTAAAGTAGTACCAAGAATGCCTTGATACTAACATGCCCAGATATATGGTCCTACTGTACCATAGTACTACAAAAATAACATGGTTTACATTTACATTTATGCATTTGGCAGACGCTTTTATCCAAAGCGACTTACAGTGCACTTATTACAGGGACAATCCCCCCGGAGCAACCTGGAGTTAAGTGCCTTACTCAAGGGCACAATGGTGGTGGCAGTGGGGTTTGAACCAGCGACCTTCTGATTAGCAGCCCTGTGCTCTAGCCACTACGACTGCCACCACCACATCCATGGCACATGTCCAAAATACATGGAGTACCATGGTATATGTAAAAAAAACACACTCATGGTACTACCATGTCACATGCCATAAAAATATGGTAGTAAATGTCCAAAGAACATGGTACCATGCACTTCCAAAAATAACAGTGAACTCCCATGTTACATGCACAAATACGTGGTGCTACCATGGTACATGCCCAATAAACATAGTAGTACCATGGTACATAAGTGTCGGAAGTCTAGCTCTGTGAGATTAATACATCTCTGACTTAGTCCAGGTCTAATGTTGTTCTGAGACACTGGTTTCTTGAGAGGAGATCCTTAACTGCAATGGGGAGGATAGTCTTCTAATTGAGGGTCTTTAGAGAGCTGAAAAGAGATATGCTTCATTAAACCCCACCACCTCATCCCTGAGAGAAGCCAGCGAATCGTACCCTTCCTAACCTGATTTAACTAACCTGATATAACTGCACCCATGATTATGTGGTTTCAGCTACTTCATAAATGTATAGACTGCTTTTCGATGATTGATTTGTGTGAGCAGAGTGTCTCGAATGTTTCTATCGTGTCTGTTTTTCAGGTTTGACAGGTGTGACGGTATATGGTAGAAATGTGTGAACTTGGGGATGCACCGGGCAATGAGTTTGTTTGTCCTGCCACTGATAGATGTGCTGGATATGTGTGGCATATACTTGCGTGTCATTTTCACAAGAGGTCAACGTCTGTTAAGTGAAGTGTATGTTTTTTCCTGGGCAATAACAGAGAAAATTTTCAATATATTTTGTGGTTGCCAAACCTTTCAATTTAGTGACTATACAGAAATGGACTTAAAATGAACCCACCCTGAGAAATATTAACCGGAGTAAAAAATGTGACAACTAGCCCCAGTCTTCACTGTAGATGTATATACAAAGGTATATAGAAAAATACATATACGAAATGAAGAAGTCTCCATTTGGATAATAACTTGACACCAAGAGGATGTTGAACGATTGTCTTCCTAACTTCTATCTTGTGTTTAGACCTGGAAAGAAATTGCAAATTTTGTGTCGCCCAAAGTGTACTGGAACACTGAAGGTAAAGCCTGGGCATCTTGGTTTCTTATCTTATGCCAAGACCAGTCGTCAAGCATCAAACATTCTCTTAAAGTTCTTGTCCAGGCTTCTGAAGTTCAGCAAAATTGGTCTCATTATTTCATGCTTGTAAAGCCACATGATCTCAGATATTGTTCGTAATGCTGAAGTGTTTTGGAGTTTTTGATAATGTACTATGACCAGGCTTAGTTGCAGGTGTGTATCATTATACACGTTTGCAATGCTGGATGTAAACTGTACTCGACATACAGTTATGTGGCATGTTTTTCATATTTCTTAAATGGTAACTGATGGAATGACATTAAAAACATTTAGCAAAGCTTTTTGACCTTGACATCTTAAAGGGATGCTTCACCTCTGGGAAGATGAATGTGTATTTAAAATTGGTCATTTATATAGTATAAATGTGAAATTATTTTTGAATTTGAAGCATTCTAGACTGAGAAAAGGCAGAAAATGTATTTTTTACACATGTGGCTGAAAGACAACAACTCCCAGAATGCACTTGCTTTGCTGCCCTTACGAGGCCACTCCCAAACCACGCCTACCGGTTACAGGCGGCAGTATCTGAAAATATGATACAACTAGGCTTGTATTGATACATCGTGACTCTAGAAATCGTGAGTTAGTTGATAAATCGACTGACTATGCGGGAAGAATAATTCCGGGTGTCCAAACTCTGTACATGACGTCTTAGTAACAAAAAGAAAAACAAACAAAATACTCACTTTACACTAAGCCGTCCGTTTGTCCCTGCGGGCTTTGGCTGGCGTTTCCAATTTACCTTCGGGATCCTAAAATAAGTTTCCAGGAGTCCCCTGTCCATGTGTGATACAAAACTTAGGTGCTCAGTTATACATGCTCAAGTTATCGGTGCAGTTTAATAAGCGGATTCAGCGATCTCGTCCAGAAGAAAACGGCATCGCTGTAATTCGCGACAGCAATAGGACTCTCTATGTTTCCATAGGCGCACAGTGAGAGCACTGACACCACCAGTCCGCCCCAACTCGAGTCTGAATATAATTTAACACTCTCTTCCTCCTGCCTGCCAAGCAGGTTTTGCTCCCCTGCTACAGCAGCTGCTCCAGCCTCTGTTCATCGCTGTATTGCGGCACGTACGGGTAGCGTGACCAACAGATCTTCGTAATCCCCTTCTGCCATTTCAACTTCAAAACTACCTTCCGCCATCGTGAGCAAGAGCCTGTTTTCTTAGCTTCTACAGAAAGATGGCTGACACTATCTTCAAATTCTGTGAGTGAGATCCCGCCCCATATGGGCGTGGTGAAAACATGCGGAATACTGGCTGTATTTTTAAGCCTCTGGCCCAAAAATCCTCCGATGACGCAAAATAACGATTTTTGCGTCATCGGAGGATTTTTTCCAGACTAAAAATAAATAAATCTCTCGTCTCAGGGGGATATGAGGGGGGGGGAGCTCGGTAATTAGAAAATACTACTGGTTTTCTACTGATACAAAGCTTAATGCTAAATCCTGAAGTAACCCTTTAAGTCACTATCCATTTTCATTGTATAATAACGAGCAACGTTCTGTAAAACAGCTCCTTTTGTTTTCCAAAGAAGAAAAGAAGTCATACAGGTCTGGAACAACATAAAAGTGAGTAAATGATTTTGAGGGAATAACTATTTTAATAGATGTTTATGTAACCTAAAGTTATTGTTTTTCTTTTTGGGGAAAAGGCCCAGAGTCTGATGGATAAATAGTACTGAAACCTTCAACTTTTCTCAGCTGGAGCTCTGTGATGCAGAACCAAATCTGAGAAGCGTGGTTTAAACCAGAGCACCCATAAATCCAACCATATATGGAGCCCTTTCATCAAGACGAGCTTCTGATAATACAGCGGGTACGTTGGCAGACCTTGAGGGCATATCGACTCTCAGCCACTGTGGCTTTTGGACGAGACAAATCGGTGGCTTTGAGAGGTAGATTATATGGAGACAATTCGCTCCCTCTCATCTGGCTGAGGAAACACTGTGTGCGTGAGTGAGTTGACTTAAGAAGTCTTCCAGCAGCTCATTTGCCTGCTCACTGTGTGTTCCAGAGCGAAGCCTCGCACCTGGCTCGCTACACGCACTGGAGGTCACGTCTGGACGGCTGCCCGCCCTCCATTGTGTCTCTGCTGCTCAGCGAGCTGTTGTTTCTCAATTATATACATTGACTTTGGCTGCCGTCCATTTGCTTTGACTTTTCTACTGCAGTGGATGAACAAAGGCCTGAAGCCACGTTAACACGGGAGCATAAATTCTGTGCCACTAAACAGAATTGCATAAATAAACATTGTTTTCAAAGAGCTCTCTGAATACCCGCCACCAGTTGCTGATGGTCAAACAAAAAGATAGTCTTACCCCAACTGACAACATTGGTCGATGTTATTCTGTCAATATGAACTGGTCGCTCAATCCAAATTGAGGAATTCTTAAAATTTTTACATTTATGCATTTGGGAGACACTTTTATCCACTTTTTCAATAAAAGTGACCATTATTACAGGGACAATCCCCCCGGAGCAACCTGGAGTTAAGTGCCTTGCTCAAGAACACAATGGTGGTGGCTGTGGGGATCGAACCAGCAACCTTCTGATTACCAGTTATGTGATTTAGCCCACTACGCCACCACCACTCCTACAAAGATTTTTAACACTGAAAAAGTTGCATACTTCAGCATTAAATTAAAAAATATATATTGCTTGAAGCCTATTGTGACATTATTTCCATGACAAATAAGGTAATAATTTTTTTTTATAAATTACCATAAATATATATTATATTTTTTAGTTTGCTAGATAACCACATTCATTCAATTCCTTTACAATATACACACATTCATCTTTGTCTTGAGTCTGATATGCTGAAAACGGCTCTGTTAATGTTTTCACATTCACTGTTATGAATGACACGAATCACGTACTGTCCATGACATATTTTCGTCGATTTGAATCGATTCATCGATTTGATCTCAAATGATATTGTTGAGTGGTGTCAGACCACTGAGCATGGTAAAAAAAAATGTTTAACCATTATGTTATTCCTGTAACAACTTAATGACAATTAAACAGTGGTGCATAATGGACTGCAGCAGAACAGCAACAAGAATATCAGGTATTTTGGCCAAATCTGATTATTGGGGGGGACTTTTATATAGGCTACATACATACATACATTTATTTATGTATACAAATTAATTTAAATAGTTTATTTTTAAATATAAAATAAACTGCATAGACAGTATGAGTATGTATTTCTGTTTTTAAATGTAATTTGTAACGTAATCTAAATACTTTGGATTACTTCTTCAGCACTGGTAGATTTTTTTCACTTATTTTGACTATAAAAACTCAAAATACACATGTTAAAAATACATTCATGAGAAACCTAAATATCTCTTGCTGTGTTGTTTCTAAAACAAGATCAATTTAACTGATCTTGTTTGAAGATCTTGTTTACTTCTATTTCTTCTGCTCCAAACTTACTTCAAACGTACTTCTCTGTCTGCTCGTATGAATGTAACACATCATAAGAAAGTGTTTCACCGCTGTTCAAATGCACTTTGGATAACATCATTTATATGTATAAATGTTTTCCATCTGAAAGGACTAAATATTAAATTAAACAAATGACAATAAAATGCAAAGTAATCTCTTCAGTAATCAAAATTACTTATATTTTGTATTTTAAAAACATAATCCCATTACATGTATTCATGTTGAGCGGGTAGAATTCAATGAAGCTGTCAGCGGAGGACATGTGAGGCGTCTATTTCTCAAACTAGAGATTCTGATGTACTTCTCCTCTTGTTTAGTTGTACATCTGGTCTTCCACATCTCTTTCTGTCCTTGTTAGAGACAGTTGTGCTTTTGTCTTTGAAGACTGTAGTTACACCTTTGTATGAAATCTTCAGTTTTTGGGCAATTTCAAGCAATGTATCACCTTCATTCCTCAAAACAATGATTGACTGATTGAGAAAGCTGTTTCTTTTTTGACCTAATATTGACCTTAAGACATGCCAGTCTATTGCATACTGTGGCAACTCAAAAACAAACACACAGACAATGTTAAGATTCATTTAATTAACCAAATAGCTTTTAACTGTCTTTGATATAATGACAAGTGATTTTCTAGCACCAAATTATCAATTTAGCATGATTACTCAAGGATAAGGTGTTGGAGTGATGCTGCTGTCTAGATTTGATAAAAAATTAGTTTTTTTCAAATAGTGATGGTGCTGTTGTTTACATCAGTAATGTCCTGACTATACCTGATTATACACAGTGGAATGCCACTTTGGTGAATTAAAGTACAAAATTCCTTCCGAAACAGCAAAATCTGTACATTATTACAAACTTTTGGCCACCAGTGTGTGTGTGTGTGTGTGTGTGTGTGTGTGTGTGTGTGTGTGTGTGTGTATATATATATATATATATATATATATATATATATATATATATATATATATTTATAAGGCCTGTTTGTAATTCTCATTAGAATCTATTTTCCGTAATAATTTTAAATCAGCATTTAAGGTAGTGCAACAAATACTACCATGAAGTACTTAAAAATAATAACAACTAAAATAATATATATTTTTCTTTTACATTACAGTAATGAGAATGAGCATTATTTGCATTATCGTAAGGTAATGCAGGGCAGGGTGTGTAATTGTCACTATGCAAAAAACAAAATGTATTTATTTTCTACGATTTTGTGGTGAAATGTGACCCGGATATGTTTTGAAAGAGCAACACTTTTGAAAGAGCAACACTTTTGTCCCTTTTGTACACTACAATCAATTGCATCCAGCTTCCAAAGAATCAGCCATGTTAGCTTAAGGTAAGAAATATGTACATGTCACACAGTGTTGTGATCTCTGTTGACTGTATTGCCTGTTGAGTACCTGAACAACAAAAGTCCAATGCCTTTCCAATTTCCATTTCTAATGTGTTTATCCTGTCTTTACATTTAAAGCTCATCTGCAGAGGTCTGTGTTTAAGACCACAGCACAGTAACTTTTTGTTGGCTGATGCACTTTCTCAGAAAATATTCCCCACTCTGACTGGAGAAAGACCAGCCACAAATCCCGGTCTTGGACCTAGTATTTGCTGAATGTGCAAAAACATAAGAACAGTGGGCTGCCATGCAAATTAAATGCACATTCTGTTTATATGATTTTTTTTTTGGTGTAATGTCAGAAAAAAGAGAAGGATGAAAAATTGGGATAAATAAACAGAGAAACTGGCAGAAATCATTGTTTCACTTGGCTGTGAGGGGTGTATGCTTACAGCCCAATCATTATCCAGGAATTCTGAGCAAAGAGACAAAAAAGCTTGACGCCTCTCTCTCTCTCTCTCTTGCTCTCTCCCTCTATATTTTTCCTCCTCTCTTTATATCCAGGGCTAGAGGTAATTTAAAGATGATTTGAATTCACTCACAAAACCAAAAAGAATTGTGACATTATTAGGCTGAGGGACAGTTTTAAGGGGACTTGTAGCATTAGCAGTGTACAAACCTCAGAGCAGAGTTTGGGTTCAATAGTGGAAGTCACTGCCAAGCCTGAAAAATTAATAATATGAAAAAAGAGAAACGTTAGACGGCAGGAAATGTTTTGGTTGTGGTTGTGTAATTATTATGATGATAGAGTATATATTCCATGTTGGTTTATGAATTCTGGGAGCTGAAGGCCTAAGTACTGTACTTCCTTTCTGTGGTACTTACTGATAATCAAGAGGAAAGAAGTGAAGAGTTGAAGAGAAAATACACTGACAAATAAAACCAAAATGAACGGCACAGTACGTAAATTCCAAACCTGGTCTCATAGGATCATGTTACTATACCTACATGTTTGCTAAGTCATTTTTAAGTGCCTCGTTGTCAAGTGTTATCAAATTGCGTGGTAACTCAACTAATAGTGTTGCACTTGTGATGCAAAAGACCGGAGTACAAGTCCTGAAGAGCATGCGAGTCAACACATGAGCTGAAAGTGTAGTCGTAGTCATTGATGAGTTTGTGTGGTGTGCATATGCTAATTTGACAGCAATCACTATTCTTGTACCTTTTTTGTCATTAAAATGAGCTCCATTAATATTTAGCCATAAATAGCATACCTCAAAGAACCATATCTTTCTCTAAATTAGAATAACAGTCACTTAGATTGAAGGTTAACCTCTGGCATTGACGTCATCAATCTTTTCTCTGATTTTAGAGTTTGTGTTTGGTGTGGTTTGGTATTAATAGTTGACCCTCAATTTAATCAGTTCATCAATACAAATTCTTAAGGTTGTGCATTTATGACCTCTTACCCTATAAATTAAATCGACATCAACTAGTGTGTTATTTTCACATCATTTCATGAATTTGTAATGAGGGCCTTGTTTGCACCCACATTTTGAGTTATTATTATAAAAGAAATTTGGTGGAATTTTTGCCTCCCTTCATTTTTGACCGTTCTGTTTAAATGGCCCCGAAGGGTGCTTACACTACAGAAAGCTTTGACTCTTTTGATGAATAAAAATGGGTTAGATGCATTTTTATGGTGGACAGAGCGGGAATACAGCAAACTGGATTTCTAATAGCACAACTGGACCGTCCCATAGAAGATTGTCATTGGTCAATGGATGCCTGCATTTGAGTGCGTTGCAGCAAAAGTTACAATTTTATTAAGTTGTGGTTGCTTGATAGAGTCTTACTTTTGTGAAAACCTTGTGCTTTTAAGTCCACGCAATGCTCCACCCATTGAATTAGATTTATTGGATTCTAAATGGATTCGTGGCATCCAATGACGCAGTGTAAACTTCAGTTTGTAAGCACTCTAACTCCCACCAAGGTAATTCAGTCTGCACTGGAAACTCATACTCACTAGAAAGATTCTCTTGATATGAAATCCAAATAAACGTAGTCCAAAATAGCTTCTCTTCTAACCCCTCTTGAAGTATTCTGTATGAGATTAGCTCATCTTCTCTCAGGCTCTCTGCAGCCAAACGATCACTTAGTGAAGTCGTAATGGATGTGCTGTGTGACAGTGCAATCCCTTTGGAAAGAGCACGAGTCCAAACCCTAGACTGATCAGCCAGACGGTGAGGAATATGTGGACAACACCCACGTTTGCTCTGACCACATTATGTTTTTTAAGGTCAGGACAAGATGCACTCACCAAAAAATAGAACTTGTATAGTTTGTGCAGTCCCTGAACGTCTTTTTCTTGGACCGCAGATGTCTTGGATGATTCACCTCATTAGCTTGTCGTTTTGGTTATTTATGAACTCGCATGGTGGCCTGGGCTTGAGCTAGAGACAGAAATGTAAAAATATAGCTGTTTGCCAGTAGAAGCGGATGGGCATTTTAAGGGCATTTTTCCAACATAATCACACAGAAAATCGACAAGTCGCTTCCGAATGTTCATGTACTCTGGAATCTACCCCATTCTGCCGAATTACTGGCAGACGTTTTTGCATCAATTCAATTCCCTCTGGCACTACCAAGAGTCAGATTCCAGTCCCGTGAAAACCAGGAAGTAATCGCGTTCACATAAACAACGGTGAGCGCAATCAAGAGGTTGCATTTTCCCTCTGAATTACATTTTTACTTCCCTGAGGGTTCGGTTCAGTGTTGGGGTTAGGGGTAGAGTCAATAAAATATGCATATCTGTTGACTGTATAACATAATTTACAACTAAAAATACAGTTAGCTTTTGTCAGCACTATGTGGACATTTCACCCGGAAACTAGAGCTCACACATGCCCATATGTCAATGGTAAACACTTATATAGCTCACATTCACACATCAATGATGGCAGAGCTACCATGCAAGGTGCTAGCCTGCCGTTGGGAGTAACTTGGGGTTCAGTGTTTTGCCCGAGGACACTTCGGCATGTGGAGTCGTGTGAGCCGGGAATCAAACCGCCAACCCTGCGATTAGTGGCCGACCCGCTCTACCACCTGAGCCACAGCCACCACCTTAACAACACTTCAACAACACTTTCACGTTCAACAACACTTCCAGCTTCAACCACTGGGGGGCAGTGATTAAGATTTCGGCAAGCATAGAACGATTTCAGCAGCAAAACGTGTAATTTTGAAACATATACAGGTGTATAAATGAACACAAATGAGATGGTCTCCAGTCCTATCATTAGGCTTCTAAAAGCTCTATAAAACTATGGAAAGGGACTTGGAGGGTCTATGTCGTTTGCATGATGCTGCATCAACGCCTCTATGAGTCAGTGCAAGTTGAAGATGACATATTAAAACAATTACACTTTTAAGGTTTTATATTTAAGCTTAATGTTCAGTTGTGGGTTGGCATGCAGAACAACTCTTACCCCATCGAATGCCTATATCCATGAAAATACATGGAGAGTAACTGTTGTTTACCCACCCAGGACAAAACGCTTTAGGACACTGGGCGGCACCAATATGGGCATCAATGTGCCAAGAAGCTGCAGCACCAGCTTGCCTCCATTCAACCGTCCGTCTGCCATAGAGATCACATTTTGCATGGTACATTCTTCCTATTCAAAGCCGATTTGAGACAGACAGTGTGATAGTGCCTCTGGTTTTGTCCAGGCTCTGTGCCCAGTCCACTGTGACTGTCAATCATCCTGTTACAGTTATCATGACACATGCACATTTCTCATTAAATTTTTTTTACCATTATTCATTCACTGTTATTCATTGCATTCCATTTACTATAACCTATAATGTGTCCTACCATACTGGAGAAGAAACAGCATGTTGTGTTTCATGTGGAGAGCTGCTGATATAATGATGCATGTAGGAAAGTGTATTTCATGCAAACCACATGCATCTCTTTTCCTATCGTTGTCTCTATTCAGTGTGTGATGTTCAGATGAAATATTACACAGATAACATGGTTAGAGAGTTATATTTCAAGTCAAAGATGTGATCTTATGATTCATCAACAAAAAATACAAATCAAGGATAATCTACTTAACTAAAATGTTATGCCAAGACGGAAAGACAACACTTTGACATTGTGCCGCTGGATCACTTTATTTATTTTGTATATTTTTTGGCAGCGTCACATTCTGTTTACATCATCACAATAGTCTATTATAAGAGAATCTGACCTCCGCTATATTTCAGCGATACAATAAATGACAAATATAAAATGAGAACAGACAATAGTGTTAATTTGTTTCATTTCCTGTTTGTGATAATCCCATTTTTAAACCATATGGTGCTGACACTTTTCCTTAAAGATTATTTTCGAGAAAGGACACACAAGAGCACACACACAATCAGCAGCACAAAAAAATGAAGGACATCAAAGTATGCATACTGGTGAGATGAAGATTATAAATCACTCAAGCCCTTTTCTGACTGCTGTAAATGGAGCCGATTGATCGTTCACTATTTAATGAGCCCATCCTCTTCACAGTGTTCAACCAAACTTACAATGCATTTAATGTTGTTTTATGATGTAAAAACATGATGAAGTGAAGATGCACCATTTTACTCACCGCCACATTTGTAGTTTTTCAAAGATGGCAATTGTAGTTCTGAAGCGAACTGTCAAACTCTTCTTCCGTCAAGCAAGGGATTGTGCACAATATAAGCCGAATATAATATCGGAAATAGCAGACCATCCAGGCAACTTTGTGTCACTCGTTTCCCCATCCTATGATTTAGGACACTTTAAATCTAATCTCGGATACTGTTTAGGGTGGATGGGGTCCGGATTGGGATGCAGGGATGCTCTTTTTGGAGTGAGGAGGAAGTTTTGAGTTCTGAAACTTACTGTATGTTTTTATTGTACAAATACCTCTTATGTCAAAAGATCAGGGACAATGTGATTCCTCATGTCATGACCCCTTTAAGTTTCAACTGGAAAATATGAAATATTGATTAAAAATAATAATGCAATATGTACTGAAATAATATGGGGGAAATTAAATGGATGGTAGTTGATACATGCTCAACACTCTCACTTAGCTTTATGCATATGAGTCCGGAAGCCATATTTTTGGCCCTCTGACCCATTGTGCTTTTGCTTTAGTGCCGTATGACTGGCAGGTCATCATTTCATGACAGTTTGGAATCGAGGGACTGTGGTGTTTTATAATAAGCCTGTCACTCAGCTTGAATGATGGACACCCATTCCGTGGGAACCAGAGGGCAGGGGGCTGTTTGGTTGGACCGTTCGATGGGGGTGGGGCCACACTTGGGGCTTTATAGTGAAGTGGGGTGGACTTATATGTTTATCACTCTACTGACCCTGTGGTCTCACTGAGAGGAAACACATTGATGGATGAATAGAGAGATCATGGCAATGAAAAGCAATGAGGGGGGCTATGTGATAGGATCTAATCGTCTGTGTTATGCTTCTGACAGCCTGGTCAAAAGTTCACCCATAAGGAAAATCAGAAATGAGATCTCTTAAATATCCAAGTTATTTCTCTTAGATCGTAATGACAGCAAATGGGGAATTTTGCTGAAGTTACCTGCTTCTCAGATGTTTCTTCTCAGAAAAAGACCACAGTTATCTCAACAATGTGTCAAACTGTGCTCACATTTTCCAAGATACTGCAATAAAAAGTAAGATTTCCCTATGAAATCAAACATTTCTCATCAAACCAAGACCAAATGATCTGAGCTATGCTATCCATCTTCATTTTATAACTCTGTACGCATACTGTATGTCAACATATATCAGAAGGAATATTAGGATAATAATCTAAGATTAAGTTGATGTAAAGGTCTCTAATAAAGAGTCTGCATGAGTTTCCATGTAACTAATAATAAAGTTGCGAAGTACGATTCCATTTAGCGAATCGGTTCGTTTGGAGGGTTGATGTCACCAAACCAGGTTAAAAAAATTATTCACAACCATGTCATCACTAAAAGTGCCCTCAAAAGTCCCTGCGTGGTATTTGACCTTCCCAAAATCCATCTAAAACCAGTAAACCAGACCAGACCAGCCTGGACCAGACCACTAACAACTTTGTCTGGTTTAAGCAGTTAAGCACCCCCCTAACACACACAATTTGGTTGTAGTTCTCTAACCAGCAGCTGGTTATCCTATTGCATTATTGCTGGTTAAGCTAGTTAAGAGTAAGTTGGGGTCACCAGCACACCAGAATCAATGAACTACATATGCTAGAGACCAGCTACACACTTTCTTTTAAGCAGCGGTGAGATTTTTGCTGGGAAAGTAGCCGGCAAAACGTTCTACTTTTGGGGTCATGTCAGGTTTGGCCGAGTGTTTCACTTGTCTGATCTGGGTCATCATTCTTTCTCTCGCCTAGTTATTTATGAGGCGGTGGAAATTACAATTTGCATTCTAACTGCATTAGGAGATAAGAAATTCAATTAGGACAGCAACTATCACCACATGGCTTCATAGCGATTATCAGAGGCAGTGATCTATGTAAGACATTGTGTTTGTACTGGCAGTGATTGTGGAGGCATTTGTAGTGTTATTTGAAGTTCGGTTGGGAAATTCCATCATGAAAACCCATCGTCTTTTCATTACAGCTAGAGTATACAGATTGAAGCCAGGCTTAGTTTTGCATTAGTGTTATCAAAAAGTCATGATATGAACAAAATAATATTTGTTTCTTGTTTCTTGTCTCACTAGAATGCATTGAACACCACAAGAAATCGAAATGATAGCTTTTAGTCCATGTCTGTTAGCTTTGGGGTCATCGGTATGCTAGCTAGTGCACACCTTAAAAGTTGACAAAATTAACTCTTTAGCAGATATCCATATATTCATATATTCATAGTGAGAATTACCCCTCCCCCATAACGCCACTTACCGCCGACCAGCATTAGAATATAGCAAATAATGGTTTTCAGTGTGTCTTTGGTTGCGCTAATGCTCATACTTTGTTTTGCTTCCAAACCATCTGATTTTTGTGATTGAATTGGCTGGAATTTGTTGATATTTTATGTATTTTCATTACTTTTGTCCATTGTAGATATCAAATGTGGTTTTGCTGGGCTGTAATGTAAACTGAATCCTATTGGCTAAAAAAGGACAAGCCATTTAATATGTCCAATACGGAACTTCTTGTTTCAAAAATAAATATGTCAGCATAGGAAAGAAAACTGCATTTCTCAAACCATTTCATCGGGTCTTTATGTCTATTTTGCATATAGACAACAGACAAAAGTTAAATTCTATTGTGTTTCAGATTGAGAACTGTAAATGAATAAATGTCTACTAAATAATGAATCAGCTCATCTCAACATGACAAGCAAATCAAGAAAATAACTTGATTTTCTGTTTGGCCACATCCACACGAAAACGTTTTCTCCTGACGTTGTTTTCAGTTTCTTAGCATCTTGTATTCCCAAGAGATTTTTTTTCGAAAGTCTTAATTTTTGGTGGAGGAAAACAGCCTTCCAGTGTAGATGAGAGGTGTAAACATAGCAAAATCACTGTGTTTTAAAAAGAAAATGTATTAAGCCATGGTCACACTATACATCATGCTCCATACAAAAGCGGGACAGCTGCAACGCGAGAAATGTTTCATCCCGCTGCGTACAAAAACGTTTTGAGATGACGCGTGACCGAAAGAAGATCGAAATGTAACACTGAACCCTTAGCTTAGTACAAAGAATACATATTTCAAAACTGCGTGTTTTTACTGTTGCAGTAATGTGAGAAGATTATATACTTTAAAGTTTTGAATATGTGAGCGCAGCGTAGTTCTAGCGGGAAGACTAGCAGCTGTACGTCATCGCACCATTAGCTGGGTAATTCCTAGCTAATCGCATGTAAGCCGTTGCTTTATAAGTCTGCTCACAATCTATCACATTGCTGTTTCAGTGTGCTAACACGGCAACCTCCACCACCCCACCGCCACAGGTTGAGTCCCGTCCGGCACGGGGGTAGGCTCCTCGCCCCTGCCTCCTATCTCTGGCAGGATATGACAGTTCCGAGTACAACTTCTTCAGACCGCCAGATGGGGCCTACGCCAAAGAGAGACATTACTTTTCTGTTCTACATTCATCAAATAAATGTCATCTTAAATCTCACTCAAGTCTTCCTGATAGAAATAATATTATTTTCTATTAGTGATTTATTATCTATTAAAACTTTTAGCTCTCGAATGAGACATCATATTCTGTCCGTTGTGATCCATTCTACTCAGTAAGTTGGATTTTCCAACTTTCTAGTAAGAAAAGTGCAATGGAACACCACTTGAAGTTGGAATTCCAACTTGGAAACTAATGCAGACTCTGATTTTGCGAAGGTGAAGGTGTGTGACTTCACACAAACATGTCGGCACTCAGGGAGATATGCAAAGTATGTGATAAACATTTACTTTTATTAAGTACTATCGATCATTGAGTCAAAGTTCCTGCATTACATGATATTAAAGCTTGTTTAACAAACAGCCGCTGAAACAGATGTATAAATGTATGGTAAATTATCCTCTCTTTTAATAATCGTACGCTTGTAGCACAAATGCAAGCATTGCAGCATTGTTTATCAATTGGGTTGCTAGGAGACGTCTCTGGTGACAGATGTACTGTACGCCTGCTAAGCTAACAGTAGCATTGCAGTTTTGTTTCCTTATCATCTTCCGAACAACAAGCAATGGAATGCCTTTATGGTTGGAGATCAGAGATATCAAGCAGGAATATCCCATGTCCAACTTAGTCTAGTGTGACCACCCCTTTAGCCTTTGCGTTGTCCAATTCTGACTCCAACTGCATCATAACATTTTAAGTTGTGAGAGACGTTTTTTAGGCTTTGTGTGTATTTATAGTAATCAGTAAAATCCCTATGTTAGTAGGGTCTGTCGCTGGCCACCTCCCCCATTCACAGTGGTTGAATTCCACGGAAAATTGGACACTGCTGCCAAAGTGGATGCTTTCCCCCCACTAGCCGTAAAGAGGAGTGTGGATCAGGCACATTCCAGGGAAAGCTGTATAAATCCCTATTGATTTGGTGAAGGCCCCTCTGACCCCAGGAATACATTAGCAGATTAGGCGGGCAAACAGCTCATACAGGGAGACGGGGCCTTGTGGGGCTGCTGCTATTCACACCATAGTTAGCACGGGGCCCCAGTGTCACCTCACTGTCTTATCTGGCCTGACTCTGCATGAGATTCCCTCGCCCTCGGGCCAAATATTTTTGAAATAAGTTTTGGAAATGGAGATCAGTATGTAGTTAACTGCCAACTGGATATTTGACGCACTTGGTCGGAACCAGGGTTGGTGATTTTGGAAGCACTTCTGTGTTTTTATTGATAACATAGAGAGACCTTTAAGTGTTTAAAAGTATTTTTTATATTTACAAGGTTGAAATCAACATGAAACAAACTTTGCAGCCTGTTTTACTTTCGTAATGTGATTTATTTTTAAGTAAAACAGGCATGTCTAAATATTCAAGAAGAATGAATGTAGGATGTCGGAAATTGATTGGATAGTATAAAGTTGTCTCTGTAGGATGGAGGACTTGGTGATATCAGCTAAAAAGGAAAGTAATTTTAGAGGAAGAGCAAGTTATTTAATTTGAATGAAAGTCATCAGAATGTGTATTAATAAAGTAGGGGTCATTTTGATTTCATGTTGACTTAAAATGTAAACATTTACGCCTGCCTTCACAAAATCACCATGAGATTTAATCCAAGACAGGTGATTTTATATCATATATGTTATCATGACTGTTACATTAAATTATGATTGTTAAAGTTTTACAATGAAGGTCACTGGCAGATTAGTAGCCTCGGGTGGCTTTTGTCCTTTGCTTCAGTTCTTATTCAAACCCCTCCCTCCCTCGAGCTGATTAAGAGGCCCTCTCTTTGAAGCTGGGAAATCAGGAAAGCTGGTTAGGGTGTTTACCCACTGACTCCCGGATCTTTATCCCATTATCGCCTCTCCGATACCCCTCCACCTCTAATCCATCCTGGATTTGCTACCCACAAACACCGGCTGCAGATATCCAGATTTCATTTAACCATGCCGGATGCAAGGACAGTTCAGGATGAGAATAAGGGAATACTCTTGTTTTGAGATAATTCCTTTAAAACCGTATCGGGATACTCAAGAGCACAGAGCGTTGGATGAAGTGGCTATTTAACTACAATAAATTAAAACACAAGGCAACTTTTTTGAGAGGTTACTTTGAGAATGTTTAACTAGTGCTTTCTCATGTGAATAAGGGGGCTGTTCACACCAAACTTGTTTTTATATAGTTTTCCTAAGTAAACACAGACGGACATCTTTGACTGTTGGCATATCGCTGTATTTGCAGCATCCCACAAATGAGTGCCGTGTTTTATAAAAGATTTTTTGTCAAGTAAAGAACATCAACTGTTTAAAACACATCTTAAGACACCTGCATTCTGCTCTATTGGTTGGGCTACATTTCGCTTTTTAGCGCAAGAGCTCTGAACGACATTGTCTTTTTAGATATTCTTTAGTCAAATGAATGTGTAACGAGGTAAAAGGGAAAGGAGGAGGTGAGAACCAGCTTAACAACATAAATAATAATTTATTGATTAAATTAAACAAAAAGACAAACTCATTACGGGCAGCTGCCTGTAACTCTCTCTCTCTCTCGAACTGCCGTCTCAGGCCTTTATCTCTATCGGTGCTTGAACAGGCTGATTACGGACCGGGATTAGGGAGATCCAGTTTCCAGGTGAAATGCCCACAAAGTTGTGCAAAAAGCGAGTTGATTTTAGCAGTAAATTATCTGATACAGTCAACTGGAATGCATATTTTATAAACCATTGTCCCTAACACATACCCCAACCCTAAATATAACCGTCAGTGGAGCAAAACTGTAATCTTGGAAAATGCAACTTTCAAATCACTTTCACCATTGATTATATGAACTCAATTGCTCCCTGGTTTCCACGGGACCAGAACCTGACTCTTGGTAGTGCTAGAGGTAAGTGTGATCACATTTGAATTAATGCAAAATGTCTGATGGAGTATGAAACTTATCAGGGTACTTGAACATTCAGTAGCAACATTTTGAGTTCCTGTGTGATCATGTTGGTTTTGTGGGTGTCCTTGGCACAGACTTGGTTTGACAGTCCTGATGTTCATGTTGGATTGACAGTCCCTCCCCTACCAGCCCCCCTTCCCCATCCTCCTTTCAGACCAAAACACATGGTCCAACACTCCCAGCAGACACCAGCTCTGCAGGGACACATCACCCACTGACCAGCCAAGCTGGCACACAGATTGAAGGGTCACAAAAAATACACCCAAAAAACACATCATTACGTTGGAGTGATGCCCAGTGCTGTCAGAGTGTGATTGTGAAATCTACATGAGCTAAAAGGGAAAAAACAATGATAAGATCGCAAAAGCACTTCTAAAAATGCTTGGAAAGTGTGCAATTCACTCAAATATGACTACATCATTGCATTACATGTTCATAGAATCAAATAGATTTTTTTTAAATAAAATAATACTCGAGCTATTGCATTATCTATCCATGTCAACAAAGCATTTTCAGTTTTTTTTTCAGAAACTGTTTTGCTATCCAGGTGCAGAGGGGTTAAATGTTCCCGAAGTGCTTATATGTCAGTAAAAGTATTTAAGCACCAGCAAGAAATAAAAAAGCAAAGTAATGTCTGACTCCAGGCTGTTAGTGTTTAAAATACACTTCTTTTATGTAGAATGGCAGTTAAGCAGGTTAAGAGATAAGGAATCTGAATCCATCAGATTGATCTATCTATCTATCTTAGATAGATAGATAGATAGATAGATAGATAGATAGATAGATAGATAGATGATAGATAGATAGAGAGAGAGAGAGAGTGTGCGTGAGAGAGTGTGAGAGAGAGCGATTGAGAGAGAGAGAGTGTGTGAGAGAGAAAGAGAGAGTGTGTGTGTGTGTGTGAGAGAGAGAGAGAGCGAGAGAGTATGTTTGTGTGTGAGAGAGTGTGTGTGTGTGTGCGAGAGAGAGAGAGTGTGTGTGTGTGTGTGTGTGTATAAGTGTGTGTGTATATGTGTGTGTGTGTGTGAGAGAGAGAGAGAGAGAGAGAAGTAAACATGATTTTATTTCAACAGTATGTATGTGTCTTATGCATCTCAGTGATATGCTTTTTGCAGAATGTAATGGTAAAAATTATTTGTAAAAATAACCAAAATCAAACAAAATTAATTAATGAATTGATTGTTTTCTATTAGTTACTTCTACAGATTTGTGTTATTCTAAAATGATTTACCTGGGTGAATCCCAAAAAAACATGTCCAGGTCACATTTCACCCCGAAATTGAATGAATAAAAATAATTAAGTCTGTTTTAGGAGTAAAATGTTGAGCTTTGTGACATCATGACAATTAAACACAAACGTGCTGACTTTTTCGATTGTTCTCAATGGAGATTGTAATCACTGCAATGCAATTAGTAAATTAAACAAAATTTCACACCAAAATTAAATTGATTGTTTGGATGAATAAAATGAATAATATTTTACATAAAGAAATTATATTTTAACATTTTTTTTATGACAATTAAACACCAGCTTCCTGACATTTTACATGACTCTCAATGGGGATTCTCATTACAGTAATACAATCAGGATTCAAGTAAACAAAACAATGTTTTTATTTATAATAATAATGTAAAGGTGGCACAACAAAACTTAATGCGATGTACAAATACTTCACCTATATAAAATATAATAATTTTTTCAGTAATGTGAATGAGATTTATATATTCATTTTATGCATTACAATAATGAAATATATGGAAATTGTGCTTACTTATCATTTGATAACATTAGTTAACGCATTTGATATCATACTCTATCAATATACAATATCTTTTACAGCATTTATTAATCTTGGTTAATGTTAATTTATGAAAATAAAAGTTTTAATTGTTAGTTCCTGTTAGTTTAGAATGCATTAAATTAAATGCTGAAATTAAAGTGTTTTAAATGCTTTAAAAGTTCTAATAATCTAGTTAATTCATGTTAACACATACAACCTTATTGTAAATTGTTACTAATATTAAAGGTACTCTTTTTTTGTCTTCTTTTTATCTATGCAAAATACAATTTCTCATTTCATTCTTTTGATTTTGGGGTGAAATATGACCCGTGTGTGCTGTGAACATGTTTTGTGAGAATCACCCAGCTGGTATTGAGTTGGCAGAATCTGTTTTCTTAAATTTGGATTGCAGTGGGGGGTGAGAGAGAGAGACAGAAACCAGTTTCCCAAGCATCCATGTGTGAAGTGACTCTGGCTGAGTGGATTTCTCCTCCTCCAACTCCTGAGGTGAGGAAATGTCTACACTTTTATGGCTTTAATCAGTCTGCTTATGTAAAACAAACAACTGACCCCTCTCTTTTGGCATTCACATTCAACAATTTGGCCATTCCATATGGATATCATGTTTGGTCTATTTTTGATTTATACAGAAGTCGGCATGTTGCTTCCCATAGTTCTGGTACCCTAGGATCGGCCACATTATGCCAACTCACTGACAAGCACCAATTCCCTTTCAGACATGTTTGTATCGGCTCAATTGTGTTTACCTTCCCTTGTGACGCAGGAAGGTAAACGGTTATTACGTTTATTAATTTAGCACATGCTTTTATTCAAAGTGACTTCCAAAATAAGGAAGCGATTCATCTTAAGGAGACAGTAACTAGTGAAACGTAGGCTACTAGCCAAGACAGAGATTAGAGAGCAAACATTTGTTTTTTAATACAATGATCCTTTTGTGTCTTTCACTAGTGTGTTTGAATAGAAATATGAGACTTCAACTTCCAAAGCCCATTTTTAGCTTCTGTTGTTTGTTGCATGCATTCATAAACATAAAATGTCAAATATGGTATTTTCTTCTGCTTCATGTCTTGCCAACTTTGCAAGTAAATTTAGGGGCTTTCAGCTAAAGGAATGGAACAAGCAGGATCAATAAAGTAGGAGTTGCACAGACTTACACAGGCCGTAACTTTAACTTCACTCCCAGCATTACACACAATTGCTCTCAATTTCTATTTCAGAGTAACAGGGACTAAGAAAATGAAGCACTAATAATGGTAATAAATGGTAATTATCTGGAGAAAAATTGTAAATGTGGAACAGAGAAAATGTGCATAAAACCATGCTTACTTTATAACAAAACAGTACAGCATGATCTCATGAACATAGAAAGGTAACATCATTATATGCATCGTAACATGGTACTATGTTTCCATTTGAACATGTACCATGGTAGCACTGTGGTATTATTTGAAGTATCTTGGAGTAACATGTAAATACTATGGTACATAAATTCAGTCCCATATTTTATATCAAGAGTATATAGTACAATGGTATTATCGCCTGAATCAAAAATTAAATTCAATTAAATTCAACATGAATTCAAGAACGCTCTCTCTTTTAAATACTTTCCCCCCATCTGTCTGTCTATTCTCCACTTCTCACCCTCAGTATTGTGTCTGTGGTGGATCACTGCTGTGGCCAGTTGTGTGTGTCACAGTAAATTACACTGACACGTTGGAGGAGTGACGGCTCTTGCTGGGTGGGATGAGAAGTGTGTGTGTGTGTGTGTGTGTGTGTGTGTGTGTGTGAGAGAGAGTGAGAGAGAGAGAGATTGAATCTGTGCTCATCACTGCTTTTTAACGGTCAATCTGGACTCTGCAGGAGTTTATTGTTTTCTTTCTTTAAATCCAGCACATTTCGATTTCGATTTGTCCAATTTAAATTTATGCATAAAATAAAGCCAGTCTGAATGCACGTTTTGCTACAGATGTCCAATGTGTAGTGCTAAAAGTGAGTTAAATGCTCTCCCAAACAGATGAGGTTTTTAAGGTTAATGCTCAATCGAGTTTTAAATCTCCCATGCCGGAGACGCTGGTTCGAGTCCCGTATGGAGCGGGTAGAACAGGAGTGTGTCACAATGGTGCCGTGACCCGGATGAGAGTGAGGTTTAGGGAGGTGAGGGTAACGGTAGCCAGCGGTAGATAGCTGTGCAATGTGTATAAACCTCACTCTCCTGATCAAGAGGTGCGTTAGCGACTGACGCTAGAGGCTGTAGCCTTAAGCCTCATTGTTAGCGCACCTGCCTCCCATGCCGGAGACACTGGTTCAAGTCCCATATGGAGAGGGTAGAAAAGGAGTGTTACACAAATAATAAAAAGTATGAAGTCATGCTCTATAGAAAAAGTGTTTTGATGTCAAAAGAGATCATTGTGTGAGGAACAGGGCGAAAAGTGTTTATGAACTGATAATTTGCCATTTTACTCGCGATTTGAGTAAAGCAAACGAATAGGCCTAAAAGTCATTGTTGTAGCACCTCTAGTGTTCATTTCATCAGGAATCTGCTGATGCATAAAAAATCAGCCACTTAAAATTAATTTTGCAAAAATGTACGATATTATATTAATGCGTTTCAAAACGTCTGTTCATTTTTAAGTAATCTATATGCTAGTTTACTCCTAAAAGATAACAAAATAAACGTTTTAATCAAGCTCTTTAATATGTCTTGCCCCAAATTTACCTTGTGACACCCCGCGTCCACATGCATGCACATTAGGTTTTGGCTTCGCTATAGGCTATGCTTAATTAAAACGTTTTTTACACCAACTAATCTAAGTTCAGAAGACTCTAGACTGTCAATAAAGGGTTTAACTTTCAGTGCACTGAATCATGTGACAAAACAACATGGTAATAAACCAGCTCAGGTTTTCACATTAAAACCTGTTTGAGTCAAAAAGTTACAGTCTCTAGTTTCGTCCGATAAGTTATTTTAAAAATTGCATTGGTTAATCTTGAAACAGCATGCAGTTCAACACAATGCCCATTTTCTTGTACAATAGGACTAACTTTCCATAAAAATACTACATTCACTGTTCATTATTACATTGAGAATCAGTAGACAGACAGCACACTCGAAGTTAAGTCATTCACTAATTAGGGTGCAAGTGAGCAAGGGAGCATCCTATAGCTTTCCCATGCAGCCTAGTACATTAACTTCTAACATCTGGTCAAAAGTTCTGTTTCAATTTTTAGGAAAGCTAGATGTTTTTTTTGCTTGTTTATTAGGTGCTACTAGTTACAAATCAAAAAGGGAAATGGAAAATGCACACAGCAGTCACACAGGGGTCTCGGGAGGTTAAAGAACAAAATAAAGAACAGGAATATGAATGGAAATAAAACTAAACTTTGCAGTCTTCAAATAATGTTCTTACAGTTTTATGGTGTTTCAAGTGCTGGCCTCCACCCTCATCAGTTTGCCATGATTTCACTTTAATGGATGGAATATTTTAAGTAATACATGCTGTATTCTAGCGATATTTATTTAATTGCACAATGTTAGTTTATGCCACTTCTTAAAAATACCTAATCTGCTCTTTCATGTCTATTTATAGCTTAGAAGGATGATAGAGTAGTTCTACCCTGAGGAAATTTTAGCATTCAACATGCAAATTTGCAATCCGTTCTTGCTACTTGCTGATTAAGTCATTAAATATAGCTTCACCCGCAGAGCTTTCAAACTTGTTGCAGTTCGGCATAAATAATCCATGGAGACACGAGGGCAACATAGCAAGAACATTGTGTGCCAAAAGCATCGTCGCAGACGTTTGAACATGCTGAAAGTAGACTTGCTGTTCTAATTGCCACAGGTGCAGCCAGCGGTAGACTCGTCTTTATTGTGTTCACTGTTGTGCAATCGAGTACGGTAATTAGGCTGGTACTGAAGGGAAGGGGAAAACAACAATGTAAATCTGTCATTCGTTCACCTGCAGACTTACATGCCATGACCTGAAGCCCAACTCAAACCAAACCGGCTCACAAATGCCTTTTATTAGCATGGTGTGGCACTCTGCCAGATCCAGTAGCAAGTATGCACTGAATTCCCTCGTCTTTATTACAGTATATGGATGAGGTTTTTTATTTCAATGGGCACTTTTGGCCTTGTGGACTTTGAATGGCCTCTGATAATGTCCACAGTCTTTAGGGGCCAAGCACAGAAGGTAGGCACATTGTACAGGTGAAACTCGAAAAATTAGAATATCGTGCAAAAGTTCATTAATTTCAGTAATTCAACTTAAAAGGTGAAACTAATATATTATATAGACTCATTACAAGCAAAGTAAGATATTTCAAGCCTTTATTTGATATAATTTTTATGATTATGGCTTACAGCTTATGAAAACCCCAAATTCAGAATCTCAGAAAATTAGAATATTACATGAAATCAATAAAAAATAGGATTTTAAATACAGAAATGTCGGCCCTCTGAAAAGTATAATCATGCATATGTACTCAGTACTTGGTTTGGGCCCCTTTTGCATTAATTACTGCCTCAATGCGGCGTGGCATGGATGCTATCAGCCTGTGGCACTGCTGAGGTGTTATGGAAGACCAAGATGCTTCAATAGCGGCCTTCAGCTCTTCTGCATTGTTTGGTCTCATGTCTCTCATCTTTCTCTTGGCAATGCCCCATAGATTCTCTATGGGGTTCAGGTCAGGCGAGTTTGCTGGCCAATCAAGCACAGTAATACCATGGTCATTGAACCAGGTTTTGGTACTTTTGGCAGTGTGGGCAGGTGCCAAGTCCTGCTGGAAAATGAAGTCAGCATCTCCATAAAGCTTGTCTGCTGAAGGAAGCATGAAGTGCTCTAAAATGTCCCGGTAGATGGCTGCGTTGACTCTGGACTTAATAAAGCACAGTGGACCAACACCAGCCGATGACATGGCTCCCCAAACCAACACAGACTGTGGAAACTTCACACTGGACTTCAAGCATCTTGGATTGTGTGCCTCTCCATTCTTCCTCCAGATTCTGGGACCTTGGTTTCCAAATGAGATGCAAAATTTGCTCTCAAATTTGGAATTTGAGAGTGCTTGAGACGCTTCTGACGATGTTTGTTGTTCAGGAGCGGCTTGACAAGAGGAATACGACATTTGAAGCCCATGTCCAGGACCCGTCTGTATGTGGTGGCTCTTGATGCAGTAATCCAGCCTCAGTCCACTCCTTGTGAAACTCCCCCACACATTTGAATGGCCTTTTCCTGACAATCCTCTCCAGGCTACGGTCATCCCTGCTGCTGGTGCACCTTTTTCTTCCACACTTTTCCCTTCCACTTAACTTTCTATTAATGTGCTTTGATACAGCACTTTGAGAACATCCAACTTCTTTTGCAATTACCTTTTGAGGCTTTCCCTCCTTGTGGAGGGTGTCAATGATGGTTTTCTGCACAACTGTCAGGTCAACAGTCTTCCCCATGATTGTGAATTCAACTGAACCAGACTGAGAGACCATTTAAAGGCTCAGGAACCCTTTGCAGGTGTTTTGGATTAATTAGCTGATTAGAGTGTGACACTTTGAGCCTACAATACTGAACCTTTTCACAATATTCTAATTTTCTGAGATTCTGAATTTGGGGTTTTCATAAGCTGTAAGCCATAATCATAAAAATTATATCAAATAAAGGCTTGAAATATCTTACTTTGCTTGTAATGAGTCTATATAATATATTAGTTTCACCTTTTAAGTTGAATTACTGAAATTAATGAACTTTTGCACGATATTCTAATTTTTCGAGTTTCACCTGTATCTGTTGGTATTCTTATTATTCTTCCTCTCTTCATGTCTAAGGCAGCACATTGGACCAAATGTAGGAAAGGTCCTCAAACCCTCTAGCGCCACCAACTGTTCAAATGTGCACGTATATTTATGCTCATAACTTTAGAACCGTGAAGCCAAGAATCAAAACTTTTTTACTCTGATGCTTTGGCTTATGTTGAGTGGTTCATACCAGAGATCTTCTATACTGAGATAGCAAACTCCGCATTTTTACCATAGGTGCAATCTTGTGACCTTTATATATCAAAAGGAATATAAGTTGAAATCTGTAAGTTTTAATATCACTGAACCACTAGGACTATATAGTGCCCAAAATTGAAGACCAAACACCCATATGGTCCTTGGTTGCTTGAAATACTCTGGGACTGATGTGAATAAAACCCATGAGGAAAATAAAGGAAAATAAACCCATGAGTCGCCTCTCCACACTCAGAAAACGAAAAGCACGAAATGAGCAAACACTGCGTATAAATCTTTCAAATCTCCTATTTTTCCACGTCACCTGTCTCTCTCTCCTCTTTCTCTATCCACTCCTCCTCCAAGAACACAATATCTTGTTTTAATCCAGATTAAGTGGTCTCTGGCGCTCTTTCTGAAGTGCTGATGAGCCCTTCTGGATTAGTTGCTTGGGGGTATTTTGCTTGACTCAAACTTGGACACAAATGAAAATGGAAAAATTGAGAAATGTCTGAACAAATCAAACACCCTGCTAACTATTTCTAGAGGGTGAAACACTGAAAATAGTGTAAACATAATTTTTTAAGAGAATATTAGTAGCTTTCAATGTACAAATACCAGAAAAGTATCAAATAGTACTGTGGCACTCCTAGTAATACTTAAATAAATGAATACATAATAAATATTGTTATTGTGATGCAAGTTAATGATCATTAATTTGATGTTATATTTATGGTGTTTTTGTGTCCTCTTTTAAGCTTGTCGGACTTTAGTCATCATTCTCTTTACTGTGTGTTTTACTGAAGGTAAAGCAACAGTGTTTTGCACTAGCCTTTTTTCTCACTGGTGAGCTGAAGCCAGATGCTGTCCCAATACAATCCACAATCTTTGTCAACACACGTCTAAAGAGTCTGAAGAGGTTCATCATAAACTGTTTCTTCAGTGTCCCCCTTCCTCTACTCCTCTCTGCATTCTCTAGTTTCTCAGTGAGACTTCTCAAAAACTTTATGCATCCAAGAGATAAAAGACAAAGAGAAAGGAGACTCGAGTGGAGCCACATTTAGACATCATAAAAGCCCAAGAGAGGCAGATGTGATCAGAATAATGTGAAAACACACCGTACTACATTTATTTATTTTCTGAAGAGACTGTAAATGGTTCTTTCCTTGATTGTAGGGTGTTGTGGGTTGTTGCCAGGTTGTTGCTATGTGGTGCTAAGGTGATCCGAATGGTTCTTTGCTTGTTTCTATGTGGTTGCCAGGGTGTTGCCATGTTGTTGGTAAGGTGTTCTGTGTGGTTCTTATCTTGTTTCTGTGTGCTTTCCAGAGTGTTGCGGTGCTCTGAGTGGTTCTTAGCATATGTATGTTGTTGCTAGGGTGTTGTTGGTGGTTGCCAGGGTGTTGCTAAGTGGTTGTTAAGGTGTTCTGAGTGGTTCTTAGCATACTGTGTGTCTATGTGGTTGCTGGGGTGTTGTTTATGATTGCCAGGGTGTTACTTTGTGATTGCCAAGGTGTTCTGAGTGGTTCTTAGATAGTTGCTATGTGGTTGCCAGGGTTTTCTATGTGGTTGCTAAGGTGTTGTAGGTGTTGCTAAGTAGTTGTTAAGGTGTTCTGAGTGGTTCTTAGCATAATGTGTGTCTGTGTGGTGGTTGGGGTGCTGTCTATGGTTGCCAGAGTGTGATTGCCAAGGTGTTCTGAGTGGTTCTTAGCTAGTTGCTGTGTGGTTGTCAGGTTGTTTCTATGTGGTTGTTACGGTGTTCTGAGGGGTTCTTAGCATATGTCTTTGTGGTTGTAGGGGTGTTATGGGTGGTTGACATGTTGTTGCTATGTGCATTGCTTAGGTGTTCTGAGTGGTTCTTAGCATGTTTCTATGTGGTTGTTAGGGTGTTGCAGGAAGTTGCCAGAGTGTTGGTGCATTGCTATGTGGTTGCTAAGGTATTCTGAGTGGTTCTTAGCATGTTTTTGTGTTTTTTAGGATGTTGTGGTTGAATACCAGGGTGTTGCTATGTGGTTGCTATTGTTAAGGTGTTCTGGGTGTTTCTTAGCATGTGTATTTGTGGTTACTAGGGTGTTTTGGGTGGTTGCCAGGGTATTGCTATGTGGTTGCTAAGATTTTCTGAGTGGTTCTTAGCACATTTCTAAGTGGTTACTAGTGTGTTCTGTGTGGTTTTTATGGTGTTATGAATTGTGACCAAGACGGTGTTATTTGGTTACTAAGGGGTTCTGAGTGTTCTTAGTGTGTTTCTATGTTGTATCTAGGGTGTTGTGGATGGTTGCCATGGCATTGCTATGCAGTTACTAAGGTGTTCTGTGTTGTTTTTAGCATTTGCTTTGCTGTTGCTAATGTGTTTTGAGTGATTTTTAGCCTGTTGCTATTGGGTGTTCTGGGTAGTTGCTAGGTGGTTACTTGTCAAAAGAGTCCACCCCAAAGTCTCTATGATATTCTACTCCCTACATATGTCTTGGGTCCCTCCTTCAGCATAAGTTTATGCGATTGTTTTTGCCCAATTTATCGTCCATCAGGTGAAAAAATTGTAACTCTGGTTTCATTGTAAAGGTGCACCTCTCCTTAACATACAACACAATTTTAGGTATAATATTTGTATAATAAATAAAATATTGTTAAATATAATAAAATAAATGATGGGGGTCATGTTATGAAAGTTTGATATTTTGTGTTAGGAGTTTGTTCATATCCCTAAACCATTATGTGCATTAATATTAGTGACGCTTGCCTTGGCAAACACCACCAATAATATTCATTCTTACATTTTAGGCAGAGGTCATGAGAGTGGCTATTGTAAAAGCTCAGTATTCACTTGATATTTACTTTAGTATTACAGAGCTAGCTATGTACTGAGGTATTTTTAGCCATTATGAATTCATTTGTCAGTGATAGCAAACAATATTTCTGTCACCGACAAACCAATAAATGCTGTGACTGACTTTGTGTTGAATTGACAAAATGTAAATAGTTAAATGTTTGTAAAGACTGTCTACGTTAACTAATGACACACACGGACTGTTTTGGGTTTGTGTAGGATCCCATTAGTTACAGTTTTATTGCTAAAGTTTAACCATGTTTCCTGTTTGTCCATACAGAAAGGATTCATAGATTTGCTCAGTCAGCACAAATGCTTAACTTGTGATCATCACATACAGCTCAAAATGACATTTATTACAACCATTACCAGGGATAGCTGTGTGTTTGTTCCTTAATAAGATTTGTGTTTGTGTTTCTATCTGTCATGATGGAAACTAGTGGTCTGAAATAATTTTGAGAATATTTGTGAAGTTAGGACAACAGTATTGCAATAAATACCATCTGACAATGTCAGAAATACTTCATTTGTCACTCATGTGTCACCACCACCTAATTTTTTTTTTTTTTAGCATGATTCTAAACACAGTGATTCATTTGCAGGCTGTATGATTAATGTAATAGATCATCCAAAAAAATTAAATTCTGCAAGCATTTCAACATTTTTGTACCGGTCAACAAATGATATTGCTTCAACAATTCTCAGAACATATTTCCAACACTTTTAAAGGACGAGTGAAGTTTTACAGTTGTACGCGGGTGTCAAAACAATGTCCTTTCCTGCTATGAGACAACACGACCCATTGATGTGTATGCATTTTATCTTTAACTGCGACTGATACACAACAAACACTGTGTTTAGAAATCAACACTGTTCATTCCTACATTCCAGGAAAGAGCTGTATATATATTTTGTATTTGCAGAAAAACTTAAGATATACCTTTCTTTCCATTTATGTTCATTTTTGTTTTTTAGACAATTTATATATACAGTATACAGTGGTGGCCAAAAATATTGGCACCCTTGGTAAATATGAAAAAAGAAGGCTGTGAAAAGAAATCTGCATAGTTTATCCTTTTGTTCTTTCATTTAAAAAAATCACAAATATCTAACAATGGAAAACAATTGAAACGAGAAATATCTAATTGTTGAATATTTAAGATTGAATATAAAAGGTCTTTAAAATGTAACTATAAAAGATTTTTCAAAATAATATATATATATATGTCATTTAAATGTTTATAATTTATGACTACATACAGGGTGGCCCAAAAAAGAAAAATGGGGCCACTGTGTTTGATTGCTTATATCTTAAAAATGCATAAAGGCGTTTACATGATTTTTGGCATACTTCTATGACTTTTTGAAAACAACAAAATGACGTCACAGTGACATAATTTTGTTGGTTATAAAAGTTGTTGAAGTACGCCAAAATGCGTGCTAATGCCTTTATCCACTTTTAAGATATGAACAATCAAACATAGTGGCCCCATTTTTTTTGGGGGGGGGGGGGGCACCCTGTAGTTGTATAAATATAAATATAGTTGTGATGCATTAATGTAATAATATCAAAGTCACTTAAAGACACAAAATTACATTTAGAATTTAATAATTTGTAATTAAATGCATTATTTAATTTGCAATATAAAATTATAAAAGTAATTAATTTATTTCATTTGCAATAAGTTTGTTTTAACATGTAGTTTTTACAGACTCATCAGGTATCTGTAACATTTCGGCTATCCTCTCTTCAGACTAAACTGTGAAATCTGACCATATCTCTTGTGTTATATCTCGTTTTCCAGTGCTTCAGAACTCTAGTAACAAGCATGCAAGTTATTCCAAGCACTCCGGAGAGCACCAACCAAGACATTTGAGGAATCTGAATGCTTTTTAAACACACACACACACACACACACACACACACACACACACACACACACACAGACACACACACACACACACACACACACACACACACACACACACACACACACACACACACACAGACACACACACACACACACACACACTAGTGTCTGTCCAATCAGGGCTGGATGAGAGTGATTTAAAGAAGGTGGAATGATGGGCAACTGTTAATGCACGGAGGTGACAGGAGAGGGGAGAGGTCAAGAGCCTTCAGTTCAAACAAATTACCAACCACTGACAGTTATGACCCATTTAAGACAAAGACTTAATTAAGAAGACTTATTATCATGCTATTCCCACCATGTCTCCAAAGCCACTCACTTTATACTTTATGTGAACTGTAGCACGTATTGTTACTGTTATTACAGGTGTAACTTACATAAATTAAAATCACTTGATATGATGACATCCTCAACATTTTCTGATTAAATTGTCAGTTTAAGGACGAGAAGTTTCTTATCTGCAAAGAACCATCAAAGGGCTGGAAAGAACCACTGACGAGCCATTATTTTTTAAGGTATAGTATATACATTAACTGAAGAAGAAATGTTTAGCTTTTGAAGTTTGAGAATGAATCTGGATAGATTCACAGTGGATTTTCCTCCAATCCAACACTGCATCCTCTCTTCCTAAACCCCCTCAAACCAAACACAGTAAACTTATATAGTTCATATTAAGGCCTTTGGCGATTATGCACGCACGCACACACACACACACACCCCGTTTCACATTTGTTTCATATTCCAGTAAGGATGTGAGTCATCTACTTCTGATCTTTTAATTATAACATGACAAAAAACATTTCAAAAAAGAAAATCCCTCAGGACTTTTAGGAAGTCTGGGGCCTAGAAAGTGCTGAAATGATGACAATTTACCTAAAAAACAGATAAAGATGCGATCAAGGTAGTGTAGTAGTCTGATCTCATTGTAACCGTCACTTGAGGGAGAGGTATACCAAAAGGAGCCAACAACAACAAGAATGAACAAATAATTTGACATTTGTTCAGCAGTTTTTGTTTATCTGAAATTAATAGTACAATATGTGTGGATTGTTTCTTGAGGAAAAATATTATATAAGTGCAAATATTATTATTTATGTTGCATTAAAAAAGTGATTTATTTTCATGCATATGTGTTATTTCATATCAAATCAACGCAACCCAGAAACTTCAGAGACTGATTTTTATCTCTTTATATTATTAATACTTTTTTCTGAAGAAAAATAAACATAAATGATGATGAAAGACAAAATGTTAAATGCCATGAATAACTATTTACTGAGTAATCCATTATTTTGTAGAGGGGGTCAAAATGACAATTTTTCACCCATTGTTTTGGAGCAAATTTACTGGTAAGAAAAAATAACCATAGAAAGATGGAAGCGTCTTTATTTTAACTCAAATAGGTAGGTCTTTTATTAAGATAAGTTGACTTTAGCACCCATTGTTTCATTATAAACACAATGGTGTGTCTAAACACACACACACACACACACTTACACGCAAACAAACAAAACACAATAATGGAGACCCATATCTGGGATTTAACCATACAGGGTTTTAAAAAATGAGGGTGCCAAAAGAAAAGTTTGTTCTGGTCCAGAATCTAAAAGGATATTAAGATATCTTTAACTCTACTGGCGTTATAGGCACTCAAACTCAAAATAGACAAAACTCTGTGAAAACAAAATTTTGAGCCTGGGACTGCTAGATGAGTTGACAGAATATTACATTGTATTGCTGTTATGTCTCCAGAGTGAGGAAACGTGCAGGTGGGATCACTCTTGTCCCTACAAACCCTGCCCACTCCCCTTTTGGATTGTTGTCCTCTGGCCAGCGCTACAGAGCACTGAGCATCAGGACATCCATGCACACGAACAGTTTTTACCCTCAGGCCAATTAAACTGCCTTCAGGACTCCATAGAGCAATAGTGTATAAATATGTAATGCACATATGCAAATTCACTCATATTTAATTCAGTAACTGTACATTTACATTTACATTTATTCATTTGGCAGACGCTTTTATCCAAAGCGACTTACAATAGAGGAAACCAAAAGCGAATCATCTTAAGGAGACAGTGGTACAAAAAGTGCCATACTACAAAGTTTCACTAGCATCAGAATAGCATTCAAAAGTCAGCTTCACAGATGGAGTTGGGGAGGTCATTCCACCAACGTGGTATGATGAAACTGAGAGTCCGGGAAAGTGTTTTGGTGCCTCTTTGTTTTGGTACAACAAGGCGACGTTCCTTAGCCGACCGCAGGCTTCTGGTGGGAGTGTAGCTCTGCATAAATGATTTTAGGTATAATGGAGCAGATCCAATGACTGTTTTGTATGCCAGCATCTGAGCCTTGAATTTAATATGTGCATCAACCGGCAGCCAGTGGAGAGAGACAAAGAGTGATGTAACGTGCTCTCTTTGGTTCATTAAAGACTAGACGTGCTGCTGCATTCTGGATCATTTGCAGAGGTCTAATTGCACATGCAGGAAGCACATGCACATGCAAGGTAGGTACATACCCCTACCTTTGACATACATTTCCACTTGCACATGTACATACGTCATTCTGTGTTCTATGTCCTACTTTTTTGTATGTCTATTTATACTCTTACCTTGTTTTATATTCTGTGTCGCACTGTAATGTTCTGTGTGCACTTGTTTCTCCTATCACCCAAAAAAAAAAACACTTGGTGACCAAAGAAATCCATTGGTGTGCTCTAATTTATGGTGAGAATGATATTGTTATCTAGGACCTTTTCGGTAGTAAACCCTTGGAGAACTTTTTCTTTGCCAACCAATTGCTTATTTGTTGTGGCAATAAGGAAACATCATTTAACACTTGATGGACTGTTAACTTTTTAACCATCACCACAACCACTAATGGCATCAGAATTATTGCACCAACACAGGGACATTTACAACCACTTCCTGTCCAGAGAATGCCAGTCTAAAAGTGAGGAACACCACAAGGACTTTAACTGGGTTTAGGCTATTTTATAAATGTCTTCTTAAAAATACTATTAAGAAGACATAATAAAATAATAAATACATAATCATAAAATAAATTACACAATTTTCCACTTTCCACTTTCTAATGTGCAGTTGCTGAACCGAGGCTATTTTAAATTTGTACTTGCTCCATGTATCACTATTACTATTGTTCATACTTTGGTGGATTTTAAGTGGATTATTGCACTAAACTAAGCCTAAACATTTTAATACGTGGCAAAACACACATACACAGACATTATCCTACAATTAAGTCATTCTCTGTCATGTAAGCACACAAATATTGGGCACACCTAAAACCAAATTGCACCAGAGTGTTTTCTTAATGACTTTAATGAGTATTTATTCTTGGGAAAGTTCCAGGGAGATGATACATGACAATGTTTTTCTATGAATTCTTGCCCTCCCAGTGACGTGGGGAGCGAAGATTTTCCCTCTGTGTGAATGGTTTTTCTTTTCATCTCCGAGTGTAGAAAAACTCAGCATTTTGTTGGGACAGTTTTGAAATCAAAAGCTGACCAAACAATCGTCTGGCATAAATCATAACTTGTCAATAGACATTAGTGGCTGCAGCACATTGCAGGCTGGTCATTTGACTCCCTTTGGCAGCCCTGTGGAGATAAAATAACACTGTGGTGTTGATAGCCTCACTGAAATAACTGCATAACTGCATTAGCATAACAGGAGGACTGAGCTGTAATGAGCATTAAGATCATTTGTATGCCGTTAGGTACCTGTTAAGTCCATCAGCTCAACTGATCGCTCTACTGACCTAAACACCTCTTAAAATCATTGGCAAGACATGTTTCCAATATTACAATAATATAAAACTCACATCAATCTGGGTGCCAGAGGACAAGTCAGTTGCCTCCGCTTCTGAGACCGTCAATCTGTGCATCTTACCACATGGCTTACTATGCATGACTCACCACGAGCCCTATTGAGAGCGAGAACCCTAAATTGTGACCACAAGGAGGTTACCCCATGTGACTCTACCCTCTCTAGCAACCGGGCCAATTAGGTTGTTTAGGACACCAGGCTGGAATCACTCAGCACACCCTGGATTCGAACTTGCGACTCCAGGGATGGTAGTCAGCGTCAATACTCTCTGAGCTACCCAGAACCCCACATTAATCTCTCTGTTAAAACTTGTGCATTATTTGAGCTGTAAAGTTGTTGTCTTGATTACAGGGTTTATGACGTTATGCAACAAAGTTGTAAAATTGGATATAACTTTACAGAGACAAGGTTAGACAGTGATTTTATCAAACTAAAATCATGTTAACATGCATATTGTTTGTCTTGTGGATATACTTTTGAAACAGCGAGTATTCACTTCCATTGTATGTGCCTCACTATAACCCCCCCAAAAAGGAGGGATGAGACAATAGTCTTTTTTTCTTTTTTCATTTTTGTGGTAGTCAACATGATGACACAAATGCTGTCAGTTGAGTTTACCTTGGATTGAATTGCAATATTCCTTTAACTTTTAGTTTTATACAATTAGAAACAGCTGTGGTGAGTCTGGCCTCACACACTAGATCACCATTTTATAGAACTGAAAATTTAGAAAGTGAACTGTGATAAACTCTTTGAAAGTCCACTGGAAATAGCATAGCTTACCATCTGGACACCTTTACAATATACTATCATTTGGCACACAGTAATTCTAATCTTGCTTACTATTTAGGATGAAAATTGGGATGCAATCATGTTCTCAGCCTGATAAAAAAAAAAAAAAAAAAAATCAGATAAATTTGTAATCTTCACTCAAATGAGCAGTAGGGGCAATAAATATGCAACCACCTATCAGCCACCCAGAACAACCTAGCAACTGCATAGCAACATGCTAACAACCACTCAGAATGGCTCAGCATCCGCATCAACGTCCTGGCAACCACCCAAAACACCCTACCAATTGCAAAGTAATGTACTAAAAAAACACTCAGAACACTTTAGTAACTGCATAGCAACACCCTAGCAACCACCTAAATGGTAAATGGTCTGCACTTATATAGCTTCTCAGTATTCAAAGCACTTTACACTGTTGACTCATTCACCCATATTCATACACCAATGGAGGCAGAGCTGCCATGCAAGGTGCTAGCCTGCCATCAGGAGCAACTTGGGGTTCAGTGTCTTCCCCAAGGACACTTCGGCATGTGTAGTCGTGTGGCCGGGATTCGAACCACCAATCCTGCAATTAGTGGCCGACCCGCTCTACCAACTGAGCCACAGCTGCCCCTAGCATCATAGCAGCACGTTTTGCACAGGCAAGTCTCTTAAGCAATGTTCCTTCCAATGTAAGCAGAGACTATTTAGCGGAGATGGGCCACTTGTATTTAAATGAATGGGAGAAACTGGAACAACCAACCAAGGAGCTCTAGCATCCAGCATTCAACGGATGTAGAAAGGAAGTTCTGCCTAACAGTTAAAAGAGCCAATATTTTTTTGGTATCGCCTGTCAATCAACTTGTTAACATGCATTAGCTATACAAGCTGGGACAATTGTGTGTTTTGACGTAATATGAGGTAAAGAAGTGCAATTTATGATTCCAATATTATCAAACTTTATAGCAGATTTGAAATATGTTCTTAGATTGTAATCTTGACCACATTTCGGTGTGTACCCCATTCAAGTAGATAGGAGCTGCACTGGCATGACTGGAAAAAGTCTTCCAGGAGCATTCCAAAGATGGACAATAGTGGACTGACTTGCTAGATTGGCTTTGACGCAAGTCAGTCCACTTGGTGTCCAAGGGAAAAAAACACTATTTTCAGGCTGGTTCAGCTAACGTGCATACATGTTCTCGAATTGGCTGACAGGCGATGTCTGTATCTAAAAGGTGATTGGCTCTTTTTACTGAAAGGCAGGACTTTCTTTTCTACATATGCAATATTGGGTGTTTACATTTTTTGTTTTAATAAAATTCAAGTGTTCCTTCTTAGGCTAAATAGCCTCTGGTACAACTGGTAAAATCGCATAATTATTTATGTTGCATAAAAACACTGTTTTCTTTTTAAGTGAATGCAATTGCCTACTGTGTAACCAAATAATCCATGGAAACCCATGATCTCACCCTTAATTATTATTTTTTCCAAATATTTAGATTCATGTCATCTGATACCTCCTCAAACCTTAATGCTTGAAATTAGTTTTGTGGATGACTATAAATTGTGCCTAGGCATTATTTTCTTCATAACATTGTTTTAATATAATTATTATTATTTTTAATGGACCAAATAGTGACGAGTTTTGTGTCCAACTTTCATGTGAGCATATCAGGACGCATTTCATGTTGGTTGAGAGAACAAACAGAGTGTGCAGAGAAAAGAAAACCCAAAGATAGTTTTGATTTGTTTAAAAAAAATCATTGTTTTTATGAATTTACTATTATTTTAAAATGTGGAAAATAGTAATAACCTGCTTGATGTGTGTCCAAACTTTTGATTGGATGTGTAGATGAACATTGTCAATGTATAATTTATGAGGTATGTTCCACTTTTACTTAGATCCAAAAAACATCTTTAGCTTGGTAAGTTTCTACAACTACTGTAAGTTGTAAGAAGACCAAACTGTTTCTCATTCTATTCTGTCTCTTTTCAACTCAAGCTGGCTCCTTTTGTGTTTGCTAAAACATGGAGGGCCTGTAAGACAGCCATAAAAACAACGTAAATCTGGCTCGGACAGGCGATGGGGAAATGTGTGAAAGAGTGCATAGTCCATCTATTATTTCACACCCTGAAACCTGTGACCTATCCCCTCTTTCCCGCTTCCATCTCATTCCAATCCAAACTGTCACCTTTTATGGGAGCCTGTGATGGCTTCACTGTGTATGAGTGAGTGAGAGAATCATGGGTAAATTGGAAAGAAAGGGGGAAAGTAAGAGAGAAAAGCCACAATCGAAGACCTCATTCACAGAGGAACCTCTCGCTTTCTTCAACAGCCTTATTAGCTGGCTTGTTCAGAGAGAATGGGAATGTTTCTTTTATGTGGAAAGTGAAAAAAAAACAACAAAAAAAAAACACAGGACTCGGCTTGGGCAGCCTGCTTTAGAGCGGGGAGGAAAATAAGAGGCCAAAGCATATTAGCCACAGTTCCCTCCTCCGCAACGCTCTTTGGCTGCTTTAGTTTTCTCCTCCAGTTCCTTGAAAAGGGCCTGTCCAATGGAGAAGACAGTTTGGAAGGGGAGTGTGGAACACGGCTGGGGGCTCGCTCTGTCTGTGACATTTAGGGGTCATTGATTAGGGAGCCTCCCCTGTGAGAGCACTGGAAGAGAGAGGGCTTCATGGGGGAGCAGCACATGGGAGTCTATAAGGCATTGGAAGTATTGCTAGGATCAAGATGGGCTCCATGTGCAATAGTATTGATGATATACAGTAAACTTGGTTTTCCCACGCGCCATTCCGCTTTGCGCGTGAGCCTTTAAAGTAATATTCAGGGTTCAATAAACGTTAAGCTCAATCAACAGCATTTGTGGCATAATGCTGATTAGCACAAAATTTAATTTGGACTCATCCCTACGTTTCTAAAAAAACTAAAATCGAGGTTGCAGCGAGGCACTTACATTGGAAGTGAATGTTAAGTTTTGAACGTTTTTGAATGTTAATTTTTGAACGTTAAAATACTCACTTTTTCAAAAGCATAGAAGACATAAACAATATGCTTGTAAACATGATTTTAGTGTGATAACATCACTTACTAACCTTTTCTTTGTAAAGTTAGAGCCAATTTTTTCGCTGTTCTTTTCTGCATATCGCGGCGCCGTTTTGCGGTCCGCTCTACATAACGCGACGGCTCGTTTTAGCTTATCGCGGCCCATTCAGCATGTTTCGTGACCGACCCCCGATGGCCATTCCAGCCCTGATCGGCCACAAAGTGCATCGGCCCACCGGGAAAATGCCCGGTATGCCAGATTACTCAGATTGTCCATGTGAAACCTGGTTTTTAGACATGCGGAAAATCCACGTCTCTGCGCATCATCTGCAGTGTAAATATTCACATTTTTATTTTATTTTAGTCATATTTTTTTTGTCTTTTGATGAAAACATCCTTGAAATTCAATCAATGTTTCATCACGTCAAATTCATTAATTTAAGTACATTTTTACCACTAATGGTAAAATGGCACGAAATTTGCATTTAATATAATTTTAGTTGACGATAATGGGCAAAATGATAAAGACGTCTTAAACTTTAACAGACCAGACTGTAACCAAACATATAACTGTATAACTACTTGCATAACTGTAACCCGCTTACATTTTATTAAACATGTATAACATATTAAAGATGAATATGTTTAATATGTAAGAATATCAACATAAGAAAACTATCCTGAAAACCTGAGCTCCAGAAATAATAGCACATAATGAATATACTGAAGTATTAGCTACTATTTAAAGGTTAGTCTGCTGTGAATTCATCATGTTTAAACAGTTTAGGATATTGCGTAACATGCAGCACGCTTTTAATGAAACTGACTCAAGTACATTAATGTTGTGGATAGCCTATAGATGATTAATGCCACGTACTATATATAGGATGTGTTTGAGTGAGGTATTTAATGGGTTAGTAAAGATAACTGTTCATTGTTAATTGTGCATTGTTATTATCATGCAGTATTATTTTTTCTCATTATATTTTCACGTAAACATTTATGTTGTAGCTATAATGCGTCTTTTTTGCCTCATCACATTGCCTATCATCGACAAAATCATAAAACCCTTTGTCAGCAAACATTTTCGTCTGTAATGTAGATGACGATATTAACAGTGGGCATCGGCATTTGCCATTGACTGTTCTAAGAGAGTATCACGAAGCATTTTGATGCGCATGCGTAGAACAGGCTCACTGTTAAAGGAGAATACTTTGAATGGCTGAGCGCTCAACCATGCACGAGACAGGATAGCAGGCAAATACTCTTTTAGCACGTGAGTCAACCGCATGCACATGTGACCACAACGAGCAAAGAAGCGGACTGTCCTCGTGTTTACTAATAATAGGCTATTCCCGTCCTCCAAAGCTCTAAAATCCCAATTGCACAAAATGAATTTTTTTTTAAATTTAATTATGAATTAATAACTTAGATCATATTGAAAATACTGGGTTCAAAATCTAATTTAAACCTGTAAAAAAACAACAGCATAAAATTAATGGCATGGAAGTAATCTAATAAACATTACAATGCAGAATGAATAAGAAATAGACTCTGCACTATTTCTAGGTTATAAGCAAATTTATGACAATGTTAATTCTTTTGTACAAAAGTTCAGATTTCCTTGCTTCCACTGAAGCACATAAGATGTTATTTGGAACATTACCAAATCATGCTGGATAACATGGATATCAGGTTATGCCAGTTCACGTGCATACTGCAATTAAAGCGAAAGAGGATTCATGATTTTATTTTCAATTCAACTTTTCACTCAAATTGGTATGCTGGTAATTTGCAATAGTAAAATGCATTTAAGAAGTAAATGCAAAATAGAAGCAATTTCACAAGTAGTCTCAGACATTTGGAGCCCACTGTACAGAATGTTTTTAAGCAATTTAAAGGGCCTAGTGTGAGGGGCGGTGGGGACCAAACCCCGAATGGATCTGCCGCTGGGTGTCGCTGTTGCAGTGACAGCTGACGCTGCACACCGGCTGTATTCTGCAACAGTCGAGCGCTTCGGCAGCGCGTATCTATGCAGGAGAGGAGGAGGGAGACCCCCAGTTCCGGACAAACTTTGTAGTATTGCGCAGAACTGCAGTTCGGAACGGGTTGCGTCTGCTCGGAGAGGAGCTCGCGCACTGAGATCTGTGATTGGCGGAGAAACGGAGACTCCAAAAAACTATATGCCGGTAAACGTCTCGGGTTTCAGGGGGAGTGACATTTCTTTGGAGGGTTGGAGAAAGAGAAAAAAAGCAATCTCCATAAACCCGACAAAGCGTTTGAGAACGGAGCCACTATCCTCAGAGACTGCGCGTCACGTCAGTGGATATGTGTATTTTCGCGAGGATGGTTTTCACACTGTTGCATCGCGTGTCGGCTTAGAAGAAGAGTGCATTGATTTTGCGCGAGCCGTTTGGTGAAGCAATAACACAACTTGGTTTCCGACGGTTTAAAAAAAGTTTATGGGACGCACTTTTTTTCCATTTGAAGGATTTACACAAACACTCACGGATACTATCTAGTTGCCCGCTGTTGGCATGCGATCCTTTCTTCGGTGCACTGTGATTTTGCCCTGTTGGATTTGGGAATAGTGGATAGTTTTGGTTGCATTCCTCACTGGATTCGGCCCATGCATATGTCCCGTTTATATGCGGATCCTGAGCTTCGCTATTCTGCTCCTCTTCTTGTAAGTCTTATTTATTTTATTTTTTTTACATGTATTTTAAGGGGAGGTACAACACGTGAATAGACTGTTTACATTTCTTTAATTAAAATGAAAAGTTTTTGTATTACAGTACACAGTTTATTGTGACTATCAATTTAAACTGATGGAAAATGCGAATTAAACATAATAAAGGCATATTCAGAAGTGATATGGATTCCACAAAAAAAGTCTTTTTTATGTGATTAGCATTTCAGTAACTGGTAATAATCAGAACTTTTGTGAAAATGTTGTTTATGCAACAGACAAGTAATACGTCACGTATTTTGCCCTTTTATTGAGATAAAATACCCCACATAGCCCCTCTCATTGATAAAGCCTATGTTGAAGGTGCCTTCATTAACCTATTATAAAACTGAGATACATTTACTATATAAGCTAAATGTCACTAAGAAAATGGCTTTGCAGAGATGCATGCCAATGGTGATATAAAATCAGAAGAATGAATGTGTATACATTCTGTTGGCTGCTGTTTTGGATGTTTTGTAGTTGCAAAATTCTTAAATTCACCCCAAATCATTTTCTTATGGTTGTAGTTCCTCCCCTTAACAACTTCCTTAACATAATGCAGATTTTCAATAGAATGAATATCTGAATATTTTGCTGTATTCGTTTATAATTAGAATGTGAAATTTACTGTGTATATATATTTTTTAAATCAAATGAAAAAATGCAACCAATAAAGAGTTGTTTTTCAAGGCGCAGTCTTGCATACATATTTTTCCTCTTCTTTTTTATTGTCTTTTAATCTCCTATTATTATGGCAATTAAAGATCCATGTCCTGAAACCTGTGGTTACAATAAGATGTCAGGACAATGAAATAGAGTGAATTGCATACATGAAGTTTGCTTTTAAATTTGAACTTTGCAATAAGAAATTAGTGTTATCTGAATTTCCTACGTTTACACGGCAGGCAAAGCTCTATGTTAAACTGATTTTTAATAAGTTAAGAGTAAAGGTATTGACTATCAGTAATTAACTCTAATAAAAATGTGCATCACGAAGTTAATCTAATTTTAAAGAATATAAATTATTTAAGTAATCATGTAATAAAGTCATGATAAACTCATTAGGGAGTGCAGCTCGACAAACACTAGAACTGATAACATTAGGTTCAAGTAACAATTCTGATGTAATCAAAGGGCACAGTACAGCTCATTCCCAGTATTTTCTTTGCACTGGCCGTAAACCCTTTAGCGCTTTCAGTGTGAAGTCTTTGTGAACTGATTTGAATGCGATGGCGATTAGCGCCTTTAGATTGCATTTTCCTCTCGTTATATTCCGAAGACAGTTGCACTGAAGTCTAAAATAGTGCATATGGCAAAGTTCTCTAAAGGTGACGTCATACATTGCATTGTGAAATATTTGTCATCAGCCTCCTTTGCATATCGAACATGAGTAATAATAATAAAAAAAAGTGATGTGCCTCGCATTACGATTTCCTAGTGCATTCATTTAAATCATACCCTTTACATTTAGTGCATGACATATGATTTAAAAACTGCAGAAAGTAGCATTGCTGTGCTTAAAAACAAAACTTGTTGTCTCATATTATAAAATAACACACCATACCTGCACACTGCTACATAATTACCCGTTTGATAAATGCATGATCACAGAAGGGACCAATAAAGCAACCGATCGCGCGTCATATCTCAAGAGAGCGCGCGTATCAACAGGGAACCTTCATGACGTTACCTGAACTAGACATCAATTCGGGAGCAACTGGCTCATTCTCATTCCCGCTTTTTTTTGTTTTGAGTATTTGAATCTTGATTTTGATTTGAAGTCACATTCTTGTTTGTGGATATATTATGATCCATTGGAATACAAATTAAAAGCCAAATTATTTGCAATAGATAGATAGATTAATGGATGGATGATAGATAGTCAGACAGAATAGATAGATAGATAGATAGATAGATAGATAGATAGATAGATAGATAGATAGATAGATAGATAGATAGATAGATTAATGGATGATAGATAGATAGATAGATAGATGATAGATAGATAGACAGATTAGATAGATAGATAGATATTCAAACAGATTAGATAGATAGATAGATATACAGATAGACAGATAGATAGATAGATAGATTGATTGATAGATAGATATACAGATAGATAGATAGATAGATATTCAGATAGATAGATATTCAGATAGATAGACAGATTAGATAGATAGATAGATAGATAGACAGATTAGATAGATAGATAGATTGATTGATAGATAGATATACAGATAGATAGATAGATTAGATAGATAGATAGATAGATAGATAGTCAGACAGATTAGATAGATAGATAGATAGATAGATAGATAGATAGATAGATAGATAGATAGATAGATAGATAGATAGATAGATAGATAGATAGATAGATAGATAGATAGATAGATAGGACTAAAATAGAATAAAATGCTTTTAACAGTGCTTTAAATTTGTATGGATAAGACTAAGCAAAAGTGGCAAATAAGCATTCGTGCACAGACTGATGGAGGGTGTTTTGTCAGGTTTAGTGTGTAGGTGTTACACGGTAGGTAGGACTAAAACAATCAGATCATTGGTATGTCTGTGGCAAAGCTTGTTTAACAGCATTTTAACACATGGACCTTGAGTTTCTATCTCAGACTCTCTCTCTTCCTTACATGCATGTTTGTTTAAGTACATTATGAGGACTGCAAACTTAATTCCATTGTTTTTATACTGAGCTAATGGTATTTGCTGTCCTCCAACCCTACATTATTTTATAATGTTGTTTAATTCGTGTTTATTAAGCTGTATGAATTACAGGGACACTTGGGATGTCCTTATAAACAGGTGATGTTGGGTTTCTGTACATTATTTGGTAAGTTTGGTCGTAATGCAGGTTTAATTGCAGGAATGACTAAAATGAACAAATCTTAATTATACCTGCTGGATATTTACGGTTTCCAGACCATGTATTGAGAGAAGTGTTGTTGATCATTGGTTGACTCTTTATCGCTCTGAAGTTTCTGATTTTATGAGATTCGGCATGTCAATTGTTTTTGATGTATGACATTGGCACATTGTTTGATTAACTTTTCTAATTGTTCTGTCTTTTTTCTCATCTTATCTTCTCCTTTTCAACATGGAAAACACCTAACCTGGCTGCTGTCTACGCTGTCCTCTACCTGTGGGATTTACAACCTTTCGACCACTCTCCTCAGCCCAGGTGATTGGAGGGAATTCCAGTGAGTGACAGAGCGTCCAGTCTGAAGTTCATGGTTGGGTGGAACTCCTCAGATGGGATCTGTGTCCAGGGGGAGGTCGAGGAGAGGGGGATGGGGTGGTACGCCCGCTGCTGATGGGATGTCCACTTTGGGGTGGCTTCTGGGTGTGCTTCTGCTTTTGACCCTGACTTCAGTGTCCGTGGCACGGCCGTCGTTAAGGATTGCTGGGAAAGTGGAGACTAAGCTAGAACCAGAAGGTAAGATCCTGCAAGGGCTGGCAAGCCCCAACATTTTGAATATCAGCTTTTCTGCTCCATGCTCTGGTTGATTTCTGACCCTGCTGTTAGGAAATCTTAATGCTTCATTGGTGACAAGAAAACAGATGCATTATTACGGCTTAATCGCAATAACAACAACTCGATTCTCCTACTCAGCTGCACCTATGTGTGCAAATATTTAGTTTTTATTGGGGGAAGCCTCTGGAAAATAAGGAATTTGGGTGAAAAGGCACTTAAGCAGAATTTCTTGTGGTAAAGGATTCCTCATTGGCTTCATCCATCATTAGTTATAGATTTATTTATGAGATGTAACTTTCTGTTTAACCAATTCAAGAGTGTCAGGAAAGTTTTGAGGGGGCTGCTTTGCGATGATGTGTGGTTTGGCATTTTTATGAGCTCTCGTGCTATGTTGTAGTATGCAAAGCCTAGGAACCACAATTTTTGCATGGAGCACGTGTTTTGAAATGGCAATAAATATGTAGATAAATTGGTTCGAGCATATCACTTTGAGGTTTTATAATGTATGGAATAATTTTTTGTATGGTAAGTTCTTTTCAAAAGAGTCGCTTTTAGGAATTTTGTGGTTCCACACGTGACGTCTCTTTTCATTTTCTCCCACATATTTTCTCTTTCTCCATCTGTCTGAGTTTAATATTGTTCTGAACTGTGGACCACACACATACCTGCTAGCTTGGCATGTAGACGCAAACCAACCAGTATTAGTTTGTTTGGGAAGAAAATAAACCCCACTTGGATTCAGATTTTGGTTAAAATGAAAGGAGATACTTTCTCCCCCACTTTTTGTAGGTCTCCTGACTTCCTTTAAACGGGATGTGGTTTGTCATCATCTTCATTCCTAACCCGTTTGAAAAACACTTGTTTTTCTTTGTTTTTTTACTAGCTGAGGAGTGGCAAATTCCCTGTGGCGTGTCTTGGCAACAGTGTGCGATGGTGTACCATAAGTGGTTGCATTGTTGATGCCATTTTTCCATTTCGCTGTTTCAGCCAACGTGGTCAATTGTGTTTGGGCCAGCAGATAATTAGAACTGTTGAGTTGAATAAGTCTGCTTTTGTTCTTCAAGCTTTACTCACTATGTTAATGAAAGGTTTATCAAACAAAATCACTTTAAGGGGCCACCCCACCCCCAGCCAACACTCTCCAGACACCCTTTGACCTCAGGGTCAGAAGAGGTCCATACATACCCACAGTGGGGTTAAAGGAATAGGTCACCATAACAGAAGTTCTGTTATAATTTACTCACCCTCATGTTGTTCATGGCATTTTTTCTGATGTGGAAAACAAAATATGATATTTTCTCTCTATACAATGAAAGCATATTATGACTAGAGCTTGTCAAGCCTAAAAAGGACAAAAAACACAATAAAAGGATCATTAAGGTAGCCCATTTGACTTGTGTGCTATATTTCATGTTTTCTGAAAACATTTGATTGCTTTGTGTGAGTAACAGACATAAAATATTAAGTTATTCTTAACTGAAAATATTAACTCATCTTATTTGCGCACTTTACAGCCCCTGGTCACATTATGCCTTCATTGTATTGAAAAGAGCAGCATGAAGAGGTTTCATTTTATTTTGTGTTCCATGGGAAAATAAATGTAGGTGAGCAAATTATAACATAAGTATAATTTTTTTTTTTTTTTTAAGGAACTATTGCTTTAAGAGTGAAGTAGAATGCCTTGTGTAACGTCTTATAAATACAAAAAGACATTCTTTTACACTGAATTTGCTACATTTTCCAATTACTTCAAATGATTAACTTTTCACCTCCTTGCACTAAGTGGTCTATGTTGTGGAACTTTGTAAGACGATTTGCACTTTTCTCTCCTATCATATGATGGAAGATTATGGGGAGGTCATGTGACAGAGGATTAAGTGACTGAAGTGGTGTCATGTGATGCGAATAGGCTTGGAGGTTTTGGTGAAAGGTTTAGAGCGCTAACCATACCACCCACTGTCTTGTTTTACAGACAAGGGTGTGCTAAACATGTTTACCTATACTCTCGGTATGAATGAACAAAACGTATCATTTCAACAAAAAGCCGGCCATTAAATGCCCACCCCTGGAGGGAAACTACAATGGCCCTCACCTGATGGGGTGGGTTGTAGCCCCTTTCTGGGAGGGGTAATTGTTTAAGATAGCATATCAATTGTGGCTTTAAAGCTGAAGTTTGTGATTTTTCATGTTAAAATACTTTCTACTATCCCAGTTTAACTTGCTAAAAGAACTGTAAGTAAGCCGTTATTATGCTGATTTCTGTGAAAAGTTAATACAGCAATATATACTCAATAGTGCTAATAGTGTGAGTTTGGGGTGGGACTATCTGTTTCGACAGCCAATGGAAGACTGGGGGAGTGTTTTGGAAACCTGTTTGGTGACCCTAGTGACTTCATCTTAATGTCCAATGTTTTTTGAACGAGGTTTACGAAATATTCCCGTATCTTCCCGAATCAGCGATTGTGCTCGCTCAAAATGAGTTATTTGTAATCTGAACGTTCGTTGTCTCTTTTAAGATGTGAGGTTGGTAGAGCGGTCAAAATCTTCTGGGAGGATGGAAAATGACATGTTGTGAAAGTGTGGGAATGCAAACTTGGATCACATGTAATTTGACAGGGCTGAGAGCACAATAGAGTTCAAGCTCTTCGCCTTTATTCCTTCATTCCCTGCCGCCCCATAAGGTTTGAGGTTGAAACCAGAGGTAAGGCCAAGCTGACAGAGTGGTGGAAAACGTGTGATCACACACATGGTTGGTCGGGATCATTGTTATTTGGATTCCATGATTTATTTATTGTCATTGGAGTAGTTCTGCTAGTGTTCTAGTGTGCGCCAGTGTCTCCCGTTGGTTTGGACAGAATTAAACACAGTCAAACTGGGCTTTGATGATGTTTAAATCATTGGCTAAAGATCCAAGTAAAAGTCTTGCTGTCTTTCCTGCCATCACACTTTCTCCTGAATCAGAATCGTACCAATTCCACTCTCTTGTGCTCTTTACCCTGAGGGCTTTCCAGCACAACTCAGACATTCTTGTTTATGTTGAGAATGGACAAACCTGTAACACCAGTACTTTGGGGTGGAATGCACGGAACAAGACACAACACTTCTAGGGATGTACAAAACTTGAAATCGTCGTTGGGTTGCGTAAATGGCTAGACAAAGACGTCCTGTCTACTTAAGGCTAAGGCTGTGGCACATAGATAACTGAAGTATACTTTGGGCTTTATGCTGGTTAGGAGTTAGCACACTCTGATTGGAGGCTCTTCTCAAGGGGCGTTTACATAAGCCATGTTCTTACATTTAAAAGCAACCAGAGGGAGCGCAATGTAATGGAGACATATCTTTAATAGTTGGATTAAGTGTTGTCACAGTACCAAAATTTCAGTAGTTGGTGCCGATACCAGTGAAATTTCGATACCACAGCAAAAATATCCTAATATGTTAATGTGTTATTGAACACACCAGTTTAGGCATTTTAAATTATTTACTAATTATTTTACTAATTATAGTTTAATTTAATTTCATCATCAAAATGATGTCTAATCAAATCAAATTCTTAAAACATTTAACAAATGAAAATATAACTTTTCAACATTATTTTGTGAAACTTTTATTCAACAGCTGTCTTGCTTGTGATATTTTGATTTATTATTATTATTATTATTATTATTACTACTATAGTGAATATTAAATGTTGCTATACAGTTGTAATATATTTTTATTCAATTTCAGGCATGTAGATTTTATTTAGTATTTTGCTTTTATGACATGTGATTTTTGCCGGAAGCTTCACTTTCCCGGATAAACGGTTCATGGCACACTCAGTGTGATCATTGAAGACTTTTATGTCATGTCTGAAATCTTTTACACTGGCCTTTGTGTCTGACAAATGAAATGTAGTACACAGTTTTGGAGTGTGTTTTAAATGTTATTACTGTGAAGCATTTTGGTGAACTCTGTTGTTTTACATGCTTCATAAATAAAGCTGAGCTGAGATTAAAGCGCAAATATGTGTTTTATATTTATTATTAATATTTATTTTAATTATATAAATATTAGGGCTGTCAATCGATTAAAATGTTTAATCAAATTAATTACATGGTGTCCCAATTAATTAATCGCGATTAATCGCATTTAATCGCATATACAAATATTTGCTGAGAAAGCCCCTCATATAAATATAATTCAATATAAATGATGAAATAATGATACATAGTTATCTTTAAATATAAAAATAAATAAATAAAAAAAACAAATATATAATAATATTCAGATAATTAAAATGCATGACATTCTTGTGGCAGAAGAGTTAATCATTGATAAGTCAATACAAAAAGCGACTTTAGAATACAGTGTATTGTTTACTACTATATTATTGAACATAAGTCAATCATTGCGTCAATTTACACCTGCATCAGACATGCTTGTGTATCGTTTCGGGTGTGTTGCGTCATAAACATAAATTTTTAGGTCACTGTGTCAAGTTAAATATAGTTTAATACTTAGAACACGTATTGAGATCCCTTAGTTCGGATTTACACTCCATCAAGTGTTTGAACGCAAGAACGAAATGCATGTTTGTGTTGTTCTGCTGCTTAAGGGTGTTTTTCTTCACTGTATAAACTGCGCATTGCCACGCAGTTGAAGTTTCACTTACTGCCCTCTGGAGTAAACAGGTGGTACTACAAACATTTCTCAGGAATCTTCCATATCATTGCGGGCATTGCGATTAATTGCGTACATTTTTTTAACGCGTTATTGTTAAATCGACAGCCCTAATAAATATATATTTTACAAGTGCTGCGTGGTTCACAATGGATAAGTGCTCTGCTCTGTCATCTCATACAACCTGAATGATTCTCAATGTCTGTTGAGTTTCTATTGGATGAGCGGTCGGATTTATTTAAAGTTTGCTGCTTATCCTGTAAGATTGCAGCCTTTAGTGGTTTAAAAAATCACACTAGGACATTGTAAAAGGAGTAACAGAGCAGGTGTTCAAAATAAGCCTGCGAGCATTTTAAAGCTGTTGTGTGTGGCTGTCGGTGCTCGGTACTACTGGTACTGCAGAAACACTGGTATCGTTACATCTTTTTTATTTTAATATCGACTTGTTACCGAAGTACTAATTATTTACTGGATTATTTTGAACTTGACATGCCTTCTTAAAGCATAACGCTTATTACAGGATGTGATGCAACGCAAGGGCCAATAATGTACATCTACATGTGTGTGGCTTTATAGGGGATGAATTTAAAGGCATAGCGTTTCCGAGAGGGTTTTACCATACAAAAGCATGCTGAATATAACTAAAACATTTTTTATTGTTTATATATATATATATATATATATATATATATATATAAAATATCTAGATTGACCTCGCGAATCGACTGGTAAGTTGTTGGATCACTAGTTGACTATCACCACGACCTATCCCTAGATTCCACAAAGATGCTTGGCCTCACGCTCTTTCTAGATAAGCATACTTAAAGTGACCACCTGCCTATAGCAGGGTGTTTCCTGGGCGAATGGTGCTTTGTTTACACCAAACGGTCCTAAATCTTGATAGCAAGTCCCTGCAATAAAAGTGTCAACTCACTCCCTTTGTTTATTGTGTTTCCCTTGGTGAATGAAGCCACACTCCCCATCTAAACAAACTAAAAGCTGTCGGAGAGTTAATGTTCCAGGTAATTTTATAGCAATTGGCTGACGATAAAGAATCATATCTTATCTAATTCCACAACAGGGCTCCAAACAAAAAAAAAAAAATCAATTAAGGAGCCAATGGCTCCTACAGGGGGAAAAACAGGCGCCAAATATTTTAAAAATTTTTTAACTCCATCCATTCCTTTTCGTCCCGCAGCTCGCTAACAGTGTAGTCTGTGGAGCATTCTTCGCAATTATGTGATCACGTGCATTTTTATGCTTGTTACTGTCACCGTGTTTTCTAACAGTCTCTTTTTTGAAATTGTTAGTTCCTGCAATGAACTCCGTTTTCCCCGCTATTTCTTTGATATAAACTTTTGTTATGTATCTCGGGAAATGTAATGCAAATTTTAAAATCAAAAGGGAGTAAACTTTTACTGTCGCCAATGGCGACCTTGACAGAAATTACACTCACAAATAAATTTATTTGGTCACAAATGCGACCATTTTTAGTCGCAGTTTGGAGCCCTGCACAAGGATGATGATTTATCGACTTTATAGACATTACATTTTTATCGTCTGTTAATGCTGAACTTCTGTAAAGCTGCTTTGAAACGATGTGTGTTGTGAAAGGCGCTATACAAATAAAATTGACTTGACTTGACTTGACTTGATGTCAACGCTCTTCAATGGTATCTGTTGAAATGTACAGTGTGTACTCAGAGGGATCTGCTCCTTTACAAACTAATAATTTTAATTTTAATAGGACCTTTTATGCACACGTTGATTTGTGGGCAATAGTGAGAAGTAAGAATGTATGATTTTAATTAGGTAAAATAGTAACTAACTTACATTTTTGCATTTTCTGAAGAAAGTTTGAGTATTGATTGATAAGGTGTTGTGGGTAGTTTCTAGGGTGTTGCTCTCCGGTTATTAGGATGTTTAAGGTGGTTGCTTACTGACCCATGTCTAAAGAGTCCACCCCATATCTCTATGATATTCTAGTCTTTAGATATAGGTTTGGGCTAAATCTGGTGGGAATTTTGTGCCCATTTTATCATCTGTCAGTGAAAAATCACAAGTCCCATTGCTTAGGAAAGAAAACGCTGACCTCTCCTCAACAAAGTGCACTATTTGATGTACCATTCATGTCTATAGCAAAAACAGTATGGAATGAGTCATACACCAAAGTTGAATACTTATGGTTTAGGGTTTTTTCAAATATACCACCAAATTCCAGCGTTTGTATGTAACTTTGATGGTTTTGGAGGGAAATCTGGCCAATGAGATGTAGCCTTTGGGGGCCCGGATGTTTGTGTTGGTTGGTTGCCATGGGTGCCCCTAAGCTGGCCATGCAATTGTCATGACAATAAAGCTTGCTGAAATTACAATTTGAAAGGCAATTGTGATTAGGCAAGAAAAGGATCGGCTACAGAAGAGTGTTGGGATTTAACTGCTGGAGAAAGAGAAAAGGGTGAGAAAATGGAGCAGGAGGGGATGAGAATGGAGAATAAGAGGATTGCACAGCTGGTGTGGAGGGTGTGTGGTGTAGATATGTTTACTTGAGGAGTTGGGGTGGTTGGGTGTAGAACAAGGTTTCCCAAAGTTGCTAAGGCAAGCATCACTTACTATTGCTTATACTTAGGGTTATGGATTTGAATAAACCTCTAACCCCAAGTATTAAACCATTTGTTCTATGAACACGAATATTACCTCAAATTGTGTGACTTGTTGAGGAGATCTATGCTTTTACTTTTTCCAATGATTATATGGACAATTTGCACTGATGAACATTACAAAAATGATAGACTTGCATTGAATGAGATACCTGAGCCATATCTCCTTCAGATTCAAGTTATACAAATGCAGGTATCTCCTGATCTCCTCATACACACACTCTTGAAGTGCACATCCACTGTTGTTGTTTTCACCTGTTGTTTAGCAGTGATCCTCTTCTAGTGCTTCTTCGTGACAGCAATGACTCAACTGTGAGTGTTGACACCTTGTGAGCCCACTAATTAGTGTAAATAATTCCAGATGCATGCACATGCGTTCAGAGTGTGTACGGTTTCAAAACACGCATTGAATGCTTGAGAACTCTGCTGATGATGAAATTTGCCTCATGCATCCTATATGCAGATGCCTAGCATTCATGTCGGACCAAAGTGTACTTTGGGTTTTAGTAAACAACCACCCATATCAACTTAACAACCGTATTGCTACATGTTTATGTAATCGGTCCTGCTTGAACCGGCATGGAAAGCGGCGTGCCAACGAGGAGGATAAAATCTACAGCCTCTAGCATCAGTTGATAGTGCACCTCTTGAGGCCAGGGGAGTGAGGTTTACACATACCGCACAGCTATCATGCACCAGCTGGCTCCCGTTACACTCACCCCCCCAATCCTCACTCCCATCCGGGTCACAGCACCACTGTAACCGGTCCTGTTCACGATTTGAACCAGCATTAGCCTGCATGGGAGGCGGGCGCGATAACGAGGAGACTAAATGCTAGAGCCCCTAGCATCAGTTGCTAGTGCACTTATTGTGGTCAGGGGGGTGAGGTTTACACATACCGCACAGCTATCATGTACCTGTTGGCTCCTGTTACATTTAGAACACTTTAACAAGCACATTGCAATGCTAGCAACCACCCATCCACCAGTCTAGTATTGTGGCAGGCAAGTATCACTCACATTTTCTTCAGAAAATGTAAAAACCTACATTGTGTTTTTGAAACGCTGCATTTTCAATGGAGAAAACGCTGTTCTAGAGTGGATGAGAGATTCTTAATTTGTTACATTTTCTTTAAGAATTATACATTGTAAATTGATTTTTGTTACAAACCCCTAAGAGTTTGAAATATTGGAAAGTCCTCATGTAGAGGGAAAGCAAGGGTGTTACTTATATCATCAGAGCTATATTATACGCACCACATCCAGCTGACATAGAGCACTCAGTGATGCGCACAGAAGTCTTGATTCCAATTCCACATCGCGAACAGGCGCAGACAGACAGATTAAAGTGTGAGAATTGGACAGACTGGATCCTGTCACAGTTTTGCAGAGACCCTAATTATCTGCTGCAGCAGAGGCGAAAATGAGATGTGGTGCAGCGGGCGGCAAGTGCTAGACGGTCTGTATCTGTCACTTGTGACGGGATATTTGATAATAGCTGCCACTCAAAGGGGATGGCACTCTCTTCAAAAGCTTTCCCAGGAAAATACAAGACAAGATTCATTCACACCTTGAGAAACTGAGCATGCCTGCTTGCCTGCATGTGTTTTACCTCAGCACAAACACAAAATATATTTTTAAAAGTACGGTTCACACAAAAATGAAAATTCTGTCCATATGCTTTTGTTTTGTAATTTTCTTTTTATATGGAGTATAAATAATGACAGAATTTTCATTTTTGTGGGTGAGCCGTTCATTTGAAATCATGTATTATTCCTGTAAAAGTAAGGACTTGAGAAAAGGAGTATGGTCATTCGAGTAGAATAGGATGTTTCTCTGACCTTCTCCCTTTCCCGTGACAAAATCTGGAATTTGTGAAATTCAACAGGTTGTGGATTTGTGGAGGGTTGGTGTCTCAGGGATGGGGGTAGGGGTGGGGAACTGGGTGATGGGTGAAAGGTTAAAGAGCAAATCAGAGAAGCAGGAGCTGGTGTTGATGGTAAAAAACAGATGTACTAGATTCAAAGAACAAAGACAGAGAGCGAAAGCATGGCGAATGTTTGAAGATTAAGGTTACTAAGATCTTCTAGTGTTTATGGTTGTGTTATACATCTAAATAAATAATATATTGATGTTTAACACCTAAGCTCAATTGACAGCATTTGTTGCATAATGTTGATTACCAAAAAAAATGATTTCAACTCGTCTCTTCTTAAAAAAACAACAAAAAACATCTGGGTTTGAGTGAGGCACTTACAATGGAAGTGAATGGGGCCAATCTGTGAATGTTAAAATACTCACTGTTTCAAAAGTATAGCCTCAAGACACGTTAACATGATTTTAGTGTGATGATAGATGATTACTACGTTTTTTTATGTAACGTTATATCCGATTGTACTATTTCGTTGCGTTGACGACATAACGTCGTAGACCCTAAAACTCAAAAACAACCATAAAAGTTATGATTTCATAATTGACAGAAAATGTAAAAACCTACATTGTGTTGTTGAAACGCTACACTTTCGATGGAGAAAAATGCTGTTCTAAAGTGGATGAGAGATTACTGCATTATGAAATTAAAACAAAGTATGGATGTAGCCCTAATTTGTTACTTTTCTTTAAGAATTATACATTGTAAATTAATTTAACTTTTGTTACAAACCCCTTGGAGATCCATTATGAACCACTAAGAGTTTGAAATATTGGAAAGTCCTCATGTAGAGGAAAGCAAGGGTGTTACTTATATCATCAGAGCTATATTATACGCACCACATCCAGCCGACAACTTTACAGCTCAAATAATACACAGAAGAATTAGTGTTCTTATAAAATTATGAGTTTCACATTTTTGCCTTTAAACCCTCCAAACAAATGTGCCCCGTTCACTTCCATTACAAGTGCATCACTCATCGATTTTGCATTTTTTAAAGAAAAGGAGGGACGAGTCAAAGTTCAATTTATTGCTGATCAACATTATACAACAAAATGCTTAATATTAATTTAAATGTAAGAACTATATTACTGTGAAAATTAATAGTTTTTCACTCACATTGATAATATTATCTGATGACAGTTTTGTGTCAATGTATTGAAATGGACTGTAAACTGATTCTCTTAAATAAATACATAATTACCTACGCTAACAATGTTTTTGCTGCTGACGATTGAATCAGAGATGCTATTAAAACATATCTCCAATGTCCAAATAAATGTGCTCTAAAATTGGCACGATAGCCACTATATTGCTTAATTTTTATTCCACTAGTAAAATCATTGCAAACATATCAGGAATATTTCACCCAGCCCTTGTTTTGCGAGAAGTTTTCTTTTAAATATGCAGATGTTTGAATTATGTTATTGTTGTCAACAAATTTGATTGTTAAATCAGCTAAAAGTGGTTGGAAAAAACCCCCACAATGAATAATTTGGACACATTGGAGAGCTTTTTTGGTTTCTTTACTAGCTTTTTTGATTATTTCTGCATTCTCTCTCTCTCTCTCTCTCTCTCTCTCTCTCTCTCTCTCTCTCTCTCTCTCTCTCTCTCTCTGTCTCTGTTAACCGCATGTGCTACTTAATACTTTCCACCACTTAAATCTATTGCGGCTGTTCACTACTCATTAGCATCTTATCCAATTTTCCAGTATGTACAAAAGTTTAGTGAGATAGTGATGTCCACTGGTCATGTTACAGTCTATTAGCGTGTACGTAAACAAACACGGAGCCACTTGTGTTGTTTTTCAATTGGGGCTTGAGAAGGCCTCGTATTTTTTTCACATTTACCTTTAATTATACAATACAATTGAGGTAAACATGCAGCCAATAACAGTTAACTATCTGCTGGACAAACAGAGGCCTTCCAGAAAAAGCATGGCAATGAATACTAATTCCATCAATCAACAGAAAAGGTCATTGTAAGCGAAAAGGCATAAAGGAAAAGTTAATTGTTTCTGGATTAGCTGTAAAACAGGAGCTTGTGTACGGCAGCGTGCCTGGGGAGAGATTGTAGACCTTCTAGCACACTCCAAAGCCCTTGAGGACTGAGCGTGTCATATGACTTTCCCTTTTGCCGGTGTGTAGTTGAATCTGCAGTATACATATGCACAATAGGGCAAGAACATGCAGGAAGAAAGGTGTGTTAGTCTGGGAAGGGTGGAGAGGATCTTGACACCACTAATTATATTTTGTGTCTTGACAAGTCTGACCATGTCTATCCAAACATCTTGCTTTTAATGTTTGTGTCTTTTTGTGCTCTGGAAAGCTGTCCGGTCTTTCTCAGTTCATGTTAATCATAGTTTACACATAGCATCTCTCACATTTTCTTCATAAAATTAAAAAATCTAATTTAAATCGTCTTTTTGAGAAAGATAGTTGGTAATGCTGAAGAACCACAGTTTTATTGTGGTAAAATTACTGGACCATCTACAGTATTTTGGTGGAAACTATGGATGCCATAATTTTTGTAAGTGTTTCCAGACAAAAAATAAAATACAGTACTCATATACACATACATTATAACACATTTGCATTCACTTTTTGCTATTAAAAAGTAGAATATGGCCTACTAGCCAAATTATTGGACAATTAAAGTCTTGGTTACATACGTAACCTTGGTTCCCTGAGGGCAACGAGACACTGCGAATAATCGCTATATGACACCGTCGGAGTGTCACATGGTCTGAAGCCCCAATACGATCATGCCAATTCACTGGCTGATGGTGCTTAAGTGACGCCCCATAGGGAGATATGTCATGGGCTCCATAAAGGAGCTAGTTTTTACACCATAGATTGAGATGTGTCATTTTTATTGTTCCTCGAGTCGTGCCGGATCAAGCGGAAAGTCCAAATGGAGCCGGTGAACTCAAAGGCTTTCCTTAACATGATGCGCTTGGTTGGACTGCAAAACCACTGCGTGTAGATCCAACAGCTATCTGAAAAGAGTGACATCCATGCCACCATCAAAAACTCTAGCAGAGATAGCAGTTTTTTTACTGGAACCGTTACTGGAACCGTTAAGGAACCGGAATAGTTAAGAGGAATCGGAACCGGAATCGTAAAATTGTTACGATTCTCAACCCAACTTGTAATGTTTGGAAAAAAACACATGCTTGCCACTCAAATGGGAGAAAAATAATCCTCACTTTGCCGTGAGTCACGTGCTTAGACAATTTGTGCACTGAAGAACAGAATATTTGACACGATGGCACGAAAACGAGCTCCTTAGGGGGCGTTGCTTAAGTGCCAACAGCCAATGAATTGGCGTGATTTTATAATGGCTTCAGACCACATGGCACTCAGACGTTGTCAAATAGCGATCTTACGCAGCTCGAGTTCTACGAAAGGGAACCATGGTTTTACTGAAAATGTTTATCAGTGATTGTGGTTTGGACTGTGTCTGTGGTCTGGATTTAATCATCTAACATGTGTTAATTGCCCTGAAATCTAATATATGTGCTGGTGTTGCTCTGTATGAAAAGGATTGCATTGTTCCCTTCTGTACTAGTAAGTGTTGATGGCTCTGAAAACAAAAAATATACATTGCAATTTTGACCTCATTCGATCATGTAACATCAAGGTGACTCACTTGTGGACTGTTTGTTGTATTATATTATGTGACTTTAGTCGTTATTTATCATTCTATCCAAAGGATAATGTGAATTGAGTGGATAGGATTTCTTTCCTGAAATCCAACATACTACCGAGTAATCTAACATACTGATTGGGGTGTTTGATTTCAATTTCTGTTGGCTTTGCTCTCAACGATGTGAATTCTTAATCATATGATCCCCGCCACCCCAACTAGTAGTTGACTGAGATATTTCTCTTGATGTTTGGTTTACATTTACATTAATACATTTGGCAAACGCTTTTATCCAAAGTGCCTTACAGTGCATTACATGTATACATTTGATGAGTTTGAGTGTTCCCTGGGAATCAAACCCATGATGCTGGTGTTGCTAGTGCCATGCTCTACCAGTTGAGCTACAGGAACTAAGTTTTCCAGGATAGATATTGCGGAGACTGCTATACCGCAAGTGCATAATTATTGAAAATGGGATAAACATGCAATAACAGGGCTTAATTCGAGGTCGAGGTTAAAATGAAAGGGAAATGAAAGCCAAAAGCTCTGTTTATTAAAGGAACAAATATTGAGCGCTATTTCTCTGCTGGCATCCTTTTAATGTCAACAATCTGCTAATGCCACCCTCTTTCCTACTGGTACAGCTGCATGCTTCCAGAATCACTCTGTATACATGATTCACAGCTAATGGGATGCTCTGAGGTGGCTAAATGTGTAATAATTGTGGTTTACAAAGTATGGTTTGCTTAAATTAATAGTTCACTCTAAATGAAAATTAATTTATGATTTAACTGTCACTTTAAATGATACTCTGAAACTCTAGTCACTGTAGGGTTGCCAGGTTATTATGGTGTAGTGTTTTTTTTTCATCTTACATTCTTGCTTGTTTTTTTCTCTCCCACATATATTTCTCTTTTCCTGTGCACCCTATCACCCTTTTCCTCTTGCCCTTTTCTCTTTTTTCCTTGCTCTGCAGACCCTCAAACCAAAATCCAAGACTCTAAGCCCACTCTGTGCTCTGTACACCCGGGCGAACTTCTCAAGCTCAGCTGCCCCCTGCCCGAGGCGGCCGCAATTGTTTGGACCAAAGACGGCTCCTCACTGGGCCCGGACAACCGCACTCTCATAGATCAGGAGTGGCTACAGATTCGCGACGCCACCCCTAAGGACTCCGGTCTGTACGTGTGCAGTGCCGCAGGCTCGCATGCCGGAGATGTGCTTTGCTTCATCGTAAATGTAACAGGTGAGACATCTGTCTGCCAAAGGTGGTGCCAGTGAGACATTATATTCTACAATATTTTTTCACATATCATCCATCACAATCTGGGCTGTAATTCTGAGAGGATTCTATTTATTCCTTATTAATGTGTGTAGTGTATAGTTACAGTTTGTCAGTCACTTCACAATGCAGAAAATACATTGTAATCTTTAAGAATACTGTGCATGCCCAATTTGGCTGTACAGATTGATGTTGGGATATGTTGGTATTGTTCTTTCACAACATTTGTTGACTCTGTATCAATTTACTATTAAAGGTGTGTAAAGTGTGTAATTTTGGAGCCTCTAGTGGCACCTAATGGAATTGCAGTATTTTTGTTTTAGAGGCCGTTTGTGCCAGCCACAACAACATTGGTTAAACCAATGGTTTGAGTTTAAGGCGGGACTACCTGTTTGTTCGAAATATGCCAGATGGAGGTAGTGTTTGAACTTTGTGTGAAAACACTCATTATATTATATATATAGTATAGTTCAGTGATATAGTATAGATACACTGTAGTACAGTTCAGTGATATAGTATACTGTAGATGTATAGTATAGAAAACTCATTATGGCAGTGAACGCTTCCCTACTATAGTATAGATATACTGTAGTATAGTTCAGCGATATAGTATATAGATAAACTGTAGTATAGTGGAGCGATATAGTATATATATATATATATATATATATATATATATATATACTGTAGTATAGATCAGCGATATAGTATATATATATATATATATATATATATATATATATATATATATACTGTAGTATAGTTCAACGATATAGTATATATATATATATATATATATATATATATATATATACACTCACCTAAAGGATTATTAGGAACACCATACTAATACTGTGTTTGACCCCCTTTCGCCTTCAGAACTGCCTTAATTCTACGTGGCATTGATTCAACAAGGTGCTGAAAGCATTCTTTAGAAATGTTGGCCCATATTGATAGGATAGCATCTTGCAGTTGATGGAGATTTGTGGGATTCACAGCCAGGGCACGAAGCTCCCGTTCCACCACATCCCAAAGATGCTCTATAGGGTTGAGATCTGGTGACTGTGGGGGCCATTTTAGTACAGTGAACTCATTGTCATGTTCAAGAAACCAATTTGAAATGATTCGAGCTTTGTGACATGGTGCATTATCCTGCTGGAAGTAGCCATCAGAGGATGGGTACATGGTGGCCATAAAGGGATGGACATGGTCAGAAACAATGCTCAGGTAGGCCGTGGCATATAAACGATGCCCAATTGGCACTAAGGGGCCTAAAGTGTGCCAAGAAAACATCCCCCACACCATTACACCACCACCACCAGCCTGCACAGTGGTAACAAGGCATGATGGATCCATGTTCTCATTCTGTTTACGCCAAATTCTGACTCTACCATCTGAATGTCTCAACAGAAATCGAGACTCATCAGACCAGGCAACATTTTTCCAGTCTTCAACTGTCCAATTTTGGTGAGCTCTTGCAAATTGTAGCCTCTTTTTCCTATTTGTAGTGGAGATGAGTGGTACCCGGTGGGGTCTTCTGCTGTTGTAGCCCATCCGCCTCAAGGTTGTGCGTGTTGTGGCTTCACAAATGCTTTGCTGCATACCTCGGTTGTAACGAGTGGTTATTTCAGTCAAGTTGCTCTTCTATCAGCTTGAATCAGTCGGCCCATTCTCCTCTGACCTCTAGCATCAACAAGGCATTTTCGCCCACAGGACTGCCGCATACTGGATGTTTTTCCCTTTTCACACCATTCTTTGTAAACCCTAGAAATGGTTGTGCGTGAAAATCCCAGTAACTGAGCAGATTGTGAAATACTCAGACCGGCCCGTCTGGCACCAACAACCATGCCACGCTCAAAATTGCTTAAATCACCTTTCTTTCCCATTCTGACATTCAGTTTGGAGTTCAGGAGATTGTCTTGACCAGGACCACACCCCTAAATGCATTGAAGCAACTGCCATGTGATTGGTTGATTAGATAATTGCATTAATGAGAAATTGATCAGGTGTTCCTAATAATCCTTTAGGTGAGTGTATATACTGTAGTATAGTTCAGCGATATAGTGTATATATATATATATATATAGTTCAGCGATATAGCATAGATATACTGTAGTATAGTTCAGTGATATAGCATAGATATACTGTAGTATAGTTCAGCGATATAGTATAGATATACTGTAGTATAGTTCAGCGATATAGTATATATATATATATACTGTAGTATAGTTCAGCGATATAGTATATATATATATATACTGTAGTATAGTTCAGCGATATAGCATAGATATACTGTAGTATAGTTCAGCGATATAGCATAGATATACTGTAGTATAGTTCAGCGATATAGTATATATATACTGTAGTATAGTTCAGCGATATAGTATAGATATACTGTAGTATAGTTCAGCGATATAGCATAGATATACTGTAGTATAGTTCAGCGATATAGTATAGATATACTGTAGTATAGTTCAGCGATATAGCATAGATATACTGTAGTATAGTTCAGCGATATAGTATATATATATATATACTGTAGTATAGTTCAGCGATATAGCATAGATATACTGTAGTATAGTTCAGCGATATAGCATAGATATACTGTAGTATAGTTCAGCGATATAGCATAGATATACTGTAGTATAGTTCAGCAATATAGCATAGATATACTGTAGTATAGTTCAGCGATATAGCATATATATACTGTAGTATAGTTCAGCGATATAGTATATATATATATATATATATATACTGTAGTATAATTCAGCGATATAGTATTGTGGCACGGTGGAGGGCGGGACCGGCGCGTGATTGCGCACGCCTGGTCCCGTATCAGGCTAAATTGAGCCGTCAAGAGGGATAAAGGCCACTCGCAGATGGCGATCGAGAGAGAGAGCTTAATCAGCAGACATGTCTGTTGTCCTATGTGTTTGTTTTAAGTTCTTCATTAAATTATTATTTATTTGTCAAGCCGGTTTCTCGCCTCTTCCTTCCCGGGTTTCGGCACCAATGTAAAGAAGGATCAAGGTTACGGGCAAGGAAGAGGCGAGAAACCGGCTTGACAAATAAATAATAATTTAATGAAGAACTTAAAACAAACACATAGGACAACAGACATGTCTGCTGATTAAGCTCTCTCTCTCGATCGCCGTCTGCGAGTGGCCTTTATCCCTCTTGACGGCTCAATTTAGCCTGATACGGGACCAGGCGTGCGCAATCATGCGCCGGTCCCGCCCTCCACCGTGCCACAAGTATATATATATATATATATATATATATATATATATATATATATATATACTGTAGTATAGTTCAGCGATATAGTATAGATATACTGTAGTATAGTTCAGCGATATAGCATAGATATACTGTAGTATAGTTCAGCGATATAGTATAGATATACTGTAGTATAGTTCAGCGATATAGCATAGATATACTGTAGTATAGTTCAGAGATTTAGTATAGATATACTGTAGTATAGTTCAGCGATATAGCATAGATATACTGTAGTATAGTTCAGCGATATAGCATAGATATACTGTAGTATAGTTCAGCGATATAGCATAGATATACTGTAGTATAGTTCAGCGATATAGCATAGATATACTGTAGTATAGTTCAGCGATATAGCATAGATATACTGTAGTATAGTTCAGCGATATAGCATATATATACTGTAGTATAGTTCAGCGATATAGCATAGATATACTGTAGTATAGTTCAGCGATATAGTATATATATACTGTAGTATAGTTCAGCGATATAGTATAGATATACTGTAGTATAGTTCAGCGATATAGCATAGATATACTGTAGTATAGTTCAGCGATATAGTATAGATATACTGTAGTATAGTTCAGCGATATAGCATAGATATACTGTAGTATAGTTCAGCGATATAGCATAGATATACTGTAGTATAGTTCAGCGATATAGCATATATATACTGTAGTATAGTTCAGCGATATAGCATATATATGCTGTAGTATAGTTCAGCGATATAGCATATATATACTGTAGTATAGTTCAGCGATATAGCATATATATACTGTAGTATAGTTCAGCGATATAGTATAGATATACTGTAGTATAGTTCAGCGATATAGCATAGATATACTGTAGTATAGTTCAGCGATATAGTATATATATACTGTAGTATAGTTCAGCGATATAGCATATATATACTGTAGTATAGTTCAGCGATATAGCATAGATATACTGTAGTATAGTTCAGCGATATAGCATATATATACTGTAGTATAGTTCAGCGATATAGTATATATATACTGTAGTATAGTTCAGCGATATAGCATATATATACTGTAGTATAGTTCAGCGATATAGTATAGATATACTGTAGTATAGTTCAGCGATATAGCATAGATATACTGTAGTATAGTTCAGCGATATAGTATAGATATACTGTAGTATAGTTCAGCGATATAGCATAGATATACTGTAGTATAGTTCAGCGATATAGTATATATATATATATACTGTAGTATAGTTCAGCGATATAGCATAGATATACTGTAGTATAGTTCAGCGATATAGCATAGATATACTGTAGTATAGTTCAGCGATATAGCATAGATATACTGTAGTATAGTTCAGCAATATAGCATAGATATACTGTAGTATAGTTCAGCGATATAGCATATATATACTGTAGTATAGTTCAGCGATATAGTATATATATATATATATATATATATACTGTAGTATAATTCAGCGATATAGTATTGTGGCACGGTGGAGGGCGGGACCGGCGCGTGATTGCGCACGCCTGGTCCCGTATCAGGCTAAATTGAGCCGTCAAGAGGGATAAAGGCCACTCGCAGATGGCGATCGAGAGAGAGAGCTTAATCAGCAGACATGTCTGTTGTCCTATGTGTTTGTTTTAAGTTCTTCATTAAATTATTATTTATTTGTCAAGCCGGTTTCTCGCCTCTTCCTTCCCGGGTTTCGGCACCAATGTAAAGAAGGATCAAGGTTACGGGCAAGGAAGAGGCGAGAAACCGGCTTGACAAATAAATAATAATTTAATGAAGAACTTAAAACAAACACATAGGACAACAGACATGTCTGCTGATTAAGCTCTCTCTCTCGATCGCCGTCTGCGAGTGGCCTTTATCCCTCTTGACGGCTCAATTTAGCCTGATACGGGACCAGGCGTGCGCAATCATGCGCCGGTCCCGCCCTCCACCGTGCCACAAGTATATATATATATATATATATATATATATATATATATATATATATACTGTAGTATAGTTCAGCGATATAGTATAGATATACTGTAGTATAGTTCAGCGATATAGCATAGATATACTGTAGTATAGTTCAGCGATATAGCATAGATATACTGTAGTATAGTTCAGAGATTTAGTATAGATATACTGTAGTATAGTTCAGCGATATAGCATAGATATACTGTAGTATAGTTCAGCGATATAGCATAGATATACTGTAGTATAGTTCAGCGATATAGTATAGATATACTGTAGTATAGTTCAGCGATATAGCATAGATATACTGTAGTATAGTTCAGCGATATAGTATATATATACTGTAGTATAGTTCAGCGATATAGCATATATATACTGTAGTATAGTTCAGCGATATAGCATAGATATACTGTAGTATAGTTCAGCGATATAGCATATATATACTGTAGTATAGTTCAGCGATATAGTATATATATACTGTAGTATAGTTCAGCGATATAGCATATATATACTGTAGTATAGTTCAGCGATATAGTATATATATACTGTAGTATAGTTCAGCGATATAGCATATATATACTGTAGTATAGTTCAGCGATATAGTATATATATACTGTAGTATAGTTCAGCGATATAGCATATATATACTGTAGTATAGTTCAGCGATATAGTATATATATACTGTAGTATAGTTCAGCGATATAGCATATATATACTGTAGTATAGTTCAGCGATATAGTATATATATACTGTAGTATAGTTCAGCGATATAGCATATATATACTGTAGTATAGTTCAGCGATATAGTATATATATATACTGTAGTATAGTTCAGCGATATAGCATAGATATACTGTAGTATAGTTCAGCGATATAGTATATATATATATATATATATATATATATATATATATATATATATATATATATATATATATACTGTAGTATAGTTCAGCAATATAGCATAGATATACTGTAGTATAGTTCAGCAATATAGCATAGATATACTGAGGTATAGTTCAGCGATATAGTATATATATATATATATAGTTATATATATATATATATATATATATATATATATATATATATATATATATACTGTAGTATAGTTCAGCAATATAACATAGATATACTGTAGTATAGTTCAGCAATATAGCATAGATATACTGTAGTATAGTTCAGCGATATAGCATAGATATACTGTAGTATAGTTCAGCAATATAGCATAGATATACTGTAGTATAGTTCAGCGATATAGCATATATATACTGTAGTATAGTTCAGCAATATAGCATAGATATACTGTAGTATAGTTCAGCAATATAGCATAGATATACTGTAGTATAGTTCAGCGATATAGCATAGATATACTGTAGTATAGTTCAGCGATATAGTATAGATATACTGTAGTATAGTTCAGCAATGTAGCATAGATATACTGTAGTATAGTTCAGCAATATAGCATAGATATACTGTAGTATAGTTCAGCGAAAGCTCGTTATAGCAGTGGTTCTCAAATTTTTTTTTTGATGAACGCTGCCCTACTTCACCCCCCCCCCCCCCCATGTGACATAATTTGAAAGCAGAGACTTTGTTGTACCAAAAAAATGAAGAAAAAAAACAAAACACACAACTCAATATTTCTGTTATTTGCTTTATTTGCTCAGTGCAACTTCGATGTATTGAAGTTAAATTAAATTCAGCAGGCTTACGCGTCATTAATTTAAGATCAAACCTTGTGTTTCTTGAATTTAAGCAGATAGAGGTCTATATCTGGGGCCTTTAAAATTAAAATGCGAAGACAGAAACTAATAATAAAAGTGATATTGTTATTATATTTTACCTTTGCCTTTTTTAATTTGAATTGATTAATTCATTATTTACTTTTATAGTTTTAACAGTTGTATTTGTAACATGACCATAGTAAACACATGGAAGCATGGATCTTCTTCACTACCATGGTTAGATGTAACATGATTTCTATAAAACGATCTATGGCATTTTTTAAATTATACTGTAAACAGTATACCTACTCTAAACATGTGTAAAAACAATAAATACATAATATAAATATTTATAAGTTGTAACATAAATTAATTATATTCCCTCACTCCCCTAATGTAGCCTATGACAAATTTAATAGAGCTGAAGTAGTGATATGATAATTTTTGTTATCAATCTATTTCTGCCTAAAGTACAGTTAGTGTTACTATAGTAAATTCAAGGGTGGTGATGTAGAATTCTGTTCTGAATTCAAATGGTCTCCGCTTCTCGTGCCTTGCCTCTCACCGATTCTCACAAAGCTGCTCGAGGCTGGTCTGCGAGTAAAAACGGTCCTTATTTACCTCTCGCTGCTCTGTCCAATGAGCCGTATCCATCTATAGAGCCATACAGGTGCATTAGCTGAGGTTGTGCCTCTGCCTGTTTATTTGACGCTGCTAAATCAGATCCTTCAGATGCGTTGTTAGACTTCAAAATCAGATAAACCATTGTACAAATGCATACCAACCCATATAATTGAGAACAAACTGATCTACTCCAAGTCTAGATACAAGCTGTGATGCAAAGAGGAACTTGACGATAGATTTGATGATTATGACTGATAAACGCACCCCATTTGTAACCTAACACACCCCCTCTCGACTAATTTGCTCTCAGTGCCACCTGGCGTCCTTTGAACACCCCCTGGGGGGTGGTACCGCCCCCGTTGAGAACCCCTGCATTATAGTATAGTATAGTGATATAGTATAGATATATATTATAGAAAACACTCATCATAGTATAGTTAAGTAATATATAGTATATAAAACACTCATAGAATATAGAGTTTAGCATGATGATTTAGTATAGATACATAGCAGAGAAAACACTCATTATAGAACAGTATAGTAATCACTATACCAAGTGCTATACCAACTATACCACTATTCCAAGACTTTCACCTACTGTTGCACTCGTGTACACAGTAGTGTGACAATAAAGTGATTTGGTATAGTTATATAGTATGGATAAATAGAATAGAAAAGACTCATTATAATATGTATACTATAGTATAGTAAAGTGATGTAGTATTGATGTATAGTATAGAAATGGCTTATTATAGTATACATTGTATAGTGATATAGTATAGAAAACACTCATCATATTATAGTATAGTAATATACAGAATAGAAAACACTCATAGTACTGTATATAATATAGTAAAGTGATGTAGTATAGATATTTAGTATTGAAAATGTTCATAGTATGTTTAGCATAGTTAAGTGATATAGTATAGAAAATACTCATTATGGTATATATGGTACTGTATAGTTATATAGTATGGATGTAAAGTATAGAAAGCACTCATAGTATAGTGTAGTAGAATAGAGTAGAGTAGAGTATAGTATAGTAGAGTATAGTAATATATAGCCCAGCACTATATATTATAGTGGGGCAAAAATTACTTTACCTTTTGTTTTAGGTGAGAAGCCTGTTGTTAGCCGATTTCATTTTTATTTCATGTGTCATCTCATTATGTCTGTCACTGTATTAAGACATTCAGAATGCCTTTTAAGCCTTGTTTAGAAATAGTTTTTAATGTAATAATCATTGTATAAATGTTTAGTTTTTGACATTTGTTTTTAGCTAGCTTAATTTACATAGTAGATGTAGTGGTGTAGTAACGTAATTGTGATGTGGACATTATGGCACCATTGGCTACATTTTCTATTGTTTCTTCAAATGCTTGATTAATAATAGTTTGCATAGAGGGTGACAGTATTCCATAGAAGGTTACAATGTTGCCGGTGCTCTCTGCAGATGCCATCTCATCCGGCGACGATGAGGACGACACGGAGCGAACGGACTATGTTGGGGCAGATGGCGAACAAATGCGTGAGTATGGGTAACGGGGGCAGAACACTGAGTACCATATGAAAAATACTTATAGTTCCAATGCCAATGATGAGGATTTGTTATAGGCACAACACAAGATCTTGCGTATTACTGTCATCTATTAGTGAGGTTTTTTGTTGTATCACTAAAATCCAACACATTTTCTTCATTCAGTGAGGCATGTTGTGTCATTTGTTATTAAATCCCCACTCTGGGTTATACTGACAGAAAGCAGTTGAGTTAGATGTTAACCATGTCACTAAACAATTTCAGCACAGACACATTCCAAGAATTCCAGGGCCCCATCATTCCATGTCTTACCCTCCCCTTCTTTACTGGGTTCTGTTTTGTTTACCTGCTGGGAGATGTATTTGGGATTGGGCAATGCTCAGAGAATTGCAAAAAGAAAAGATAGAGGTGGCATGTAATATGGAAGACGTTCACATAAGTTGCAATTGCAAATAAGTTTATGGGTTTCAAGTCTTGTTTTATGTCTCGACACACATTGGCCATTTGAATGTTTTTTTCCAAGTGAACACTAAATGTTATTCACAACCAACATCTGTAATGTGATGCATTTAGAAGAAAACAAGAAAAATATTTAGAGTGGGACTTGATTAATCCATTGGAAATTGATTGGATCATGACATTTTCTCTTTATTACAAGTGGTTTGTAGGGGAAGGTTGAAAAATAAGGGGTTTGGTGATGTCAGGCAAAAGAATGTCATTTCAGATTAAGGCCACATCCACACTAATCAGTTTTTGTTTTAGAAAGCGTTTTCAGTTTCCTAACATCACCGTTGTGCAAAGTATGCAGAATTTGAGAGTGATTTTGAATAACTGAGAGAAAACCGCTGAAGAATGTGGATGAGAGGCGCAAAGTAGCAAAATCAATGTATTTTCAAATGAAAATGTATTACAGTAGTGTGGCCATGACCTAAGAAGATAGACCTTTCTTTTTCTTTGGATTAACATGTATCAATGACTTGAACTTTGCACATTTGATAAATAATTGAGAAAGTTGGAGGCACAAAAGAAGCCATGACAGGTTAGGGAAGGATATTGACTAGATTTCCACTCTTGAAACAAGCACCGTACCCAACAAAATCTGTTTTGAATTGTGCAAAACTAAATATTAAAGTGGGTTGATGGAAAGAGAGGCAGAGCAAAGTCTTTCAACTAATGGGTTCTGGTTTGGATCTGGACCAACACTTTTTGTGTATGTTTTGGAGGTCTGGCCTTTGATATTTCTTTGCAAAATTGGTCCTCAAAAACACCACTCTCAAAAACAGATTTTTTTTCTCTCTCACAAGAAAGTTTCCTTTATTGTGAGACGCTTTACCTGAGATGAAGTGGACTGGAGTAGACAACATAACTGGGTTTGTTATGGAATTAGCTTCTGGGATGTCTCAAAGTTTCTGTTTACTGACTGGCCAGGAATTTCATGAAACTTTCTTTGAAGAAGCCAATTGTATTTTGTACCCATTGGGAAAAAAATTACAAATGAGTTCTCAGTTTTTTCCCCTAAAAAGCACTGACATTAAACAGAGAGCAAATGGAAACTTGTTTTCTTATTCCTGAGCAAAAAGAGCACAGCAGTTTTACATGTGTCTCTTGAGTTCCAGATAAGATCTCAACTATGTTTCAAACTGGGCGCAAATTTGCCAAGACACTAAAGTCTGAGATTTCAATATGAACTCAAACATTTCTCATCAAATCTTCTAAGACCAAATGATCCAATCTGTGCTATCTACAGCTCCTATGGTATTTTAGGAGAAACATCTGAGATAAAGTTGACAGTGATAGCTGAGAACACACCGGTTGGAGAATGACTGAAAAATGCTGTAGGTTAGTCAGAGGACCATTCCGGGTCAGTGAATGGTTAGTCATATTTCACAGGTGGTCACCTGCTTTGGGGTTTTGGCACACCCGGGCAGATGGCATTGGATCTTTGACCCTACCACCCCAATGTCTGAGGGTCATTCTCATCTTCTTCCTGTTCTCACCGAATGCTTAGCCATTAAATAGTTCAAAGGAGCCAAGCTTACAGACGTGCAGTCTGCTTGGTCATTGAGGTCAAAGAGAGTGACTCTTGTGAAAGAATTCCCAGGAGAATAGATGAAAATTTGGGTGGTGAGACGTTAAAAGGAAAGGGTTGGGTTGAGAACCAATTAGCAAAGACATTTGTTTACACATTTGATATCAAGTTGTTTTTAATCTTCCGGTTAGCATTTCTTTAGAACAAAAGAAATTGAATGTGATGGTCCAGTTCTTTTTTGGCAAACCGCTGAGCTTTTGGACAGACTTTTTATTCTCCTATTCTGTTGTGGATTTAGAGCAACCCGAAATATGTTTTTATTTAAGCCGTCACAATGAATCGCAGGGTTCCATTAACCACATGGACGGCGCAGTCATGCGGTGCTGCAAGTGTGAATAACTGTTTTGATTTGCATCCGTGGTCATGCCTCCCTATTTCCTCTTGCTGAGTTTCAGACGGGTCTTGCTTTCTTTCTCTCTGTCTACGCCAGGACGTACTTCTTTTGGGCTTTTGGGGGTGAAACAAAATGGAACTCAGATAGTTTTTTTGTAATCCTTAGTACTTAAACCAGCTTAAGCTGTTTTGCTGGTTTTTGCTGGTGGTTAAAGATAGTCTAGCTGGTCTCCCAAACTTGCCAAGCTTGTCTTCAGCTAGGCTAGCTGATCTCCAAACTAAAGGTAGTTTAAATTGCTGTTTGGATTTCCCTGCTGAACCCCACCCCAGTCTAAATTGATTTGCTGGTCTTAACTGTTGGTTTAAGGTGGTCTATCTTTTCTCCCAGTCTTGAAAAGCTGGTCCTCAGCTGGTTTAGCTCCCAGCCTGACCAGCTAACAAGCATCCAATACCTTTAAAACGAGCAACCAGACCGACTTTACCCGGCTGGGGGACCAGCTCAGACCAGCAAACCATCTTAGGATGGTTTAAGCTGATTTTCATCTTAGTTGTCAGTTGATAGCATGTCTTTGCATCATTAAGTGCATAATAGTTGCACTTGGCTGTATCACATTTTCAGAATTTTAATATTAATTAATTAATTAATTGTGCTGTCCTAACACTGATTATAAAACACAAGTATTAAAGTTGTTACTTCAAACTTGGCAATATCTGAAGAACTCTAATTTAATTGGCCTCCAAATTTAATTGTGGCATACATAGCTACTGTTTTTGCCTTAGATCTTGGGTTTTTCATAAACAAAGATATTATAATACATGTTTGATTTCAGGGGTAGATATATGAACTACTGGTGGTAGCACAGATAATAAACATCTAGTTTGCATAGAGGATTGACGTGATGCATATTAAAGCTGCTTTGCAACTTGAAGCAAACTTAGGAAGCTTAAGCACTGGCATGAAAATAAAATATTCAGTGGAAGATGAAAATAGTTGGTTATAATTGCTCCTCCTTGTCTGCAGGGGCACCATATTGGACTTCGCCGGACAAGATGGAGAAGAAGCTACACGCCGTACCGGCGGCTAACACTGTGAAGTTTCGGTGCGCAGCTGCAGGGAACCCCAAACCCAAGATGCGCTGGCTGAAAAACGGGAAACCCTTCAGACAGGAGGATCGTATGGGCGGCTACAAGGTCAGCCATCTTCACTAGTGCAGTTCAACCATTGTTTTTGGACATTTACCAAGGCAAATACCATTGTACATAAATATGGTAATCATTGAGTATCATGGTATATCAAAGTTCCCTGATATTCCATAGAATTAAGGGCCAAACGACCTGCGTCAGAAGAGTTATTAAAAAGCTGCTGAAAAACACTGGGTCTTGGTTAAAGTGTAATAGATGTGTGTGGCGTTTGGCCAATCATTGTCTGTTTGCTCTGGAAACACAACAGAGGGCCGTTCACTAATGATTGAGCAGTCATGTGCTCATGCTCGATTGAACTGTAGGCACATATATGAGCTGAATGAGTCATTATAAGACGATGGAATGTTTCATTCAATTATCCATAGTCATAATGTCATTTACAGTAATTGCAGACAAAATTCATTATATAAAGTTAATTTTTACTTTGCACTCTATGATATTCTGTTGTCTTTTCTGGATATTTAGTCAGGGAACCATTTATGATTTTCCATCCTTCTCATGGATGATTTGACATATACATTTGGCTTTATTTATATGCTCTGAAAATATCTGAGGCATAGCATCTTGGAAAACTCAAATAGCCCAATGATGTTTTATTTCCTCTAACCTGAAAATGAGTTGGAGAGGCTCTGCTGCTTTAAAACCCCCGAGTGTCTCTGACCTGATGAACTTTATTTTCATTTGAAATATAATTTCTTTAATAATTTAAATAGAAATATTTGAAATTAAAAATTTAGAGGAAAATTAAATGAAAATATAATTGATATAAAACTCTGGTGGCCAAAAGTTTGGAAAAATTTACAGATTTTGATCTTATGGAAAGAAATTGGTACTTTATTTCACCAAAGTGGCATTCAGTTGATCACAATGTATAGTCAAGACATTAATAACATGAAAAATTACTATTAGAGTTTGAAAAAACTTCAAAGATTTCTCATCAAAAAATCCTCCACATGCAGCAATGACAGCTTTGCAGATCCTTGGCATTCTAGCGGTCAGTTTGTCCAGATACTCAGGTGACCTTTCTCCCCACACTTCCTGTAGCACTTGCCATAGATGTGACTGTCTTGTCGGCACTTCTCACGCACATTACAGTCTAGCTGATCCCACAAAAGCTCAATGGGGTTAAGATCCATAACACTCTTTTCCAGATATCTGTTGTCCAATGTCTGTTTCTTTGCCCACTCGAACCTTTTCTTTTTGATTTTCTGTTTCAAAAGTGGCTTTTTCTTTGCAATTCTTCCCATAAGTCCCGCACTCCTGAGTCTTCACTTTACTATTGTACATGAAACTGGTGTTGAGCAGGTAGAATTCAATGAATTCTACATGGGGACATGTGAGGCATCTATTTCTCAAACTAGAGACTCTGATGTACTTATCCTCTTGTTTAGTTGTATCTTCCACATCTCTTTCTGCCCTTGTTAGAGTCAGTTGTCCTTTGTCTTTGAAGACTGTAAATCTTCAGTTTTTCTTTAGCAGTTTCAAGCATTGTATAGTCTTCATTCCTCAAAACAATGATTGACTGACGAGTTTCTAGAGAAATTTGTTTCTTTTGTGCCATTTTTGACCTAATAGTGACCTTAAGACATGCCAGTATATTGCATACTGTGGCAACTCAAAAACAAACACAAAGACAATGTTAAGCTTTGTTTAACAAACCAATTAGCTTTCAGCAGTGTTTGATATAATGGCAAGTGATTTTCTAGCACCAAATTATCAATTTAGCATGATTACTCTAGGATACGGTGTTGGATTGATGCTGCTGTCTAGATTTGATCAAAAATTATATTTTTCAAATAGTGATGGTGCTGTTTTTTACATCAGTAATGTCCTGACCATACTTTGTGATCAGTTGAATGCCACTTTAGTGAATTCAATTACCAGTTTCTGTCAGAAACAGCTAAATCTGTACATTATTCCAAACTGTTGGCTGCCAGTGTATATATACACTGATCAGCCACACCATTAAAACCACCTGCCTAATATTGTGTAGGTCCCCCTCGTGCTGCCATAACAGCGCCAACCCGCATCTCAGAATAGCATTCTGTATTCTCAGAATAGTTACTGTAGACCAGTCTAGCCATTGTCTGTTGACCTCTCTCATCAACAAGGCGTTTCCATCTGCAGAACTGCCCCTCACTGGATGTTTTTTGTTTTGGCTTCATTCTGAGTAAATTCTAGAGACTGTTGTGTGTGAAAATCCCAGGAGATCAGCAGTTACAGAAATACTCTAACCAGCCCATCTGGCACCAACAATTAAATGTATCATTTAATTAAAAAAAAAAAAATTGGGCTCACACTTTACAGACTTTTTGTGGCAACTAAATAGTTACTTAACAACTAATTCAGTTAGTTGTGGAAATACTTTGAATAACTGAAAGTACAAGATAAGATATGAGTATGATACCATACAAGAAAACATTGTTATGGATAAACTACATAAACTGCAGTGCCTCAGGTATAGAAACTCACAGTTTGTCTCACAGCACAGAGGGTATGAGCGGGGCTCTGGAGTCAGTCCACAGAAGAGACGCTCGATTTTGACGAGAGCTGCATTCCTATGGTGGGGGCGGGAGCACGCTCGTCCATCAGCATGACAATATTTCTTTTCCCATGGTGCTCTCCCTTGAAAACCCAGGTTTCTCTCTCCTGTCTATCCTCAGTACTACTGTCAGATTTGTCCTCCGTTTTCTATGACATCACCAATTTTGGACAGTAGCATTGATACGAATAGTGAAGCTATAAGTTTAACAAAATTTTTCAGTAGCAAAATAGTGTCTCTAGTTTTTACATCATGTAGATTTTCAGTAGCAAATCTTTTTTATAGTGCTGGGATAGTTTTGACAAATGCTACAACAATGTTAGCTTACATTTTCCTTTCAATCAATCTTCTTTCTTTTAGTTTTAGTTTTGCTTTCTAATAAACATGTATTTGATCAAAATACAGCTTACTATTTTTTTTTATTATTTATAAGTTTCTTAAATGTAACAAGTTACTTTTTTCCATTCTAGAAATGCTTAGCTTTTAGCTTAGCTAAACTGATTTTTTTTTTCTAGAGTTAGCTGGTAGCATAGCTAACTACATTTTTTGATTAGCCTTCCCAACTCTGGACATCACAAATAGGTTTAAAGTTGAGGATAATTGCTCCAGAGTCTAGCCTGGAGTTTTGTTCGAGATTAATGTGAGGTGTAATGGAATAAAACAAAAATGCTATATTATTCACAAAACTTGAACATTGCTAAAACAACTCGAAAACACTCATCAAACAGTTCATAATGTGTCCTGTTGTACTATGCAGGTTCGACACCAGCACTGGACTCTAATTATGGAGAGCGTCGTTCCCTCTGATAAAGGCAACTACACCTGCCTGGTTGAGAATGGATATGGCTCCATCAACCACACTTACACCCTGGATGTAGTGGGTAAGTACAGTTTTCATGCTTTTTGTGTGCGTGCGACTCTTTTTTTTGCAGGAAAGTAGGTTGTTTGTACCCCACACACATCATATTTGGGTAATTTTCAGCTCAATTTGAACTGGTTAAAATGAAGTGCAAATGTAAAACAGCTCTTTTCTGGGGTATTAGAAGACCCTGAAAGTGTCACCATGCAGCGTTTGATTGTAAAAAGTAATTAAATCAATAGACGTATCCTATCTGATCACTAAGCCAAAGTACATTTTTAAATGCACCCGCCCATGCACACAGACACATACAAAATGCAGACATTCAATAACATAGGCTTACACATACAATTAATTGCTCCCTATGTAGGGCCCCTGTTCTGGGTTAAGTAAAAGCAGTCTTTCAAAAGGTCTCTGTTTTTCTGTTCAGTTTTATTGCACAGCCGTAAAGCTGTTTTATGTCTGGCTCAGTCTAATACTCACATCACAGAAAAAGCAAGAGTGAAGGAGGCAAAACGAGGCAGATAAAGAGAGCATGTTTTTCCCCTTTTTTAACTTTAATGTCAAAGGAACCTACCAGAGAAGTCTATCAAAGTGACAAGAATAGGAATAGTGGGTCGGAAGAGAGAAAACATTTTCTCTGTGCCGGAATCGGAATCTTGCTGACCGCTCTGAGAGGTCATTGAAAGTGGCGCTGGACTGAAATGGCCTGCATTTCAAAGCTGGACAAAGTACAAAGAACTAACATTTAAAAGAGCCAAAAAGACTAATTATTGCTGTTTTCTGTGGACGTCTGCCAGATTCCAGCACAGAAACTTCTATTGTAGATCATTTCCAACAAAAACCCTATCTGCGAATTTGAGCTCACGTTACATATCGACTAATTGAGTATAGGCCACCCAGACACCATCCACTGCCACTCATTTGAGATGGCTGGTATGACCAAAAGCTTATATCGTGATATGAGTAATTCTATATCATGGTATCCGTATATATGACAAAATAGTTATTGTTGCTAATAAGTCAAAAAGTTGTAAAAAATGGTTTCTATACTAAATAACCATCGTAATGCCATATTTTCTGATAATGTGGTGAATTAAATACTCTACAAATGAAAAGCACTTGATGTGCACAAAACCAAAAATAAGAAAATTCATAAATAATAAGTCTGGCATCAGTGCAAAGACTCAATAAAAGACTCAAGAAAAAATAAAAAAAAGGATAGTTCTAACTCAAAATTTTGACTGGATGAGCCACATTCGAAGACGTTGTGAAACAGTCAATATGAGCGCACATGTGATCGCACATCAATTCAATTTTTTTACTAATGCAGCAAGTTCCGACATTGCTCTGCAAATATAAACAACTAAACTAAACATCGTTTTGTGTTGTGCTTGCCTAACAGCGTTTTTCCTCATTTTAAATTTTTGAATAATCTTTTTTCTCATGTGTAAATGACGTACAGCAGTTCTGCCTAATGATAGCCATGCTATCTACCACAGTATAAAGTATAAATGGTATAGCAAAATCGATTGACACATTTCTATCATGGAGTGCATACCGTCATTCAGCACTAGTTGGCACAGTGACTCGTCTCTCTCTGCATCTCCCACCATCATGTCTCTCTCGATCAATTCTAGTGATAGCGACCCCTACCTGACCCTCTCTGGCTGTGTATGCCAAGTCAGCATTTTACCCAAAGTTTAACGGTCTCGATTAGGGAAGCCAGATCGACCTGTAAATGCCTGCTAATGATGTAATTTATAGATTGTGATTTGGTGGTGATGTGGGTGATTTTCTGGAACTTGGCAAAATTTATGGGTGACTCAGTGGTTTTATAAAGTGCTTCTGAGAAATACCTGACCCTGAACTGGTTATGGTTGGATAATTAGAAGTGGTTTGGATAGAGTATTTGCATGTGAGATTGTGTGTTTTAGTGATAATGTGTCTGTTGAAGAAAGACTTTTTGAATGAGGTTTATAACTCTTTGCAACTACTGTACATGTTTGTAGACTTAAAACTCCCTGGCTTACCATCTTAATTAATCTCTCTTAATCAGACTTTATTCCCTGTTTTTTTCTTCTTCTTTTTTGCACTGCCGATCATGCTTTCTATTGTCATTTCAGTTAAAAGAGTTGTTTGAACATTTGATGCCTTGAGTGTAGGATAAAATCAATCTTTCATTTGTTTCCATTTTTGGGCTCTCACAGTTACTGTGATTATACTGTGGAAATAAAACTATAAGAGAGACACAGTAAAGCTTGAGGTGAAGACAGAGGTGCACTTTTTAAAGAAACAAGGGACATTTTATGGATATATTTATGAATGTTATAAATGCTTTTTTTCCCGACAGTAAGGAGTCAAAATGTTTGTGTAAACATTACCCCAGTGTATTTCCTGTACCATGAGAGATGATTCTATAAAAGTAAGATGGCTGGATGGATAGTTAAACGAGTATATGAAAAGATGAAAGTATGTATGGTTATAAATGGGTATGTAGATGGCTATATAGATGGGTGGATATTTAAATGGGTATATGAACATATGGGTGAAAGGATAGTTCACGGGATAGTTCGATGGGTGGATGCATTGATAGATGGTAAATGGGTATATGGATGGATAGTTTGATGGGTGGATAGTCAGATGGGTATTTGGGTAGATGTATGTATGTATGGATAGATAGTTGGATGGAGGGATGGATAGAGGGATTGATAGATGGATATTTAAATAGTTATATGGATGAATGGAAGGATAGTTAAATGGGTATATGTATGTATATGTATGTATGGATAGATATTCAGATGGGTGGATGGATGGATGAATTGGTATATGGGTGGATGTATGTTGGAATGGATAGTTGGATGGGTGGATAGAAGGATGGATAGTTAAATGGGTATATGAATGGATGGATGGCAAGATAGTTAAATGGGCAAATGGGTGGATGGATTGTTAAAAGGGTATATGAATAGATGAAAGGATGGATGGATTGTAAATGGGTATGTTGATGGTTAGTTGGATGGGTGGATAGTCAGATGGGTATTTGGGTAGATGTATGTAAGGTAGATAGTTGGATGGAGGGATGGATAGAGAGATTGATAGATGGATATTTAAATGGTTATATGGATGAATGGAAGGATAGTTAAATGGGTATATGTATGTATATGTATGTATGGATAGATATTCAGATGGGTGGATGGATGGATGAATTGGTATATGGGTGGATGTATGTTGGAATGGATAGTTGGATGGGTGGATAGAAGGATGGATAGTTAAATGGGTATATGAATGGATGGATGGCAAGATAGTTAAATGGGCAAATGGGTGGATGGATTGTTAAAAGGGTATATGAATAGATGAAAGGATGGATGGATTGTAAATGGGTATGTTGATGGTTAGTTGGATGGGTGGATAGTCAGATGGGTATTTGGGTAGATGTATGTAAGGTAGATAGTTGGATGGAGGGATGGATAGAGAGATTGATAGATGGATATTTAAATGACTATATGGATGAATGTATGGATTGGTATATGGGTAAATGTACGTTTGGTTGGATAGTTGGAGGAGTGGATAGATGGATGAATAGTTAAATGGGCAAATGGATGGATGACAGGATAGTTAATTGAGTATATGAATGGATGGATGACAGGATAGATAAATGAGTATGTGAATGGATGGATGGCTGGATATATGGATGATGAATGGAAGGCAGTGGTGGATCAGTGGTTGAGGCTCAGGGTTACTGACCAGAAGGTCAGTAGGTTGGGGGTTCAAGCCCCAGCACCACCAAGATGCCACTGTTGAGCTCTTGAGCAAGGCCCTTAACCCTATCTGCTCCAGGGGTGCCGTATCATGGCTGACCCTGCACTCTGACCCCAGCTTAACTAGGATATGTGGAAACTAATAAATTTCACTGTATATATATATGCAAAAAAAAAACTGTGTGTATAATGTGTGACCAAAATAAAGGATTCTATTCTATAAATGGTATAAGGATGGGTGAATTTAAGAATGGTAGATTAATTATTAGATAAATGAATAGATTAAGAAATGGATGGATAGAAAGATGAGGAATGAATAGGTGGCTTAATGACGTTTGATGGATAAATGGAAGTATAATGGATGGATGGATGAATAAATGGATAGATGAATAGATTGAGAAATGGATGGATGCATGGATTGATGGATGGACAGATAGACAAAGATGATGAAAGAATGGGTGGAGTGATGGATTGCTGAATAAAGTATGACAGATGGATTAATGGAATATAATGGATGGATGGATAAAAGCAAAGCAAGTTGGAACACAATAAAGTAATTTGACAAATTTGAAACACCAAAAAACAAACTCAAACATAAGATTTTATAAGGATAAGCAGACAGACAGAACAGGTTAACATTCTGTTGTGTCAGTTAAAGCACATATGTCAATTTACCTTCAAATTGTAGTCAAAAATCACATTAGTGTCTTTTTTGAGTGGATCACAGAGCTACTTTCAGAGCTAATGTCCCTGACTTTTCTTTTCACAACCCTTCTGTTGGTCATCTTTTATTCTTACCATCCTTTGACCCCAGCCCCCTCTTTCTTCTGCTTTCTCTCACTGGTTTGCACCATTGTGTTGAGCTTTTCTTGAGCCTCTTTATGTGCCCTTCTGTCCTCAATACACCCCCCTCACACGACTTCACTGCTTGCTTGTGGAGGTTAACCTCTACTATCTCCTGTGTGACATCACTGTCTTGTGTCTGTGTGCGTTGAGGTAACTAGAGACATGTCAGAACTGAATGACAAGGTGAGAATATTGTTGTGTTGCACAGACATTGAGGTGTGTGCATGGGGTATTTAGAAATTAGGTTTAGTCTACTTTGTGTATGAGTGTGTTCTGGTTCTATGGAAAGTTCTGTTCAGTAATTATATGCGTTAGGATCCAAATTCAAAGTGTTTGTCAATTTGCAAATGTTCAATTACCAAGTGTTTAAGCTACTTAAAACAATTTACTTTTTTTAGGCTTTTTTGAGTGTGGAAAACTCAAAAACTACAGCCAGAACTGTCTTGTTGGATTCTATGTTAAATTGTGTACTGTAATTTTGCTAATGTTAAAATACTTTCTCTTATCCCAGTTTAACATGCTGAGGCAATTGTAGGTAAACCATTGGTAGGTTGATTGTAGGTTGATCATTTTAAGCCCTAATAGACTTAAGTCCCAAAAATAATTGATGGAAAATTGGTTCCTCAATATATGTGTTACTCTTGTGCTTGTTAGTGTATTGAGTTGGTAGCTTAGCAATATTCATGAGAACTTACCTAAGATGAACGTTTGGCCCTAAGGGGCAGTACACACCTAACATGTTTTGTGTCTCTTTATTGCTAATGTTCTTTCAGAATCAATAGAACAAAGCCACAGTAAGGTAAATATTGATATAATGTTGCATTTTCTTCCTTTTTAATCAGAACGCTCTCCGCACCGGCCAATTCTTCAGGCAGGCCTGCCTGCTAACACTACTGTACACATCGGAGAGGACGCAAAGTTTGTCTGTAAAGTTTACAGTGACGCACAGCCTCACATCCAGTGGCTGCAACACATTATCAAGAACGGCAGCCGTCATGGCCCCGATGGACTCCCATATGTCCGCGTGTTGAAGGTAGGCTTGGTTTTTCCTAACCAATCAGACCTCTGTGTTCATGTTTAAAGTAACCTGATTGGATCGCAGTCTGATCCATTTTCCCTTTTTCTGTTCTTTTTCTGGGAATACATTTTTTATCGAATGTTTTGAATGCCATTCCTTGTTGAAAAGACCAGCTTTGACTAGAATGAATTGCTGGTCCAAACTGGTTTATGCTTGTTTGGTGCTGATCTTGCTGGGGGACTAGCATAGCTATGTTGTTCACCATCAAAAAATGCTGGTCAGCCAGAATGGTCTTTCTAATGAAGCTGGTTGACCAAGTGAGGATTGCTGGTTAAGCTAGTTGAGAAACTTTGTAGGGACACCAGCACACCAGCATCCAAAAGCAACATATGCTTGAAAGCAATGCTGGACTTTTCTACGAGGTTTTACTTAAAAAAAGATAGGAAACTACAAAAAAAAAAGACTAAACTCTATTCCTGCAGAGGACAAACTGGACGTTCAAGGCATAATTTTTCAGGAAAGATTTTGGACCTGAAGCAAAGTTTTTTTTTTGTCTTATATGACGTAATGGGTGGTGGTCCTTCCCTTTTCTTCCCCCCATGCTCTCCGCTCTCATAATGTTCCTAAAAATTATGAAAGATTGTAACAGGCTACCATATGTGTGTTTTTGTCCTTGTTGTGGCGCTCCTTAGCGTTCGGGCATTAATAGCTCGGACGTGGAAGTTCTCATGCTCACCAACGTCACAGAAGAGGACGCTGGTGAATATACGTGCCAGGTCTCCAATTATCTTGGGCAGGTCAACCAGTCCTGTTGGCTGACTGTCCTACCAGGTAAAAACCAAGAAAAAGAAACATTGACTCTCCTCAGCGTCCTCCCCTTTGCTGGTGTTTTGGGTTGTTTTTATGTCGTTGTGGTGATCCTGGGATTTTCACTGACCCGTTGTGGTGTGGTCTGTTGTTTAATATTTCCCATTTCTTTTTTTGGTGGACCTTTTCCTAGCGACCCTTTCTGCCTGTTAATTGCCCATGGAAACAAGCCTTTGGTTTGTCCTTGCCACAGTCTTTCTTTTCTGCTTTGTTATACTGCTGTTCTGTCTGAGCTTTCCTATTTCTATTTCCCACTTTGTCCATTTGGTATCTTCTACCGATTAGCACTGACAGAGTTTTAAGTTGCTGTTTTAGCACTTTAAATTCTATCCAAAAAGTTGCGCTTAAAAATTAATCAGTTTTAAAGCACCGCTACTACAGCGATCACAGCAGTGCTTGTATGAACTATAATTTTTTTTTAATTGAAAGGACATTAGTCTCCATTTCCAAAAGACTGACCAATCAACTAGTCCAATAGACAATCCACCGACTTGCCAAATATGAAAATAGATCCAAGTTTCTTTAAAATTCCTAGTTTCTTCTGTCCTTTCTCTCTTGGTAAAATGCAGTGGCTTGTCTTCCATGTTTCAACTCCTGTGTTTGCATGGACCCTTGAGGATCTGTTGGGCTCAACTGTGTTTGGTTTAGGGCACAAATGTTTGAAACGTATTCATATTAAGTTGTCTTTTTCCACCGTTACGTTTCACTATGGCGGTTTTGTGCTACCCTTCCTTTTTGATGATCCCTTCTACCAAACTGGAACATCTACCATCTCAAATGTGTAGATGGGAAATACAACAATGAATGTCTCCCGTTTCTTTCCTCCTTTTGTTTTTTTTGGGACTGATTTGTTTCTTTTCTTCTGTCTTCCCACAATTTCTCCTTTATTCATTCTTGTATCTCTCCTTTCATTACAATCTTTCTCCTCTATCACTCTTCTTCTGCATTCCTCCTTTGTTTCTCTCAGACGGCAGGTGTGAACACTACAGACAAAGAGATAGAGGTGCTCTACCTGCCTAATGTAACTTTCGAGGATGCGGGCGAGTATACGTGCTTGGCGGGTAACTCTATTGGGATCTCCTATCACACTGCTTGGTTGACGGTGCTTCCAGGTATACACTTGTCCTCTACTGCTGCTGTACAGCTTTCTTTAAGTTAACACAATATTTGGTTGATACAACGCCAAAGTTGTTGAGGCAAATCTCTTTGAGAGGGAGTGAAAGACACTTGGAACGACGCTCAGACATTTTAACACAAATCTAATGTTCTTAATTGATCAATGCTGACTTGAGTTTGTTCAACATTGTAATAAAACGTTAATCAAATGTGAGAGCTTTGCAACTGTCAGTTTGGTGTGTCCAAAAACTACACCCAAGTGTTTTTAAGCTCCCTCTTGTTCACAGTTTTCTGTTCCCTACTAACATTTTAACGATCGCTTGTTTGGAAAGATGTGTTTTAAAGGAATAGTTGACCTAGATGACAGTTCTGTCATACTTTACCAACTTCTACGGTGCATTTTTTCCACATTTTTAGTACTTGACAGCCCCTGGTTTTTATGATATAGAAATGGGCATTGTGAACATTCTTAGTTTTTTTCCCATTTGTTCTCCATGGAAGTATGTGTTTGGAACAAAAGGGTGAATAAATGATTGCTGAACTCTCATCTTTTGGGTAAACTTTTCCTTAAACACTTACCCGTTTGTCCTGATTTCATCATTGTCTTTTTCCATTTAAGCCCTAATAATCTGCTAAATTCTCTAAAGAAACTCCCAATATTTGCTTTCTTAGTTATTAGGGTCACTCCTCAACCACAGTGTTTGTGTTTATATATGTTTGCATGTGTGTATCTAAAGGAGTGTCCTGACTGACTTGATTTAGATCTTTAGTACACATCAGATAGCATGCTAGATAATAGCCATTAATTTTAATATCAGTTGAGCAGGTTTAACTGGATATCAATAGATCAAAAATGTTTCATAGTTTTAAGTACACATGGTTCAAAATTGAAACCATAAAGAGATCTTAAGATGCCTTATGTTTATGTTAACATGCATAATGCAACAGTACGGCCCCCATCATTTTAATAAGAGTCCATTTCCAGACAAGGAAAACGAAGAAATCTTTGACTGCAAATGGCACCACTTTCTAGTCTGTGGTCAGACAGATGGAAGTGTGTGTGTTTGTGTATGGCTGTAAAGTGTATTCCTAAAGGACTTTAAGTGGCAGGAAGTACTTCAATACTGCGGTAATATGTAAACGATTTTGCTAGCGTGTGCATGTTTGCAGTGGCTGTTGAGTGTCAGAATGGATGCTGTGATTGACCATGTGCCCAACCAAGAGTCCCTGGAAGAAAAACAGCTTAATAAAAAGGCTAAATAATGTCTTAATGAAAATCTAAAATTGCAGATTGTGTCATGTGAGGGTCAGCTTTAAGAGTAGGGTCTATGAACATGAGAGAAAAGTCACTTTAGTACCACATTAAGATTAAATGGAGATAAGTTTATTTTATAGTTCTACACTCTTACTGTATGTCAACAATAGTCTCATTTGTGTCCATTTGCTCTATTTTGGTATCAATGGTGGAATATTCTCCCGTGAAGTCTTCATGTCCTCCCATGGATTATGGGCAAAATGAAGGTTTCTGGTGCAATATTCCATTGCTGTATCGCTTGAGGAATGAGGATTAGCTGCAGTCCTTCTCTGTTTGTTCCCTCACTTCTTTGTCCAAATTTGTCCGATCCTTCTCAACACACTACAGCCCAGATAGACACCATCGAGCAAGACTACCCTCCGGACTACGTCGAGATTGCAATCTACTGCATAGGCGTCTTTCTGATCGCCTGTATGGTGGTGATCGTGGTGGTTTGCAGAATGAGAACGTCGGCTAAGAAGCCTGATTTTGGGAGTCAACCTGCGGTTCACAAGCTGACCAAACAGATCCCTCTGCGCCGCCAGGTAACAGAAAGTAGATAAAGAGTTCCAAAAACCTTATACATTCATGCACACACAGAGACAAACACATACAGTATATACTGTAAGATAATGATAATGTTCTGTGGATTTTTTTAAAGTAGTTTGTTAAAACATTTTTCACTCTCTCAGTGGTGTTTTTTTAAATTTGTCTGCTAACAACGTCCAGCAGAGTATAAACGTGCCACCGAATAATTGTCATTTTTGTTACATTTTTCACCATTAAACCTGTCATTTTCTAGCACATCTCAAATTCTATATTGTGTTTAATATAATTAGTGGTGGAAAGGAATTCATAGCTAATATTTGTACATATCCTGAATACACACAATGAAAGATATTTTCACACCTTTTGCACAATTTGGCAAAATTACAGCTTGATTGGAAATGACACCCGATAGTGATTTTTTACCTCAAGTTTTCTACAAACATCAATTGCCTCATATTTAATCTCTGTTGACTTGGTTAACAATTGAACTAACTTTTGAAATAACTTTATTAGCGGCAAAATTGTTTGGTGTTGTGGAAATGACGCCACAGCTGTGAGTCAGTTGTAATTTTCAAAAACGTATAAAAATATTTTTACCCAATAATTATTGAAATGGTTTATGTTTATTTCACTCTGTTTAGACTAACATAATTTAAAATGAAATTTTAAGTCTTTGATAAAAGCTAAAATAATACAATCTATATATATATAAGTTATTTAAAAATGTACCACAAGTAAATGATGAAGGCATGGTAAAAAGTCAGTTTTAATTTGACCAACATATTACAAAATCAAAAGTAGTTGAAGTCGGTTAGTTTTAATAAAAACTATACACTGGGACACAAGTGCTTGAAGGTGAACAAACACCCATAGATTAATATTTATAGATATATGCACACAGTATATAATATATCATAAATGTGTTTATATAGAGACAGACAGACAGACAGACAGATAATATTAAATTGTAATTTGATCAAAAATCCTATTTCAGTATTCTAGATATGTTTATCTACAATAAAAGATTTTGCTTTAAAGTTTTGCACTCTGATGCCTTTGTATGAGATGCTTAGATGTTGTAAGCTATTAAATAACATGTCAGCTTCCTTTGTTGCTAAGATGCAGGTATTCTGTACAGGGGTAAGTTCTCAGATATTGATAAAGAAGCCTCCAAATGGAAAATATCTCACATATCTCACTTGTTTTGAGACTACTGATTGAAAGATGTAATTGTATTTACTGCATGGCTTTAACGTAAGACTGCTTAAACAGAGCAAGACAGCTTGGCGCAGATTTGGTCTTAAGTCACAGCATGGAATGATATAAAAAGACACACACACACACTTGTAGTTTTTGATTTTGTATGGTGCTGTCTCAAAGACACTGGTGATCAGCCAATCACCTTTCTCCTTACAGGTGTCTTCTGACTCCAGCTCCTCCATGAGTTCCAGCACGCCATTGGTCAGGATCACCACTTGCCGTAGCTCCGCCCATGACGACCCCATCCCTGAGTATGACCTTCCTGAAGACCCCCGCTGGGAGTTATCCAGAGACAAGTGAGTTCCTTCAAAGTGGGATTGGTGGTGTAGGGGTGACATATGGTTGATAAAAATCAGTTGTAGGTTTAAGTCCCATGAACTATTATCATTGAGCCCTTGGACGAGACACTAAAGTATGGACGCCCTGAACTGCAATGTGAAACATTTTTTTAAGGTGTCTTAGTGCATTCCTGAGCCCATGTCCTACAATTTTTTTTTTCGGTAAATTTTTTTTTTTTTCAAAAAGGTTTTTATTTTCTCTCTAATTTTTTCCCCCTCAAACATATATATTTTTTTTTTTATAAAAAAATGCTAATTAAAATCTTGCCTGTTTTTAACTTGTAAATCTTTGCGGTGTGAAACTAATCTTGTTATCTGGTCCCAATCTCATTATGCCTAATTATTAACCGGTGACTAATGCTGCTACAATGCACAACTAATAATTCATGAATGAGAGAGAGACAGATATACTATTTTACCCATATTTCTTAGAGGTATGAGTTTCTGCTTGTTTGGCTGTTGATAACTTTCTGTATGTCACACATTCCCGTCTGACAAGGTGACCTCGATTGCACACCTGTACCTTGTGACTGAGTGTACAGAACGGGACAGAGCTCAGACTCATGAATGAATGTTTAATTGTCATGCTTATTATTAACAAAATGCTTCCGGTATCAGTAGCTTTCAAAGGGTGCGCTGCTGTTGTGTTGTCGAAACCTTACAAAGTAATGGCTAAGAAACCTTGTTTAAGGAATCTGTCATGAACATGATGGAAAGTTGTCATTTTTGTACTGTTATTGATTTGTACACAGTTAAAGAGAAGATTTCGACATACTATTTTGCAGTTCCAACACTTACCAAAAAAAATACTATGATATTGTATTGTTTTTTGGACATGTTCCATCCATGGTAATGCCAATGTTTTCTTTGAAGTACTTTGGAATATAGTGTAAATCCAATGGTATCTAAATATCTTAATCATTCAGTACCATGATATATTATAAAGTATCACATTACCATCTTATACAGTCACTATAGGGAAGGGAAATTACAGACAGTGATGTTCATTCAGTAAGTAAGGAGAAGCCCCGTTCTATTACATTTTTGAACTTCACACCCACCATAGGAATTGTTGCTTTTAGGCAGGCGAGCTAAAACATGTATTTCTGTGAGGAAGATTTTTGTTAGAAATGATACATTCCAGTTGAAATGTACAATATCAGTATGACTTCTCTGAACTTTTCCAAAATGTCTTTGTGCAAACCTACAATTCCTAATATATTAAGTTGCTTAAAGACGTAGTTCACCCTAATATAGTATCTGTCGCCCTCATGTTGTTCCAAATCCGAATGACTTTCTCTTCTGTGGAAGACAAAAGATGTTAGGCAGAATGTTAAGCTCAGTCACTATTTACTTTCATTGTATCTTTCTTCCATACTAAGGGAAATGGGTTTGGAACCAAATGAGGGTGAGTAAACAATGACAGAATTTGTATTTTTGGCTTAACTAACCACTTAACTCACGGACCGCTCTGATGTGCCCTGGGGTCGCATGCTTTTGAAAGGCAGAACACAGTGGAATGTTAACGTTTGCGGTTGGCGTGGAGGATAAACATAACATTATCTGCGGTGGGCTGAACAGACAGAGGCCGTCATTGAGCGTTCAGCATAGAGGGGGATTGTATTATCACAGACACAGATCAGCCCGGGGCCACACTGCGGGTGTGAATGTTTACATAGCCCAGTGCTGGAGGAGGGCGGGGACATGCCTAACACCTGTCAATCAAAAGTTGACCAAGGGCCACTGGCAGGGCAAGAGGTCGGGATGTCATAGTCACTGTGAGGGATGAAGATGAAGTGTGTGATTGTGTGAGTGTGTTTGTTTATTTCCAAACTAGCCATAATGCGGGAACAGGTTTGCTCAAATATGTCCCCAGATGTTAATTTTCAATACATTTGACAAAAGCTTATTTTGGTGATGTTTGCAAAGGGAAAAGCACTTTATTAAGAACAATATGGCGCATAGGGTACATACAATTTTACAAAATTTGCACGCTTGTTTATTAAGTATTTTTGATAAATAAAAGTTTATTATGTTTGTCTGACCACATAATTCAGAATTCGGCAGAATTTGCCCAAAAATCAATGCAGAAAATATTTAAATGTCTGCTAATATGTCGTATTGAATGTTGATGATTATACATATCTAAATACCTACCAAGAGCATTCAGTTTCTTCTCAGATGAGCCCTTCTAACCTAAGCAAGTTGTCAGTCAGTAATGTTTGTGGTCACTGGTGTTTGTACAGGTTAACACATGGTAAACCGCTGGGCGAGGGCTGCTTTGGTCAGGTGGTCATGGCTGAAGCTTTGGGCATCGACAAGGACAAACCGAAAGAGGCCGTGACGGTAGCTGTCAAGATGCTGAAAGGTAAGAGGCCATTACGAACTATATCACACATGCAACCGTATATTTACATTTCCAAGTTGTAGTACAGCACAGTTGTGGCTTGCAGTGTGTCTCCTGTCGACATTTAGGTTACTGTTTATTAATTAGTGGAGTTTGCTAAGGCAACAAGCATCACAATTACTATTGCTCATACTTATGATAAGGGAGTTGAACAAACCCTTAACTCTTAAGTATTAAATGTTTCAGTGCAACTCTCCTGACACCATGCTGCGGACATGAATGATGCTTGTTGAAAGTGCTGTATAATTAACTTTATAACCACTTGGACTGGCTGACAATTCAATCCAATGGAAACCAATTCCATTGACTTACACTGAAGGAAGGACCCAAGCTATATGTAAAGATGGTATATACTTCTGTTGAAGCCGTCAGTCCATGTTATTTCAACTTAATTTTGTAGTTCTAGTGAACTACTCCACACACAAATCCTGACAAAAAAGATCCACCAATCAGAGAATCGCAGCAAATAAAGCACAGCAAAAGAGCTCTGCAGTGACCGCCCACTCCCATGATGCTCTGTGAATTACGCAATGAAGTCGGTCTGCCTACACTTTCAAACTATTTATATATTTATAAGCAGTCATACTGAATATTTTGCAACAAACTTAAAATATATTGTGTAATATAATCAATAACTTTAAATCAGTAGTTTTATTTTTTTCGACTGTTTTTTATTTGATTTTGTCATTCGCAATGCTTCATGGGATTGTAGTTCATCCCCTCAAGAAAGGGAATGTGTTATGTACACAGTCTTGTATCTGATTTTAAATAATGATTTTTTTCTTGCTTCAAATCAAAGTTTTTAACGTTGTGATTCACCTCAGAGCTGGTTGGTTTTGTTAACTGATTTGAACTCTTATGAAGGATTTTATAAAATTCCTTTGGAAAAAAACGAATGGGAAAAAAACATCAGAAAACCTAGTGAGCTCTGTTGCGCTCTATAGCCTGGCATCATGGTGGCGACTTTTGTATGGCTAAGGACCACTTGCATTTCCTCCGAAAATGAAAAAGCGTATTTATTTAAAAATGTTAAATACACTTCACCACTCATGGTCCATATTAATGCTAATTTACAGAAAAAAAAAAAATACAAAAATAAACCGGACTATTTAACGTTTTGTTATGATCTCAGAGTGTGTTCATTCTGCACTTATGACTGCAGAAGAAAGTGGGGAAAAGTGAGATCTGTACTCTAGAGGCCTGCCAGGGGTGCTGAGTGACTCTGGTATAGCGCAGGTCAAGAGGCCGCATAGCTGACCCTCTGCTCACCAGCTGCACGATTCTCGCTCATCACCTGCACAAAGACCAACCCTCACACTGAAAGACAGAAAGAGAAGAGAGTGGGGGAGGGAGCTTGTGTCTCAAAAGAAGTTTTAAAGGAAGGAGAAAGGGCTGAGGGGGGGGGGGGGGGGGGGGGGGGGGCAGGGCTGTTGAGGAGAAGAAAACACTTGAAAGAAGAGCACTTTCACTCTTACACCTGCTTTAATTACTGATATAAAGTGGCCATGTATTTGGACACTTAAAAGAATAGTTAGCATGAAAGTTCGGTCATCATTTATTGGCTTCAGTTCAACATTTTTTGGAGGGGAACTTCTAGTTTCATGAAAATCTTTAGAGAAGTCCTTGAAACATTCAGGAATCCTTTATGGATGGACGAGTGCACAGCATTCTTAAGGTTACAAAAAAAAAGTAAGATAAGGTAGGAATGTCGGTCAGTAGATTGTGCCAGCTTCGCTCGGGTGATCAGCAGGCAGATAATGAAAAGGCGACTGTCTCTGAGGTAATTACTCTAAATGGAAGAAACGATTTTTAATTGTGAGCCAATGAAAGGAGAGCTGTGTGTATGGCGGCTCTTCAGTGTATCGTGACTCCGCCTGCACAGACAGTTACACTGGGACACAAGCATGCCAGTCTGACCAATCTACTCAGATATGGTATGTTTGAATACTACTCCTACTTGTCATACTATTTTTGCAGTGTGCAGTTGTATACTCTGCACATACTTTACACTTTTAACAATGCATTCAGTGCAGTGCGCTCAACTCGACTTTCTAGTTCCAGAAAGACAATAGAACCAGAAGAAATATCAAACAACATCTTTGTCATGACTCATAATTTGGTCAGAATGCCAAAATTTTACTCACTATATTTTTTTAAATAATATGCAGTATGTACTGTAGTATATACTGAATATTATTCAACAAGCCGTACACATATTGTGAGATCATATGACAATGATGTTGCATACTACTATTTAAACTGCTTATTACATACAGCCTAATGTTTTACATACTTTTTAAAAATAGAATGCAGTATATAGGATTCACCGATCAGCCACAACATTAAAACCACCTGCCTAATTTTGTGTAGGTTCCCCTCGTGCAATAAGATGCTATTCTTCTACAATTGTACGGAGTGTTTATCTGAGATCATGGGACAACAGTATAGCATAATACTATTGGAAATATTTATCATTGCATGCTGCCTAATGTTCCACATGCTATTTTTTTAAAGCAGTATATACTACATTAAATATAGTAATATATTAAATATAATTATAGTATTCATTAGGCAGTATAAATGAAGTTAGATCATGTGACACCAGTGTAGCAAATGTAACGGGAGCCAGCTGGTATGAGATAGCAGTGCGGTATATGATAACCTCACTCCCCTGGCCTCAAGAGGTGCACTAGCGACTGACGCTAGAGGCTGTAGCCTTTCCCCTCCTCGTTAGCATGTTTGCCTGCCATGCCGGCTGATGTCGGTTCGCATACCGCTCAGAGCGGGTTGAGCAGGACTGGTTACAGTGGTGTCATGACCCAGATGGGAGTGAGGTTTAGGGAGTTGAGTGTAACGGGACCCAGCTGGTACGTGATAGATGTTCGTTATGTATAAACCTAGCACTAGCGACTGAGGCTAGAAGCTGTAGCCTTCAGCCTCCTCGTTAGAGCGTCCACCTCCCATGCCGGTTGACACCGGTTCGAATCTCACTTAAAGCTGGTCGAGCAGGACCGGTTACACATACTACTATTTAAAATGTTTATCATTGCATAACTGCCTAATGTTTCACATACTAAAAATAGTATATAGCATGCAGTAAGCAGTTCTCTAGTATTACATTTCAAACACCACCATACAGTCTCTCCTCTGAGGATTCATATAGGAGCTTATTTGTTCTTTTTAGATGATGCAACAGAGAAAGACCTTTCTGACCTGGTGTCAGAGATGGAGATGATGAAGATGATTGGTCGGCACAAAAACATCATCAATCTGTTGGGGGCGTGCACACAGGATGGTGAGTGAACAATGAATCCATGAATCAGTCCCTTGAATCACGAATCAGTCCATGAATCTGTGATTTGTATTTGATTTTATCTTTAGACAGTTGAAATTCTCAGCTTTATAAAGGACAAAGTAAACATTGGCTCTTTCTTGTTGTAGGTCCATTATATGTAATAGTAGAGTATGCGTCTAAGGGGAACCTTCGAGAGTATTTGAGGGCCCGGCGGCCCCCCGGAATGGAGTACTCCTATGATATAGCCCGGGTATCAGATGAAACTCTCACCTTCAAAGATCTGGTCTCCTGCACTTATCAAGTAGCTCGTGGCATGGAGTATTTAGCTTCACAAAAGGTATGTGCATGCATGCACACGCAAATGTAATTTACATTTAACACAACACCTAGCGAGTAAACAAGCCATAAACACACTTCTTACAATCTCCTTCCTGTCTGGAATGTGCGAGGAGCCTTATCGTACTCTCTCATATACACTTTTGAATACACAAACATCGGCTCTCCAGTGTGTCTCAAAGCACCCAAAACGTTCTTGTTATTCCTAATTCTCTTTATGTTCCTCCGGCAGTGTATACACAGAGATCTGGCTGCCAGGAATGTTTTGGTCACAGAAAGCAACGTTATGAAGATCGCAGACTTTGGCCTGGCCAGAGACGTCCACAACATAGATTACTATAAAAAGACGACGAATGTAAGTTCACTCTTTTTCACCTTTAATAAACCCGTTTCCTATTTCATACTATGCATTCTTTTGTCTACATTTGAAGTTATAGTTGGCGTAATTACTGTGCTTCGGCTTTGAAGGACAGAAAATAAATAAAGACTTTGAAACAAGTAGACATGAACTAAAATCCAGAAAACTGTAATTTCCTTTAGGTTTCCTTTGCACATTGACATATTCACCCTTGACTCTTCAGCCATCTCTTTTATTTTTCTCGCCTTCTCTCTTTCATGTCTCGCTTTCTGTGTTTATCTTTGCCACATTCTCTCTACGCCAGTCTTGGCATGATTTGTGGATTCCCAGGCAGTCGGCGTGTATAGTGATTTCAGCTCTTTGCTTATTTGGTCTTACCCTCTTGTTCTCTGGTTCCAGAAAGCTTGTTGTTCAGGCTCATGAGAAAGAAATGTTAGTGACAAATCTAAACACATTAGCATAGCTTTAACTCTCATTCCCACCATTATATCAGTCTGCACTCTTGCTTGGTATAATTATTATCTTCAATGAATATCCTTTTCACTCTGAAATGCGTCACATTATTGAAGTAAAATGGATTGTGATTGTCTTTTTATGTTGACTTTTAAAGGGATGTTCTGGGTTCAATACAAGTTAAGCTCAATCAACAGAATTTGTGTCATAATGTTGATTACCACAAAAGTAAAAAAAAAAAAAAAAAGAGGCTAAAATCTGGGTTGCAGTGCGGGGCCAGTTCTAGTGAGTCTTGCCCACCCAATCAAACATTTGGGAAACAGTTTTAAATAAAGAAATCCCAATTTGTGCTTTGGTTAAAAGCAATATGGGGGGCGGGCTGTGTGTTGCAAACATTGAGAATATTTTTTGTCATTGGCCGTAAGCAACGACACTCTCAAGAAGCGGCTGCTGCAATCCAGAGAGTCCGAGATGTTACGCGAATGAGAACGATAATAAGAGATATTTTTGTGTAATGTATAGGCCCATATAGCAGCCTGGTGCTCTCTCGGTGTGCAGTGACCATGTGTCTGCTGTTAATGCACCACAGGCTCCCTCTTATCAAATATCTCCCTCTCCCTCCACATACTACCTCGATTACTTCAATCTTATGAGTCAGGTCAAATTTATTTGCATAGCACTTTTCACAACAGCCTTTGCTTCAAAGCAGTTGTACGTGAAATTATACTACAAGAGAAAATTAATTCATATAATGCTAATATTAGTTATGCTTAGAACTATTAGTGGTTAAAATTAGGAAACTAGTTAAGTGCGTATATACAATGTTTATCAGTTTATTTATTTCAATATATTTTTAATATGGGGAAAAAGTGTCAAATATAGTTATATTGGGTCTTATGATCTTGACAATTGTGTCATATTATGCAAATTAAAAACATTAAATTAGTAGTCTGAGTAACTCCTCCTCCATCCCAATTGCCCACCTATGATATCCCTCAGCCCACCCTAGCATAGCTGTCAGAAGCCGGGCCTGTTACAGTGAGGCACTTACAATGGAAGTGAATGGGGCCCAATCTGTAAACATTAAAATACTCACAGTTTCAAAAGTATAGCCTCACGATGTACATTCAATACGAGTAACACTATTTTAGTGTGATTTATTGCTTACTAAACTTTTCTGTGTAAAGTTATACCCAATTTTACAACTTTGTTGTCATGACAACGTAATGCCCCACAAGCCCTGAAACCCTAAAGTAACGATTTAAACAACTTAAGAGCTCAAAAAAGTGAATGAGTGAATGTATGTGCATTTATGAATTATAAGTGTTACAATTCTACATTTAAACCCACCAAAAACTGTCCCCATTCACTTCCATTGTAAGTTCCTCACTGTAACCTCAGTTAATTCATCTTCTTCTTCTTCTTCTTTTCTTTTAAGAAATAATACAAGTTGAAATTATTTTTTTTGTGGTAATCAACATTATGCCACAGATGCTGTCAATTGAGCTTACATTTACATCTATGCATTTGGCAGACAATTTTATCCAAAGTGACTTACAGTGCCCTTATTACAGGGACAATCCCCCCGGAGCAACCTGGAGTTAAGTGCCTTGCTCAAGAACACAATGGTGGTGGCTGTGGGGATCAAACCAGCAACCTTCTGCTTACCAGTTCTGTGCTTTAGCCCACTACGCCACCACCACTCTACAGATTGAGCTTAAATTTAACTGAACCCATAATATTTCTTTAAGTCTACTATAATTGAATCGTCTCAGTGGATCATTTGAGTGATCTCAGTGAGTCATTGGATTCAATATGAGATGCTTTTCCTGATCTCAAATCCACAACTTATTGGCCTGGTTTTTCAGCAGGGAAGTAAATGCAAGCCAGCTAGTCAGTTAAACCGACCACCTTTGCAAACATATATTCAGCAGTACCACTTTCGTTCTGATTAATTCTTTATTTCTCATTAAGTTCACCAAGGTTTGTCCATGAATCGTTTCTCATGGTTTGGCAAGAATAGAGAGTCATGACTTAGAGATAATGATGACTGATTAATATCTTGGGTTAGATTCTATTACACTAGTACAGCTTGGACAAAATAAAAACTCGTGTTAGATACTCCTTTTGAAACAAAACCAAGCCAGAAGATTGGGAGTGATTGGATTAAACCCAATATCTGCCTCTCAAGACGCGACTGACTGGTGAATGTTCTCCACAAGCTTCAATTAATAAACGAGTTATGACTCCTCAGGGAAATTAGAGGTCTGTGATATGTCCCGCTCGGACTAGCAAACGATTTAATTTACAGTCATTATTGGCATGCTACTTTGGCCCTAATGAAATTCCAAGCTAACAAGGGTCTCACACAGATGAAGACATGTAAATATCACAGTGTTTAGATGTTGAGGGTCAACCATCTTTGACCTTTTCTTTTATTGATGTCTGTAGGGTCGACTGCCCGTGAAGTGGATGGCTCCAGAGGCGCTGTTCGACAGAGTTTATACGCACCAGAGTGATGTGTAAGTCAGCAATTTGTCTTTTGTTTGTTTGGTTAGTTCTTATTCCCTATTTTAAAATAGACATACATGTATAATGGACAACTTTCCTTGGCATTTCTTGATGTTTTTACTCTTTTGAAAGAGTAAAAAAATAGACTCTAATGTTCAACAAGCGAAGCTCCCTCCTCCCACATTTACAGTATATATCAATGTGGCACGGTGGAGGGCGGGGCCGGGTCGTGATTCAACACGCCCAGTCCCGTATTAGGCTAATCAAGCCTTCGAGAGGGTTAAAGGCCGACCGCGGAAGACGGGCATGAGAGAGAGATCGTCCGTTGTCTTATGTGTTTGTATTTTGAGTTCTCCATTAAACTATAATTTATACGTTAAGCCGGTTTCTCGCCTCTTCCCCTCCCGTGAGCATGAACTTCTTTACAATCATATATATATATATATATATATATATATATATATATATATATATATATATATATATATATATATATATATATATATATATATATATATTTTATTAAGCACGCAAACAAGTTTTTATGCATGTTTTGGTGATTTTATTCCCTTCCTGCTGTTTCCATCCAGAAATCTTTATGGAATATCCCAAAATTCACATAAAAATAAGTAGATGGAAAGCCAGCAACATGGCAAGGACGTTATTACTCATTTCATTACAGTGTTGTTAGTCAATTACAACTGAGGTAATTTTCACAAGTCTTAAAGGAACAGTAGCAAGAAAAGCCAGTTTAATTCTAAGGATCAGACAGAGGGTGAAAAAAGGTTATGATCTAAAACATGTTTTTTTAAATAAAATGCAACAATAGGTTAGACTATAGCCTCTTTATGCTGAAAAAAAAAAATCAATTAGTGACTTTTGGAATAATTATGTGAATTGTTATCGTTTAAGGTATAACTAGCTTTTTGAAAAAGATACTGACGTTACATTTATGGCTGTTTTACTTCTTACAAAGTGAGAAAAGGGCTTGAAGTGTTTTTGGTATGTTTGGAGAGAACTGGAAAACAGTTTTACACGGTACCTTTGGAGAAAGTGAGTCGTTTGAGTGAAGTGGATCTGCTGGGAGGGGAGAAGGGGAGGCTACTACCAGATGAATGGTTTCCCTTTTGAAAAAAAAAAACATGGAGCAAGAGTGATGGAAAGCTGAGGAAGTTTTTGTCAGGCAGAGAAAGCAGAAGGGCCGTTCATGGCCAGCGTTACGCCCAAAAGCAAGAGATTTCATGCTCGACTTGCAGCCAGTGCCGTGTTACTAATCTGCGCAGCTTCAAAGCGCTTCAGACGGGCCAGACTCTCACCTCCAAGAGACCCAGACGGAAGTGCCCTCGAACTTCCCTTCCCAAACGCTCTGTCTCTTCCCTGTCTCTTTGTTTTTTTAGTTTTTTTCAAGACTTGAAAGTCTCTTCCCCTCCTTTTACCTTCTATAGGGTGAAATAATCCTTTCTTTTTGCCGTTTGTGTTTGCGTTTATCCTCTAGAATCCTCTAGTGCATGGTTGTTTCCTTTCATTTTAAGGTTACATTTAGGTTTTGTCACCCAAAAAGATGAAATGAACCGAAAGTTACACTTTGGTACGCATTGGAGTTTTTAATACAACCTATGCAGGATGTTTTGAAGGTTTTGTTGCATGCACAAACTGCAGGGTGTTTGTGTGTGTGTGTTTGTGTGTGTGTGTGTGTGTGTGTTTAATCTAATACTGATCAGTAGCTTTTGTCATGTCTGAAAGCTCTTTGTCTGGTCTGTGCAGTAAAATCTAATCAATATCAAAGGGACCCTTGTTGATTGCAAAGGCTTAAATCTTTAGTCACAGGTTCAATGCTAATTACCCATCATCAGTCACTAAGGTGCCTGGCTCTCTGATTGGTTCAAATACAGACACAATCCATACATGACATCATATTAACTAACACATAAATTAGGATTCAGATGGCATGTTTTAACGAACAGGACCCCTGTTGAGCAGCATATAACCTGCATAGCTTGCAAAAATGCAAATATAGATATGCACCAGAGTTTCCGCTAGAAAAAAATGGTGCCGGTCAAAGTGACCGGCAGAGGTTTCGTTTTACGGACATTTTGATGATATGCCGGTCAAATATCCCCTCTTAATTAGTCAAGTTGAGGAAAACTGGAGGCAGGCTATGTAACTTAAAAAATGACATAATCAGGCCGTATAGAATGCAACATGTTTATTAGCCTAACTTTCAAATAGACGGAAAAAAACATGAACGTCCGATTGGCGTTTCACATTCATTGTTTAACAAACCAATCCCCCTTCCCCACATCAAATATCTGAATAGTAGCCTATTGTTTTTACTCAAGCGAACTTAATTATACACTCTCAGTATGTCTCATTTAGCTGGTAACATTTAAATTGGCCACCGTGAAATGACTCCTTGTCAAATGAACTGGAACAAACAAATGACTAGGCCTATAACATTGTCTCATGTCATTTTAGGCTACTTTTTACGCTGTTTTGCAGTGCTGAATTGTGCAGCTGCCGATTTAAAATCAAAACGTCCCAGTGTCTCTCCACAACTTGCAATGCGCATAAGCCGCGTAACCTTGTTCTCCGCAAGGCGACTTCGCTGCTTCGTCTTGATCCGATTCTGCAGCGAGAACCCCCTCTCTGCAGGACCACTCGACCGGGATTACACAGGCTATCTTGGCGAGCTTGGTCCACTCTGGATACATTTTAGGCTTATTCTCAAATTCAGATTGTGTTAGGGGGGCGGGATTATTTTAATCGGACAATTTGACCGGAGAGATTTAATTTAGTCGGACATTTCATTTTTTTTTCCGCCCAATGTCCGGTAATTACCGGACAACGGAAACCCTGATATGCACGTGTGATTTTGTGTTTAGAATGCAGTTTTTATGGTTATGGTTCATCCGCACCATGCAATATTTAATATTAACACCAGTTATATTAGATTGAAGGAAATATGTCATCTACATTTAACTGAAGAAATGTATTCAGACTCTTGCCATTATTACCTAGTTATTAAACATTTAAGTAAATCTCAAAAAAGCTGCCAAATACATGTCCACTCTAAAATCATAAATTACATTTTGCTTAATGATCCAAAAATAGGCTTTAATTTATTTGAATTAGTTTATAAGAGTTACACTATTTTCATGACTATTTACATATTTTCATTAACACCCCTCACCCCCAAAATCTCATTTTTGAAATGAGGTTTTGTAAAATATTTGTGAAAAACAAAAAACAAAAAAAAAAAAACTGTAAAATATTTATACATTACAAAAATACTGTATATGTAGTGACTGCTAGTTTATGCAGAATCCTATATATTTTTAAATTTTCTTATTATTTTTTTAATTTAATAGTTTAAATAATAATAAAAAAACAACATCGTTTAAAATATAATTTTCAAATTAATAAAAAAATAAAGAAGTCATTTTTTTTTAATTTACTGTACTAAAGTAGACAAGTAAATGGGTAGGCGATTCTTCTTTTTATTATGATTATTGTTCTAACTTTCCTCAAGAAACTTAACATCTTCTCATAACAATGCAAACGTTAAAATAGCATATAAATAAACAAATTATCCATAAAATAAACACTTAATAAACACTATGATGACTTCAAGACTCGCGCGCACTTGTGTGTTTCAGACCGCGTGCACAACACTCAAACAAAACACAGAGCGCATGTTTGGAGCGTGGGATGAATGTCATTGAATTTGCTTTGACGGTGGCTCAAGCGAAATTTCAGGCCACAAAAGCGGATTCAGTGTCATTTTTTCTCTCGTTTCAGACAAGATTTACATCTAATGACACGCGCATTTGTCAGTGAAAAACGGCGTTTCGTTTGTATCAGTCTCACGTGAAGCCCTGATCACTGATATATACGCGCACGTGGATGGATATATCGACATACACAATGTACAAACCTTGCAAATGGCTGTTTTCTGCTCGGTATCGCGTTTTCTGAAGCCAAACCAATTCCTCACCATGAAGGATGCACCTTTTCCTTCATAATCTTCTCATCCAAATGAATTTGAGGAACGAGCAGTCGCTCCGCCTTCCTCCATTTATACGACAGTGTGTGTAATGCGCACGTGTCATGTGCTGTAAACATTTCTCGTGTGACCATATTGCGTTAGCGCGATAGAGACAATAAATTTATACCGGTTGCCAAATTTCTAACGGTTTATCATGTATATTGCCCACTTCTACAAAAAATAAATAAATAAATAAATAAATAATAAAAAATAATAATAAAATAAAAAAAAGTAAAATACATCCTGGAAATATTTTTAGTAACTGCTAATTTATGCTAATTATAATTACGTAAAATACGTAATTATTTTTAAGTAATATATATATATATTAAAAACAAATATAATAATGAAAAAATATATTTTAAATATTATTAAAAAAAATCAAATATTGTATTACAGTAATAAGAATCAGCATTGAGAATAATTGGAATTGCAAAAAATGCTAAAGTGAAATGTGTTACATGAGGTGTTACAGTAATAAATTAAATGTGTTTAATTGTCATAACAATAATGTTACAAGACAAAACATCTTAATGGCTTCAGTAGGCTTCAATTTCTTAACAATATAATTTATTTATTTTTTCCTTTTGATTTTAGGGTTAAATGTGACCCCCTTTTTTGGATATTCATACATTTATTGCCAATTATCAACTAAGATCTAGAGTACAACCACAGAATTGACAACCGCATGACATGTTTCCACACATACAGGCCATTAATGGCCTATTGCATTCAAGTGTGAGGGTTCAAGAGGTCTTTGTGATGACCCTTAGGTCTTTTTTTGGCCCTGTGAGTGACTTATTGATCATGGGGAGGTTAGCAGTGGTTACACAGATGCATTGAATAGAGAAAATGAATTTGGCAAACATGTCAGATGAGATACAGCACCAAATAATGAACAGAAGAGAACAAATAGATTATGTAAACAAGCACATGGATGAGTAACCACTGAAGTAAACAAAAGCAGAGAGTCATTGGGCTTTATGTGTTGTGGACGCTGAGGGTCACCAGCAAAGGTGTGTGCATGCCCAGTGGAAAATTGTATTACTCATAGGTTGCTCGATCATAGCTCAGGAGTCTTATCAGAGTTTTAAAGGTGAATGTCTAACTTTTTCAATGTCTCTAAAGCGCATTGTCGTGTAATGCGTCACTGGCGATTCCAAATGATTATTTATTGCGATTGTGAAATGGTTTCAATAACTCGCCGTTAACAAAGGTTTAGGCAGATGATAAGGATTTCTTGATCTGCATCACCATTGGACTATTTCTGGAAGCTAACTTGCGAATAATGAGTCGAAGTTCACAAACCCTCTGTGAAAACACGTCAGTATCATCATACTGAGTTATTTTTTCCCTTGTCATAGATGACGCAACACAGAATTGGCATGCGTTGAAAAATCATTCCCCACTACAATCTTCAAGCCCTCCCTCAGCAGCAGTCAGGACGTTTGTTTCCTGTGGGTCACACTAATGTTTGTTTTGGCTTGACAATATGTGTCATTGTGGTGTTCCATGGAGGACAAAGGGCAGCTTTGAGTCCAGAGGCATTTCAGCAGTGTCCACTGTCGAGACGCTCGCAGAAAGACTGTATTAAGACCCCTACAGTTGCTGTGATGTGAGAGCTGACAAATATAGCTACTATACATCTAAATGACACAAATTTAGATTTGTTTTGGGGGGTCAATTTCACAGAGCATTTCTCATCCAGATTTTGCAGATAATGTAGTGATGGTACCATGGAAAAGGCTGGAATTTGTTGGTCCCTTTGATAACAGGACGGCTGTTGTTGTGATTGCTAATAATGTGCACACTAACGTTGAAGACCCTGTGAAATCGCTGGACGAGTGCTGCTTTCCTTCTTGTGTTGACATATTTTTATTGAATACATAAATATTGAAGGGCTCCTCCCTTTTTTTGTTAAAAGCCAATAGGCTTTAGTTAAGCCTTGGGAAAAAGAAGTACACTTAAACATACTTTTAAAACAAGACTTTTTATGAAAATAAAATTCTTTCAATGTACATTCTTCAGTGTGTGCTAAATGTATTTTTAACAATTTCCTGCAACTTCATTGAATTTAAGTGATATTTAATTAGTGTTTAAATGTATTGACTTTAATTCAATTTTTAGTAACAAATACATTTGAAATGAAAATTAAGTATGATTTTGTTTAAAGGTGCTATATGTAATATTTTTACTGTACTAAATCATAAAATTACCATAATATGTAATTAGAGAATTAGAAAACATGCCAAGTTGAAATACTGGCATCTCCGATAACAATGCTACATCCAGTATATTCTGCTTTGAAGTTTCCATTCCGGACCAGAATTTCTTTTTATGTTATCGCCTGTGTGATCCCACCCACTGTCCACTCACCAGTAGTATTTTGACACTGCCGGGTTGCCAGATTTGAACAAGTTTGCAGGCAAACAACACTGCGTGCTGCAGCCATGGAAGCCAACAAACGAACTGGATCAGAGATAACCGATTCCATCCGACCTAAAAAGCCTCACCATCCGTCTAAAACCACCATGACCAGAGATGTAGTAAAATAAGGATAAATGCTGGTGATGCCTTTGGAAGATGGAAACAGCTTAAAGCTAATTTGCACGTCAACATTCTGGCAACCCGCATGAGCTTCGAGTCTGGGTTGGGGCAGTCAACTCTCCAATATTTTTAATTTGGACTGCAGTACCCATTTTAAATGTATTCTTACATATAGCACCTTTAAATATGCATTAGTGTGTAAATACAATGAATTATAATTCTATCAGGAAGACTCGCCGATTTGAGTAAAGTTTTAAATTACATTTAATTGATGAATATAAAACAGGAATGTAATGTCTCTCTTTGGCGTAAACCCTGTCTGGCGGTCTGAAGAAGTTGTACTCGGAACCGTCATATCCTGCTGGAGATAGGAGGCAGGGGCGAAGAGCCTACCCCCGTGCAGGACGGGACTCAACTGGTGGTGGTGGGGTGGTGGAGGTTGCTGTGTTAGCACACTGAAACAGCAATGTGATAGATTTTGAGCGGACTTATATAGCAATGGCTTACATGTGATTAGCTAGGAGTTACCCAGCTAATGGTGCGATGATGTACAGCTGCTAGTCTTCCCGCTAGAACTACGCTGCGCTTACATTTCTTTACAGTACAATAAAACATTATTAAAAGGTATTGATTCAAAATGTACTTTCAAAATAATACTGTTAAGTTGACATTAAATATCTATACAAAATTGATTCCTTACAGTACACTGAAGTATTCTAAACCTGAAAGTATACTTTAAAAAATAAATAATTTTAGACACGTCAAGTAGAAATTCAATACACATAATGTAAGGGTGTGTTCACACTGTTGCCCATTACAGTTCGGTACAGGCGTCGGAATCACCGTCAGCCGTCCACATATCTTCATTTGTGTGTGCAACGGAGGAATTTCTGACAGTGCTTTGACTCCTTTACACATTTTATTGGCTCTTTGTTTGTTCTCAGCTGGTAAAAATACCACCATATATATATATATATATATATATATATATATATATATAAATCCAACGAGCACATTTATCCCAGCAGCCAGCATTGTTTTGGAAGTTTGGCAAGTTCATCACAAAATATACCAATGTCCAATCAGGTTGTGACCTTATCATTATGCCTTTTGTTTTGTATCTTTAGGTTCGGTGTTAAAAATGCCAGTACACTAAGCGAACCAGGACTAAATGTATAATTTTCATTTTTGGTCCGGACCAAGAGAATCAAACTAGAATTGTGAACACACCCTAAGTGTACTTCTTTTATGCTAGAGATGTCACAGCCAAGAACCATGTCATATGCTGGTGGTATTAGGGAGAAGGACATTCTCATTCTAGAAAGCATTTTGTTGAGAGAAACAGTGTACTGCAAGATGAGTCATCAGTATTTTTCTTCCTTTAATCTAAAGAGACTGTAAAAGTGATTTTGTCAACATTTCCATTAAACCGTATGCTATTACACTTGGAATGTATTTACAGCTAAAACACTGATTGAAATTTGACCTGAACCACATAATAAATGTGTTTGCTTTGATCTGATGTATGTACTTTTTCTCTCATAAGCTGGTCATTTGGGGTTCTCATGTGGGAGATCTTCACACTCGGCGGTTCTCCATATCCAGGAATACCCGTAGAGGAGCTCTTTAAGCTACTAAAAGAGGGTCATCGCATGGACAAGCCCGCTAACTGCACCAACGAATTGTAAGTCGCAATATTTTCATGGCTGTCTACATACATAATGGTAGCAGTTAAGATTACTTACCTAGCTGCAAATATCTGAAATGCATCCTACGTTTTGGGAAGGGGAAGTGTCATTTATATTCATGAGGAAAGCAATACCTGATTGGTCGTAGAAACTATAGCTCAACCCTAAAACCTAAACCTAACAAATATCTGGGTTACAGTGAAACACTTACAATGGAAGTGAATGGGGCCAATATTTGAGCATTAAAATACTTACTGTTTCAAAAGTATAGCCACAAGACATAAAGGATATGAATGTAAACATGATTTTAGTGTAATAAAACCTTTTCTGTGTAGTTATAGCCAATTTTACAACTTTACAGCTCAAATTATACACAAGTTTTAACAGAAGAATTAATGCAATTGTTTGTATTAAATTATAAGCATCTTATTTCTATGTTTAAATCCTCCAAAAATTGGCCACATTCACATCCATTATAAGTGCCTCACTGTAACATTGATTTTTGCTTTCAACGTGTGAAATACATTTTTGTGGTTATCAACATTATACTACAAATGCTGTCGATTGAGATTAGCTTGTATTGAACCCGGAATATTCCTTAAAGCTAGTGCCACGCTACATTACATACATAGACTCTTGTGTGTCTGATTACTCAAATGGTTGCACCACACTTGATTTCTGAAACAGTGCGGAGGATAGAAATAAATTATGTCACATGCTTAGATTGATCCTGGCATCATCCCATTGTTCTTCATATTGTCCTCTTTCTCAGGTATATGATGATGAAGGACTGCTGGCATGCGATGTCCTCTCACAGACCCACATTCAAACAGCTGGTGGAGGACCTGGACCGCATTCTCTCTTTGGCAACCAATGAGGTGAGGTGTTTACACATGTAAACAAACCTGCCCACAGACACTCATTCAATCTGTTCTTTCAACGTAAACAGACTCAAAACAATTCACACTTCTTCTATAGTTCTGGGATTTATCAAACTCTTGCCTTTACTTTTCCTGCTTGCAGCCTTTTGCAAGATTTGCAAGGGCAAGGAAATCATCAAATGGTTTTTACGGTCAGCATATAGGTTGAGAGTTGCACGAGCTTGATTTCATCCATGCTTCCTTTTTTCTCTTTTTTGAGCACGACCCTTGTGCTAGCATTGTTCAATGATCAGATGATTCTTTCCATTCCCTGAATATCATCCACTATATCCATGCAGGGGTCTGGGATATGGCGAGGGATGGAAATCTGTCAGAACTTGTCAGAGGGGGGATTGAGCCGTGAAAGAGAAATGACGCCAAATGCCGCGCTCTCGCTCTCCGTTTTGAACTTTCAAAACGTAATAAAACGCCTCTTCTTTCTTCTCCCCATCTTAAACTGCTCACAGATGTGAAGGCCTTTAGTAATGTGAGCTGCCTTGTGTTGAGCGAGTTCAAGCCTGCGCTGATTTTCAGCAACCCAAAACCCTCCTCGTCCTCTTAAAGTCAAATATTTCAGTACCAGCCACAAAGGGGGAAAGGCTCCAATTTAGTTTAAGTAAACCAAGGAAAAATGTTCTTCTGTAAATGTTTTGTGGTATATACTGTATGAACATTGGATGTTTATAGATATTTTTTTCCAAAATATATGTCTTCAAGGGTGGTCCTCTTTCTGATGTGAGCTTGCTTCAGTGAAATTCAATAACTAAATATTGGTAAAACTTTATGTCCTAAAGTACTATGGAATCTGAAGCAGTGTGGTTAAATATGAAGTTGTCTTAACATTGAACTCACTTTATTTTTGAGGAAATGACAAGTAGATTGATGATAGTGTGTGGTTAAGACTAACCAGTGCAACAAATCAAAAATACAAAGCAAGCGGCCGATAAAATGCCTTGTCGTGCAACACTCTTGATGCTGTTTTAGCAAGTAGGAACGAAAACGAATAATTGAAACATTCTCTATGCAAGTACGGAAATGTAGACGTAAATGATCGGCCAATGAATTGCGCAATCTCATTGTACATGCTTAAAAGTGTGTTTGTGTGTTATGCCGATAATACAGTTGACCTCAGAGGATAATAGATGCATTATAGCCCTCACGACAGCACATATAATGCAACGTGTACTTGCTTTGGGTAATGGATTGCACTCTGACACATCATAATGTAACAGCACGTGAAATCAAGCTTGTGTAGTTGTGTCTGAAGTAGAAGTGTCTGATGTTTATGGAGCACCATGGTTTTACTAGTAATATTGTAGTAACCTTGATTGTAGTAAAAGGTTTCTACCAGAAAACCATGGTTTAACTATAGGAACGTTGCAGTAACTGTAGAAACAATGTCATGGAAACCATGATTGTAGTAACCGCAGTGTGTTTTTGGCAGAAAATATGGTTTTACTAGGCCTATAGTAATATTGTAGTAACCATGATGTTAGCGTGTTTTTGTTTTTTACAGAATCAGTGGTTTTACTATGACCATACAGTAACCATAGCTGAACTATGGTATTTGAAGTAGAACCATAGTAACCACTAAATTATTAATTTTATTCGCATGGTTTTCATTTACCTGTATTATTACATGTTTTACTACAAATACCTTAATTGAACTTTACCACTGTTTTACTATAGTAGCTACATTTTGTGGTTATTATGGTTTTACTACAAATACCATTGATTACTATGGATACTGTAGTAAAACCATGGTTAATTTATTGCGAGGGAACTCAAAATAATTGCGAGTGAATTGCGAGAAAACTGTTTCAGAAAAAAAATCCTCCCTGACCTCTAAGGGGCTCCAAAGAAGTTCACATAATTTCATTGTGTATGTTTCAGGCTAAAGATTAGCATGAAAGAGATTTATTGACGTTTTATTGTGACAACGTCACATGACAGCGTTTTTGTGTGTTTGTGATAGTGTTGCTTTCAGAAATGTTGTATGTGCCTCTCCATGTATATGTATAAATTAGTGCCGTCAGTCGATTAAATTTTTTAAACGCAACCTATTTAATAATTTTTTGCGGTTAATCGCAGATTTTGAAAGTACCGAAAATTTACTCTATATACTCCCTTTCCTGTCAAATGCATTTATTTCCTTTTTTGGGGCAGAAAACAAAACAATATAAAATATAATGCTTTATGAACAGTTTCTAAACAAAGCCTTCTACAGTATAAAGATAGAAATGCTCCAAAATAGCACTAATTCAAGTAACATTAAACATTTCTCAAACCCTAAGTGGGGGGGACCCATAGGTTGAGTATTCATTGCAAAGGGCATTCATTCTCAAACTCTAATCCTCCACAACATTAATCAGCCAGTAGACTATGGCTATCCGCTTTGCTATGGAACTGAGATTCGTCCTCCACCACCTAGATTAAGTCACTATGCCACCACGAGGACCTAGAGCACATTGGTATTTGGGAATTCCATTTGAGCTTGTTGTGTACAATAAGTAGCATTAAGAAGTCCTTTCTCCATCATTTTATCACTGATACAGAAGTGTTGTTGTGTGTTTGTGCTTGTTAATGCTGTATTAATGGTAAACATGTTAATCGCGATTAAGGAGAATTACACTTTACACTTTTTAATGTAAAACACATTAATTTTGACAGATATAGTAATATTGCATGTACTGATTGTTCCTCTTTCTATATCTCAATAGGAGTATCTGGACCTGTGTGCCCCAGTGGTGCAGTACTCACCCAGCTTCCCGGATACACGCAGCTCTTGCTCCTCTGGAGACGACTCTGTCTTCTCCCACGACCCCTTAGCGGACGAACCCTGTCTCCCCAAGTACCAGCACATCAACGGAGGCATAAAAACATGAGCTGGCCTCCTCCTGCTTTAATCTTCTCCAAACCCAACACATCCAAGTTACACCTTCAGTTCTCAAAGTGTGAGAGACTTAACCCACAATTCCCTTTACCCACCCAGAACCGTATGCTGCCTCTAGACTCCTCACGAAGCTCCCGCTGGACTTTCGGAGCATACCAAGGGAGGACAGCAGTGCTGCTTTTCGAAAAACAAACTGAAGTGTGTCAAGTGCAGGTGCTTTTTTGTGGAATCACACACAAAAACATGTGACCAAGCTCTTAAGAAGAGGACAGGACCGAAATGTTGAGACTGAATGACTAGCTGTTCCCAAGGACCCACCTCTTGTATTTTTTGAAGATATGTTTTTTGTTCCATTCCTGTTGGAATTCTCTTGCATTCTTGCCACCATTCCAGACTGTTTCTTGGCATTCCAGGAGTTTGTGTTCCCAAGAGAAATTACATGGTCCACGTGCAGAACTCTGAAGAGAGTAAAAAGGACAAAATGAGACAATAGAAAACAATACAGTAAGGAAACGTACAACTAATGCAAGAAGTAGAAGAAAACATAACAACACTGCCTCCGGTTGATTTTTTATTTTATTTAAGCATTTTGTTTTATGATCTGTTTTTTCCTTGATAACACAGTTATCGTACAAAAGCCCATGCAGTTATTCTTGGTAAAAAAAAAAAATAGATAGAAAAAAAAGAATACATGGGATATATTGCTGGGTATATTTGTAAATATATTCAAATATGTAAAAATATATATTATATATTTACATTGAATTATTTTTTGTATGGACATCCCCCTTTTAGATATTTCTCTGACATGCATACATTCACACACAAACATACATATATACAGCAGCACTCGACATTAACAGTTTTGTGGGAGTGTGGTGCAGGAGATTGCGCATATGTTGCTTTCATATTGAGCCTTGGTGCTCAGGTGGGTGGCGGTGGTTTGATAATCTTCAGCCCTGAATGACAAAGTTTAATGTCGAGTCCTGCAACTCTCAGTTGCTGACGCAGTAAAGTACCAGCTTTCAGGGAAAGAGATAGCTTGTTAATTTATTGACTTATGTTAAAAACAAAATCAAAAGAATAAAATAGATCAAAATAATAAAGAGATAATAATATTAATGATGACATTAGAAACAGTAATGATTCATAATGTTTATTTTGTAATTTAAAATTACATTTCAGTGAGGCAATGACACAAAGAATGATAGGTAGCTGGTATTGAAAGATCTGCACACACATATATGTATATATATATATATGTAAATACAGGGTTGGGAAGTAGCTGAATACATGTAACAGGATTATGTATTTAAAATACAAAATATAAGTAACTGTGTTCCACTACAGTTACAATTTTAATCATTGGTAATTAGAATACAGTTACATTCAAAAAGTATTTTGATTACTGAAGAGATTACTTTGCATTTTATTGTCATTTGTTTCATTTAAAATTTTGTCCTTTCAGATGGAAAACATTTATACATATAAATGATGCGATCCAAAGTGCGATCATATTTATTTATCAAGAAAATTCACGTTGGATCATAATAATTTTTTTTCTAGCAATACCTTTGATATTAGGGCAAAATTTATATTATTGATCATAATTTTTGTATTGTTTTCCTGTAAAAATATCAAAAAATCCTTAGAACAAGATCAATATTGTTAATCTTGTTTAAGAAACAACACAGCATAAGATATTTAGGTTTCTCAGAGAATATATTTTTAACATGTGTATTTTGAGTTTTTATAGTCAAAACAAGTGAAAAAATCTAACAGTGCTGAAGAAGTAATCCAAAGTATTTAGATTACATTAATGACCTTGAGTAATCTAACAGAATAAATTACAAATGACATTTTACAGCATGTATTCTGTAATCTGTAGTGGAATACATTTCAAAGGTAACCCTCCCAACCCTGAATATATATATATATATATATATATATATATATATATTATATATATATATATATATATATATATATAAATGTGAATGGTAAATTAAAATGCAAAAATAACGTACATTTTATAGTCAGCTAATCCCATTTCTGTAGTAGACAATGTTGATTTTTTTTACCTGGCTATTTTGCTCACACTGAAGTTTGCATTTGAATTTGATAAATATTGGTGGAAAAAAGGTTGCAGTATATGAATACAGTTTTAAGAAATCAAAAGTATTAAGATATTCATGTGTTTATTTTTTTCCTGACAAATGAGATGATACTGTTCTCAACAAGTGTTCCTGACAGATTTGTCAAATTAAAGATAAAAATGAAATTTGTGTTTTGTGTTTCTCAATTTTTATTTCTATAACGTAGAACATAAGGTTTCGTGAACTGAGATGTATCCAGCTATTCTCACTGATCATAAAAATTTAACCTTAAAAAATGTATTTGAAGATGTCATTTGTGATTCCAGAAATCTAGGTTATTGGAAATTAAATAATTAATTTTTAAACCATCAGAAATGTCAAACAAATGCATTTATTAATAAATAAATATTTGACTCAGGCAAATATTATGAAAGAATATGGCAAGGTGCGGGAACTAATGAAATTAGAAAATTTAGCATTCAATTTGGAAAAAATTGGCTATCAAAAAAGAACACATATTGAAGACATAATTCGAGATATCTCAAATTTAACCCAAAATGTCCTACCCACATGTCCCACATTAATGTTCTAGAAAATTTACAGAAAGAATTAGACAATATTTATCAAGAAAAAGCCAGAAGGTGCCTTTGTGAGATCTAGAAGAAAATTGATGGAAGAAGGTGAAGGAACAGCAAATACTTTTTTAATCTTGAGAAAAGGAATGCAGAAATGAGCTTGATTAGAAAATGTAACATTTATTACGTTGTTACAGAAGACCTAAACATAATTTCTAAATGTTATTTCTAAATATCACACAAATATCTATTCTTATGGAGATGATCGAGATAACACTATTCTTTTTAAAACAATAAAGATATCTCTACCTCTACCATACTTGGAGGAATACACAGCATCAGTGACCAGCTACATCAGCAAGTGCATTGATGATGTCACTTTCTCCAAGTCCATCACCACACGCTCCAACCAGAAGCTGTGAATGACTGCGGAGGTGCGCGCGCTGCTGAGGACCCGAGACACCGCCTTCAGAGCAGGAGACAAGGCAAGGGCCAAACTGTCCCGGGCCATCAGAGAGGCAAAGCACGCACACGCCCAGAGAATCCACAGTCACTTCCAGGACAGCGGCGACATGCGGCGCATGGCATCCAGGCCATCACCATCTACAGGACAACAACAGTTGCCTGTGACAAAGATGCCTCCCTTCCAGATGCGCTGAACGACTTCTACTCTCGGTTTGAAATGCAGAACGACGTGGTGGCGAGGAAGACCACCCCTCCTCCCAACGACCAGGTGCTCTGTCTTACCACGGCTGATGTGAGGAAAACTCTATGTAGAGTCAACCCACGGAAGGCTGCTGGACCACACAACATTCCTGGCAGAGTGCTATCATTCCAACTTGCTTTAAGGCCACCACCATCGTCCCCATGCCAAAGAAGTCTTCAGTGTCCTGCCTCAATGACTACAGTCCCGTCGCACTCACACCCATCATCATGAAGTGCTTCGAGAGGCTCGTCATGAGGCACATTAAGACCCAGCTTTCTTCGATGGCTGAGGAAAGTACATCTCCCACCCCCCCGTCCTCACTACATTCTATAGAGGGACTATTGAGAGCATTACTGAGCAGCTGCATCACTGTCTGGTTTGGGACTTGCACCGTTTCAGAGCGCAAAGCCCTGCAGAGGATAGTGAGGACAGCTGAGAAGATCATCTGGGTTTCTTTTCCCTCCATCAATGACATTTACAAAAAAACTGCATCCGCAAAGCCACCAGCATTGTGGATGACCCCACACACCCCTCACACAAACTCTTCACCCTCCTGCTGTCTGGCAAGAGGTACCGAAGCATTCGGGCCCTCGTGGCCAGACTGTGTAACAGCTTCTTCCCCAAGCCATCAGACACCTCAATACTCAGAGACTGGTTTGACACACACACACACACACACACACACACACACACACACACACACACACACACACACACACACACACACACACACACATGTGTCCTGAGTTGCACTTTAATTATTGTCACTTTATAACTGGCTGCTACCTCAATAACTGCTATGTGCATAGAACACTATCTCATAGTATGTTATGTTACATTTGGCATTTTTAGAAACTGTAATCTTTGCACTACTGTGTACTGGTTGGCGCTGCACTGTCTCTTACTGTGTCTATTGTCCTGTTCATTGTCAGTAATTGTACTGTCCCATACTTTTGGAACACATTTGCATGTGCACTTTATATAGGTATGTTATTTAGTCTGTGTAGTCTCATGTGTTTTTGTGTTTGTCCTATGTTGTTTTATGTAGCACCATGGTCCTGGAGGAACATTGTCTCATTTCGCTGTGTACTGTACTAACTGTATATGGTTGAAACGACAATAAAAAACACTTGACTTGAATATAAAAAAGCTATCCTTAGAAAGTTAAATAAAATGTTCCCAAAACATTTCACTGAATATAACTGAACTGTGTATAAAAGCACTAAAAAACAACAAAAAAATCCCCAGTAAATGATGGTCTTACATCAGAATTTGTAAATGTTTTATGGACAGTATATCTAAATTCCTGCTAGCTGTATATGAATAGGCCATTAACAAAGGATCCATGCCTGTGTCACTCAGACAGAGAGTCATTGATTAATTCCTAAACCTAAAAAGATATCCTATTACTAGAAATTTGCCGACCTATTTCATTGCTGAATAATGATTACAAAGTAATGGCAGCAATTTTTGCAAACCACATGAAAAAATGCCTTAAATAAAATAATTGATGAAACTCAATGTGGATTCATGAAAGGCTGCCACATAACCTCTAATGTTCTACTAGTTATTGATTTAATAATCAATAATAATAATTATGGAGAGTGTATGGTGAGTTGTGCGTAGATGCCATGGAGAATAGCGTGAAGCCTCCATTCTCAGCGATAACGCGCTCAACAAGCCACATAAGATACGTGGATTGATGGTCTAAGACGCGGAGGCAACTGAGATTTGTCCTCCGCCACCCAGATTGAGGCTATTCACAACGCCACCACGAGGACGAGCTCACTGGGAATTGGGCATTCCAAAAATTGTGGAGAAAAGGGAAAAAAAAAATAAAAAATTATATATCTATACATACTATATATATATTTTACAAATAAATGTAATGCCCTCGCAACAGTTTTGCACTCCATTGCAATAGTTTTGTGTGCCCTTGCAACAGTTTTACATTCCCTTGCAATAGTTTTGCGTTCTCTCGCAATAATGTGAAAATAATATTGTATTATTTATATTGTAAAGTATTTATACATCATAACAGTAGTCTCTTGGTAATGCTTTTTCTTTTAGCTTCTTTAAATAATAATATTAATAAAAATAAACATTGTACAACAGCATCTTTTTTTTCTATAATACAATATTTGCTTTTAAATATGACCAAGACACTTTAATGATAGTTTTGTGAGAATCATCTACTCAGGTATGTCCGCTCACAATCTCATAATGGAGAGGACCGTTTTATATATCAGAAAAAGGAGATGTGGTGGCTGAAATCTCAAGATACGAGCAGGACTTTCAGTGACTGAACAATTCAGACCCCATTACAGGTCTCATCCAGCATTATCCCTTTAATGAAAGACTGCGATTAGCATCTGCCATACAAACTTATTCAGCTGAAAGTTGTGTTGAAATACATGAGGGCCTCATCAAATTAGCTGGCATAGGGTGTGTGCTACCAACTCAAACTACTTATACTCATCCATCTGCCAGAGGGGTCAGGGTGTTTGCACAAGACCTGGTTCTTTGGAATGTCAACACGAGCTGGGAGTCAGAGGGTGAGACAGTTACCAGTTACCTACCAGAAACACACTCACAGATAAAACTCCTAGATGGAGGATGGGACTCAGAATTAATTAGTAACATCAGCCACATTGAGCAGGGCACTTCAGTTCAGCACTTTCGTACATTTGCACTTAGTAGGTCAATTAATACAATTACGTTCAGGGGTTGACCTTTTTTTAAAGATTTTTTTTAACCCATTTTTTAACCCATTTAAGCCATTCTCTCCAATTTTCCTTTGGCGAATGCTCAATATCTAAAGTCATTTACCTGCACACAGTGTCTATTGTGTAAATAATTAGCTTGCCGGCTATGGGTTGAAATAGACTGGCCTTTCAAAAGCTCAGAAATGCGGGTGCTTGTCTTGAGGTTAGAATGTAATTAAATCAGCATTCTTCCTGGCAGTGACCCAATGCAGTCTACCTGTGAGGACAAGGAGCTTTCCCATCTTGTCTTGGCAAGAAAAACGTTTCCAGCTTCCAGCTAGCTTGTGGCCATTAGGGTGAGATGTTAATCCACAAAGTGTTTTTAATCCATTTCAAAGGACTTTCAAAGAGTGGTTTCCATGCAAGCACAAAATGTGGGTGTGTTTTTACAACTATGGACATTTTGAATGTTCTGGGGTTGATTTTTATTAAAACTAACAGATTTGATCTTTGATCTTGTTGTTATGTGTAGGTTTAATTAAGTAAACTCTTGAAAGATTTTACTACGCCTTCTTATTTTTACAACTTTTCAATTGTCTTTTATGTAGATTTTAATGTTTTACTCTTGTCCCAGACCCATCATTTTAATGTTGAAATATTTTCTAACATGCCTTCATATTTAATTTTTGCTAGCTTTCAAATGCTTTTTATGTAGATTTTATGGATTTATCCTTGAATTGTAATCTTGAAATATGAAAACCCATCAGAAAAATATTACATTTCAAAGAGTCACATACATATATACCATTTCAACTGGCCTATTTACTGAGTGAAAATGATTTCTATACATTTGATCACAAATTACAACAGATCCTTAAAGGGATAGTTCACACAAAAAAAGAAAATTCTCTGATTATTTACTCAACCTCATGCCATCCCAGATCAGTGTGACTTGCTGTCTTCTGCAGAACACATATGAAGATTTTTAGAAGAATATTTCACAATGCAAATTATTGGTGACCAGAACTCAGAAGGTCCAAAAAGTACATAAAGGCAGCATAAAAGAAATCCATACGTCTCCAGTGGTTAAATGTATTAGATGCAATATGAAGTGTAGTTGAGAAACATATATTGGATTTAACCACTGGAGTCATGTGGATAACTTTTATGCTGCCTTTAGGTCCTTTTTGGACCTTCTGAATTCTGGTCACCATTCACTTGCATTGTATGGATCTACAGAGCTGAGATATTCTTCTGCAGAAGAAAAAACTCACACATCTGGGATGGCATGAGGGTGAGTAAATGATAAGAGAATCATTATTTATTTTTGGGTGAACTACTCCTTAAATTGTAAATCATTTCAATTCACCTGATATGCAAAACTATGTTAAATATTAAGGCTTGTTTTCAGATAACCTGTCTTGATTAAAGTGTATATTGTTTTGTAGCCTTGGCAGATTTTGTCATTTATTTTAAGCATATTCATGTGAAATATATATAATATATAATATAATGATATGCTTATTTTCAAGACAGATTATATGAAAACAGGCCATATTGCACAGCTTTTTAATGAGATGGATTTATATTGTTTTAAGGTTGTTATATATTTATACTGGAAAACAAGACAACAAATATGTATATACACCAAGTGTATGTAGGATAAAGACATTATCCCAATATTTTGTGACTTTTTCTTGCATTTTTTGCTATTTAAAAAAATTAAACATTTAGATGTGCTCCTTAAACTCGGAGCAGCACAGCCATCCCTACCCATCAGTCTGTGCGGAGGATTACATTTGTAATGCAAATCACTGATTCTTGAGATAAGGGACAAAACATGTTTACAATCTGAGTTTTTATTTTTGAATACTAAATTAATTTGAAATGTATATATTTGTAGACAAAGGTCTCAGCTAATGAACGATGTAAGGGAACAGGTTTTTTTTTTCTTCTGAACATTTATTCACTCAAAACTTCCACCTTACTGTCATTTGTTTCAACTCTGTCAGACACACCAAAAAGTGTGCTATTTTAATTTGATTCATCCAACAATTATAAAGTCTTTAATTATCAAATAATATTGTTCAGAAAAGGAGTTAAGTGATAAAATACATTCAGTATTTAATTTTTTTTCTGTTTTCATACTATTCTGAAAATTGTTGACAAAATGTAATATTTTTCCATCTTAACCATGTGTTGTACACTGGAGCCATTTTTTTCCCCTCAGTTGAAGATGCCTCTATAAACTAAACTAAAATGGCAAAATTGATCCCACAATTTAACATTGTTTGTTTAAAATATGAAAAATATAAAATGTACCAGATCATGTGTCCTACTGTTGTATCCATGAGCAGGAATTGGGAAAGGGGTACTCGGGGTTAAAGGACATTTTCTGATTTATTCAGCATTAAATAATCTGACGGAGTTGACGCAAAGTGAGGATACAACTTTGATAGGCAGTTTTTTATGGTAAATATAATTAAAAGTTTTCTTAATGTATTGTTTTATATCTTACAGATCCCTACATTTCATTTGATATTTATATTTATGCATTTGTTGCATTTTTAGACACTTTGTTTAGCAGTTTAACATTGTGACCTCTTGCTGAGGACAGGTTAAGTTACATGTGCTTCCAAGTATAGAGCATGCATTATAAGTAAAAAATAACCTGACTATACACATTTCCTATAGATGTAACATTTCCATTTTTTTATTGTTTTTAATTTCTTGATTTTTAAAATAAAGATGACTTTTGTATGTAATATATGCAAACACATTGTGTAGATGTCATGACACTAAGGGTTGCTCTTGGAAGTCCCAAACACCTCTGATCTTTGAGAAAAGGCCAATTGGAATAGGCGATTGGAATTTGCATACAACTTCCCTGCACATCGGGGTATAAAATGAGCTGGCTCGCAACCATTCATTCATAAATTTTTCTTCTGAGCCAGCTAAAAGAGAGTATATTTTCTAATAATAAAAGAGTATATTTTCCTCTAAAAGTGTGTACTGACAGAGAGCATCTTTTTTAAAGATGGCTTTCCGTCTGTGTATATTTCCTGGTTACGGTTGTTACCTCTCCGCCTCTGACAGCCATGATCGCTGCCTCATGTGTCTGGGCTACAGCCACGCTGAAACAGTGTTCGTGGATGGGGCATGCTCTCACTGCGAAAGCATGACCATGGCAACGTTGCGGTCTCGGCTTTCCTTCTTAAAGCGGAAACCACTCCAGCCGCTCCCTGCCCGGTCCTTCTACCTACAAGGCCACTTCAGTTAGCGCTGGGGATGATTTGGGGACCCCAATGGGAGTGGTTCTGCCGGATAATCCCTCACGGGTCTCCCATTCCCCAATACGCTCGTTTGCACCAGTCGAGTTTTGGGATGAGACAGGCAGCTTGCCCCAGATTTCTCATTCGGGGCTCGAGAGCAGGATACACTCTTGATCGCAGCATCGGACAGCGGGCTGATCCAGTCAGATGTGGAGGACTTGATTGGGATCCCAACTTCGGGTGTGGTCGCCCAGTCTGAGGTCGAGGCGGCACTGGCGGCCATGCATGCCCAGGCTGCCACGAGCATCGGGCTTGAGTGGAACCCTTCAGCCTGCCCTGAGCCCTTGAGGCTTGATGATTATTATTATTATTATTATTAGTTACATTTATATAGCGCTTTATCTGAGACCTCAAAGCGCTTTACAAGGAAGGGGGGAATCTCCTCAACCACCACCAATGTGCAGCATCCACCTGGATGATGCGACGGCAGCCATATTGCGCCAGTACGCCCACCACACACCAGCTTACTGGTGGAGAGGAGACAGAGTGATGAAGCCAATCAATATACGGGGATGATTAGGAGGCCATGATGGACAGAGGCCAAGGGGCAGATTTGTCCAGGACACCGGGGTTACACCCCTACTCTTTTTCGAAAGATATCCTGGGATTTTTAATGACCACAGAAAGTCAGGGCCTCGGTTTAACGTCTCATCCGAAGGACGGTTCCTGGGCTCAGAGCGCTGCTCACGGCCACGCCCCGCCCCAGTTCCATTCTTCACGGAGGTGCACGAGGAGCTAACTCTGTCATGGCAGGCACTTTTTACTGCCTGGACCCGAACACTGAGCCCCTCCAATCTCACTACACTTGACGGTGGGGCAGCCAGGGGGTACATGGCAATTCCTCAGGTGGACAAGGCTGTTGCGATGCACCTGTGCCCGTAAAATGCAGCCAGCTGTCTGGGTGTACCGCTTACGTATAAGCACCTTTCCCCTCCCGGAGGGAAAGATGTGCACTCACCCCACCACCCCCATGCGAGTTCACGAGACAGCGAACCCTGGATGTCTTTCCTCCCTAACCCTGTGGAAGGTGAATTTGGCAGAGGATTTCATAGATGGGCCCAGTACGTGTGCTAGTATGTTTTAATGGGGTAGGTGCTCCAAATGTACTGGTTACCTGTGGTAACCCCTTGTAATGTATTTTCCGCAGTAAGGTTTCCCTGTTGGTAAATCCGCATCTCCCTTGGGCAGAGCTCCATCTGCCTCTGGTCGCCGTGTTTATTGAGCTCCTCACCGCCGGGTAGGACCTACCATGGGACCTCTACCACATGCGATACTGCCGGTCGGTAAGTCCATGTTACGTATTCTCAACTTCTATCTTGATGTCTTTCCCCTTCAGAAAGAACCCCCCAGACAAGAGTCCCCGGGGTGCGAGGGGCCGAACGACACTCATGGGGCATTGGGAGAGGTTACTTAGGGGTCCCGTGTGCACTTGCTGTGAGGCATGCAGTGATCTCCCCACACCTGTCCATGTAAAACAGATCAGCTGGTTGTGGCGTTTCGTATAGGGACCACTAGTTACCCTACATCGACACAACGTCGAGTGAGTGACAGATAGGGAACGTCTTGGTTACTGTTGTAACCTCCGTTCCATGATGAAGGGAACGAGATGTTGTGTCCCTCTTGCCACAATGCTCAGCTACCCAACTGAAATGGCCGGGACCCTGTCTCAGCTTCTCAGTTCAAAAACTGAATGAGTGTTTGCGAGCCAGCTCCTTTTATACCCATGTGTCTGCTTGCAAATTCCACTCGCCAATTCCCATCAGCCTTTTCTCAAAGATCAGAGGTGTTTGGGGCTCCCAAGAGAGACCCCCTAGTGTCACAACACTGACACAACGTCTCGTTCCCTCCATCAGGGAACGGAGGTTACAACAGTAGCCAAGACATTTTGTCCCTTATCTCAAGAATCAGTGAAATTATGAATGTTTATTTTACATTAAATTGGCTGGACCAAAGCAAAGGGAACAAAGTGAGATAAAACAGAAAGTTAAACAGAAAAAGAGAGTTCTGAAAAGGTACTTTGTCCTGGGATTCAGGTTGACAGAGGCATGGCCTTGTCAGCGGTTGTGGTTCTAGGCCATCATCCAGGCCCTCGCTGGCACTGTCTGCGTAGCACACAGCTGGTCCCAGCACCTCCACCCAATCCCACCCTACTTGGAACCTACCACCACTGGATGAAAAATACAAACCAAACCCATCTGCTGAATTCCCACATCAGAGCTCCATTGCCATGGGAGAAGAAATCTTATGTCCCCTTCTGAACATAAACACTGTTGGACAATGACAGTAAACATAGTACTTATACAGTTCTGGGTTAAGAATGCCAAGATGTGTTGAACCTCTTTTGGACTATTCAACATTCACTTAGAGTATGTAGAGTTTGTGTTGGCTGAATAAACATCATCAGAAGTGATTGATGATGTTAATGAAACACTCATCGTGTCTGTCAACAACATCAGCAACCCGAGCTCAGCGCTCCTTGTTTCACTTGGTAGAGGAATTCCGTATGCATGATTACGATTGTTAAAGTCAACATGAAACCAAATTTACTTTCTTAATGCATGTTCCTGGTCCAACATAGGCAAATCATAATAATTTGCATGAGATATCGAAATTGTAAGATATCGTATGGCTAAGCTCATAAGATAAGGTACGACTTCTAGAACAACCAGTCATCAAACAGATTTTAAAATAGTTTTTGCTCATCCCTATCCAACACTTTATTTTAACAAAGGAACCTTAATTTATGCAATAGAAATGATTGATGTCAAATTAACTTTCACAACTGTTAGTTTTACTGAACATACTCTTGTTCATATTACTAATATTCATATTAAATTTAGGGATTGGGTAAGGGGTCAGACTTAGGAAAAATCATAGTAACATCGTCCAATGTTTTTCTCCATGGGAGTACAATTTAAACGTTTTTGGATAAGCCAACTTGTTTGATTTTGCACGATTTCACCATCTCATACTATTAGGATTAATTGTCATGAAACCACATTGACTGGTCTTGTTGTGCACGATTCATTTGTGCACATAACCCCCCCCCCCAAAAAAAAAAAATTAAGTTTGTCATCTTATATCAAAATGTAATAACTTGCTCCGCCTCTGAAATGACTTCCCTTTTCGACATCACAAATCCCCCCATTAATTATCCCCTACTGTTAATTATGCTGCCACAAATCAACTTCATCCATTGACAGCTATTCAAAATGTAGCCTGCAATTCACGCACCAGCTTAAATATCCTTGTTTCACTCAAACAGGCATCAGATTAAGGAAGTTAAATAGGTGTTGAAAAGCATTTCAAGTAAACTTTTAAAAGAACCATGAGATAGAATCTCAACTCTCTCTTCTCTTCTTCGTGGGCTTGAAACAAATCTATAAATCCATATGAGCAACATTCAATCAATGACTGTGTGGTTTGAACTTCAGAAGAGGATAGGAATGCTGTTGGTTTGGAAGATCTCGAGCTGACTTGTTTAATGGTTTGCAAATGTAGGTCTGCCACATAGATTCATTACTAACAGAAATGAGAGTTTTCCGCAGAGCGGTTTCAATTGTCTACGCTTTCAACATTCATTTTGTCAATGTCTGTGTTTGTAAATGCGATATACTTTCTTCCCCTGAGGATATAAACATAGATGCATGTGTGTGTGTGTGTGTGTGTGTGTGTTTATATAGATCAATAGTCTCTCTTTTACGATTATGATGGCAAATGAATCATAGTGAATTTTGTGTGAGATGAGAAATGCGAACCATATTGAGAGAAGCTTTTGTGCATGGGTTCACCCCCGTCACACCAACAGCACCAAATGGAAACCCCTTGCTTCTGGACAGCACCCAAACCAAGCAAATTATTGGACAAAGTCTTTTTATATGAACTTCAGTCACGCAAAACATAACTAAACCCGCCTCCTGCCAGTTGACTGCCTAAAATGATTACCCAAAATCCATCTTTCTCAACAGAGGAATGGAACAGAAACTGTGCAATATTGTGCCTTTTCTGAGGGGCGAATCAGCTTATTAGGATTTCATCACTATTATTATTGCTCATATCCATCCATCCATCCATCCATCGTCAACCGCTTATTGCTCATATCATTAAAGATTAAAAAAAATACTAAAAATATGTGTGCAATTAGTCCTACACCGTTTGCGCTATGGATATGAATAATACCTCAAATCATGTGCCAAAACAATCAGATATATGGTCAGACTTGTGATTTTTGCAGAGAAAATTATATAATGGGTGAAAAAGTCACATTGACTCCTATTGAAAAGGGTACCCCCCCCCCCAATTTTTCAAATGATTTTCCACTCCATTTGGCAATTGGTTCTTAATTAAACATTAAAAATTAAATTAAATTTGGTCCAGTTTGGAAAAAAGTCTCATAGACTCATATCTTTCCATATGGGAATGGGTCAGTCCTACATAGACTGAGGACTGAGGGTCATGATATTGATTAGCCTTTCATTGCCTGGTTACCGTTTACTCCAGTATAAAGTGCTTCCCCTTCTAGAGACGGTTAGTGACATAATCTCCACTTAACCGCAACACTGTGCAGACCTCATAGCAGATATGTGACAGCTGGTTTTCTCTCTCTCTCTCTCTGTCTTCATTGCTAATTCTCAATCTTTCATTTCAAAATTCATTTCATTTCAAAGTTTCATTTTAAAGTTCAGAGGCGTTTTACTGTGAACAAAATGTATTATTATTATTATGAAATCTATTTATTAAGTTTACATTTTTTTAATGCATGATTTCCTGTAAAGCTACTTTGAAATTATGTGAGTTGTGAAAATCACTATACAATTAAAAAATTACTTGACTTGAAGTAAAATTTGTGGCTCCCAGATTTGAGAATATACATTTATTCATTATTGTTATTTATGTATTATTTATTTTATGTCCAAAATGTCATTTGGACATTTCTCATTCAACTATTTGTAAAATAAATCAGATAACTTTGGCACAATAATTTTTAGATAGGATTTTTGTTTTTATACTACTGCTTAAAATGTATATCAACAGTATGACAAACAAAAGTGAATCACATTCAGGTCAAATTTCACCTCAAAATTTATTTACTGTAAGAAATTATCTATTTTGTTTAAAGAAAATTAAGCCTGTTTTTTACCCTTTTTTTTTTTTTTTTTTTTTTTTTTTTGTATCATATTTTTGACTCGCCCCTAATTTATTTACAAATTGCGGTTACACTTATAATGGAAGTGAATGGGAGCCAGTCCATAAAAAAAAAAAAAAAAAAAAAAAAAAAAGTCACAAGATGTAAACATAATATGCATTAACATTAGCATAATATGCTAAAATCTTTTTTTACACTATTTTCTTGTGATAAAAGTACTTAGGGGGGTAATCAATATAATGCAAAATGCTGTCGATTGAGCTTAACTTGTATTGAACCCAGAACATTCATTTAAAAAATGAACATGATTCTGCACTTTGAAGCAGACCAGATCTAGACAGACACAAAGTGAGCTTTGATGCTGTGGCTAGTGTTCTCAACGCCTGGTGCTTTAACTCGTTTACTACCAACACAAACCCCCACAAAGCCCAACAGTTCTATCACTTACATGACAATGCCATCAGACCAGTCTGATAAAAGCTCACTCTGTTGGCCTTCCCCTGTCACTATGGGCTTTATACTGTATGTCAGTGACGTCCCTATTAAATTATCTTTAAACAGGCAGTGGGCTGGAAACTTTGAGCTCACATATGTCCAGTATTGGCAGGATAACAGAACAGGAAGTTGCAAACCCTCATTCATATTCTATGAGAACCATTTATAATGACCCAGGTTCATTACTATCAAAATACTGACCTGACATTATAATCCGAGCCATAATAATAACTGTTATTTATACAACAGGGGCTCTGAACTTTCCAGAATAAAGACTTGCACAGTCGTTCCCAACTGGTTTTATTTTAGAAACCATTCTTTATAATTGACCCAACATAGTACCAAGTTTTGGTAAAAAGTAAAAGCCTATTATTTATTTATGAAAGGGATCTAAGGAACCTGTCATCATTTACTCACCCTTATGTGGTTCCGAACCTATGTTTGGCCAAATGTTAGCCGCAGTCACCATTCACTTTGATTGTATGGAAAATGCAATGAAAGTGAATGGTGACTGAGATATAAAAGGTCGACCTCTGTGAGAACTGGGTTAAATATAAGTTGAGAACTTAATATATTTTATGCTGCACAACATTTTATCAGATTTACAAGCACATTCTAATGGGCTCAGAATATTTCCCTATGATTTAAAATCAGTTGAGTATGTGTTACTAAGCCACAGTAAACTCTACAAGCCAGAGCTTCTGGTTAGTGATAACTCCAGCCTAGTGTGTGTGTGTGTGTGTGTGTGTTTGTGTACGTGTATATGTGTGTTTGTGTTTTTATGAACTCTCCCACCTTCAGCTTGGCCTGATTCAAGTCAGTCCTGACTGCAGCGTTTCCTGTATAATGATAAGAGGAGGACGCAACCCAGCACTCTATAGATGATTTCTGTCTCTTGGGTGTTTAACTTCTTGTTTGTTCCATATGGCTCTTACTGGAGCTGACCTGCATGAAGATAAGTAACATTACCAACACAAAGAATAGTTAAAGGAATAGTTCACCCAAAAATGAAAATTCTTGTCTTTATTTACCCTCCTTTATATTATTTGAAACCTGTATGACTTTCTAACTTATGTGAAATAATAATACAAAAAGAAGCCATTCAGCTTGCATTCTACAGTATAACACTGAAATTGATCAGAGCACATATAATACTACAAGTACTACAACAAGAATTTTAATATAAATACCATAAATATTATATTTGGGTCAAAGCCGTGACCCATTTTTCCAGATCAATTAATTAAAAAAAAAAAAAATACACAAAAAATTTAATTCACAAAAAACAATTAGTTGAACACCTCTAGTATGATTAACATGATTTCAATTTCTTAGTTTAAAGTCATTTTTATTTTTTGCGGGATTGGTGAAAGTAAAAAATTTGTAACTAGGGCTTAAAATCAAATGGTGTGTGTGTGTGTGTGTGTGTGTGTGTGTGTGTGAGAGAGAGAGAGAGAGAGAGAGAGAGAGAGAGAGAGAGAGAGAGAGAGAGAGAGAGAGAGAGAGAGCAGAAAAATGTTGGTATATTAGTTTGGAATAATCTTTTTTTATTATTATTATTCCTTAAATGGTGTAACCAACATGCAGGTAGCCATTCTGATGTCATGAGAAACAATCAATCAAACAAACAAACAAACAAACAAACAAACAAAACAAATAAATAAGCATAAAACAGAGAAGTCTTCTTTAGACCCTCATGACTGTGTGTAGTTTTTAAAAAATATCAGTTATTTTTTTATTTTACCTTTTTAATGAAAAGGCAAGTTTTGTTCATGCCAAATGAAGTAACCCTTAAAAACTTCTTGATATTAGTGACTCAAAAATTTACAAAAAAATATATTTGTTACCTTGTAAAGGAACATATTTTAATATCTTTTACTTGCTTGTTCCAATAATTTACATTATGAAACAAACATAACACAAATATTACATTTCAAGGAACTTGACTTGTGTTTAAAACTTGATATTTAAAAAAGAATTCACATTTTTATAATTTCGGACAACCAACATTTTTCAATGACCCTGAAATGGGAAGTATGTCTACATTTGGTAAATAAGAGAGATTTGCGTTAGGAACGCTATGTGAATGAACTCCCATTCATCCTCTATGCCACTGAGGGTTGAGTGTTGATACACAGGGTGTGCTGGTCAGAAGGGCACATCGTAAATTCGAGCAGCTAAGCAGCGTGTTGGGAAGAGAACATGTCGGTACACAGGTCAGGAGAAGGCCCTTTATCAATTTGACAGGGCAGTGGATTTCCTGTGGGTCTCCAGGCGCCAGAGACCCAATAGACTGGACATGTGTTCCACAACGACTCACTGTTTTACACGTATCAGCACCTTACAGCAGATAGACTACACACTACTTCATAAGTATGCTTAAGTGCCAAGACAGATATACAAAGTCAACATGAAACAGCATTCACAACCGATTTAATGAGAACCGAATTTTTGTTGAGAAGACATGTAGAGCAGGACATGATTTTATCCATTGGTGAATGGTGAATATGGTGTCTATTTAACAAGTAGATAGAGGGGAAAGGATAAACCAAAGGAAATATATAAAAAAAGAGGGCTTGGTGATGTCTGCGGAAAGGGAAAGTCATGTCAGAGTAGGAGTTGCAATATTTGACATCATGATTGTGTATTAATGGTCTTACACCAAAAAATTATATTTTTATATAATATTTTATTTTGATTTATTTTTTTGTTGGGGAAGAAAGAGATTGCCTACCTCAATGAACTTTTAGTCAAATGAATTTTAATCGATCAAAACACAAACTCAAAAAAAGCTACGAATATAATTGCACAAAATGGCAAAGTCCAATGCAGATGAAAGAGAAACGAGTGAGCAAAAGAGTAAAAGTCTGACGTATATATATATATATATATATATATATATATATATATATATATATATATATATACACTAAACTTTAAATATATATAAATATTATTATATTCTGATACCTAGATATCAATATGATATTATTAGCGATAAAGCCTCGAAGGGGCGAAGACTCCAATTGTTTTCGTTAGTGTTCCTATTATTATTATTATTATTCCGCTTTTGAGTCTATGGCAGCCCAAAGAACCGCTTGTGGGAAAGTTATAAAATTTGCTGCACAGATAGAGGACAGTCAGATCTGTTACAACACAGCAAATTTGGCATCTATATCTTAAACCCTCTAGCACCACCTACTGCCCAAATTTGCACTCACGTTTATGTTAATAACTTTTGAACCCTGAGTCCAGTCTCTGCATCACTTGAGGGATTGGGACGAAACTTGATACGTGTCATCACCATTAGGCCTGAGGTTACCTGCAGCATTTTGGAGCACTGCCCCTATTGGTCAGGAGATAGAAAAATTGCTATTTAGGCTTATAACTCTTGACCACTTTCCTGCATGATAACCATAATGCCCAGATAGTACCTCAGCAGTTTCAGAACAGTGCCACATACTGGACAAAAATTCAAAGAACTTGCTATTTTTAGTTATTTTTTAAATGAACGTTTTTTTTTTTCATGAAAGTTTACTTTTTCTAACTCCTCATTCACTGTTCATCGGACTCTATCCTAAAACATGTCACAAAGCTTCTTTTTCTGCTCATGGTGCCGATAATTGGCTTGACCCCGGTATCGCTGCTTGCAGCTATATTTATTATTATTTTTCTTAAGTAGTATTTTAGTCTTATTTTCCAGTAAATATATCTAAAAAACTTAATAAATATATATTTGCTTGACAAGCAAAATAATGTAAGCTATTAAGTCTTGTTTTGAGAGAAATCTCAAAACAAGTGAGGTTTCTGCTTAAAACAAGAAAAAACTATTTGCCAATGGGGTAGGGAAAAAAAGAAAACCTTTTTTTTTTTAATTATTACTCCATTGGCAGATTTTTTTAAGCCTAAAGTTCACTACATTTTGTCAGATTTCTCTGAAAACAAGACTTAATATCTTAATAACTATTAACACCAACAGGCCATTGATTTTCCTAGAAAATAAGATTAAAATACTAATTAAGCAGTTTTAAATGACTAACTGCATTTAAGTTACATTATTTATTTAATACATTTTGAAAGATTGAATGAAAGATCACAAAGACCATTTTTTTTAATCTTGCACAGTCAGGATGCACAATAGTCAGGGTGGTCTATTAGCTGTCCAACAACAGACTAGTTGATTACTGAGGGAAACTAGTGACCTTCACCCTATTTATAGCTTTAATAAGTTTATCAGAAATGATTTAATGGGGATGCATTTACAGACACAACATCTTAGAGAGGGTTTCAGCATGACTGATAAATCAGCAGTTTTATGGGGTAAAAAATCACGATATTGACCCCTTAGTACTAGTGACCACGTTTAGATGCACCTAAGAATTATTCCAGGGATTTAGCAGAAAGTGGTGTTCTGAAACATCATGTAAACAAGAAAGCTGATGTCCTTACGCTGTTTAAGGGATTAAGAGAAAGCGGTTTTACATGCCTAGGTTTCTCTCAGAGAATGTGGCTTATTGTGGTCACATAAACGTATAAGCGGCATTATGATGAGTGTTTGAAAAGTGCACGTGTGTGGAACAGATTGGGATAACAAATGCCAGGATGTAACCCAGCATCATGTCAACACAGCCAAAAGAATTCAACATTTCTTGGAGTACGGTGGGAAAATCACACACATACACTATATCCATTTATACTTTTGAGTGTAAAATACTGACTGTCCCTAAGGTCTGCAAATATGCGGTGGTGCATTGGGGGAATCCCAGAGTTTTATGTAAGAAGAAAACCCCACTACTATGTCGTAATTCAGCTACAATTCATGATTGTAAGTCAAGGAAACAAACACAGCAGCAACTCTTGAATATCTGGAAATAAAGCAAATCAACTGAGAGTAAAATAGTGAAGTCTTCCTCGGATGCCATGTGTGGTATTTACACAAGCGTCGCTGGAAAATTACACTGCTGTGGAGAAAGCTGCTTACTGATAGAGCCTCATGTATATGGGAGTAAAGAGTATGCCGCTAATACAGTGTATGTAAATGGGAACACTGTTTTCTCGCAATAACCCGCTTTCTTGTAATAAGCCGCTTTCTTGTGTCCATGTAAACGTGGTCAGTGTAAGAATTTACAGAAAATATCTAGTTTAAAATGTGTGAGTGTTACAAAACTCAGGAGGTGAGTCCTAAACCGCACACTTCTGCATTACTTTACATCATTTTGAAGTGTAAGTAGTGCGAGTAGTATGTTTACATTGAAAATGCAACAAAAAAGAAGTATACTATGAGTACCCAGATGATGCAATTTTTCAGCCCTCAAAATGGAGTGTGGAATGTCGGACACTTCGTGCACTCAGCGCACATGGCTTGCCGCACACAGCGGAAGGGGCGGAGTTACCGGCAGCGATGGTGATCTGGCAAAACAATTGCAAATAGTGGAGAGTATGACAACTAGCGAAACTTCTGTGAAAACAGCACCTTACAAAATTTAGTTATATGCTTTACCATCATACCATGCTGTGTGAATATGTATATTATTGAGATATAAGTAGTGGATAGCGCACTAAAGCAAGCAGCAACACGATGCTTGGGTTTAAAATGTCACTTCCATCAGCTGTTAAGTGGTGAACACGTCCGTGTAGTAAACAAATTTTAAATGTTCCATTTGGGATGATAATACACTTTCAAAATTCATACACTACATGACTGAGTGCATAGTACATTTTGTAAGTGCATAGTGCATAGTGTGTTGTTTGGGACACAATTAGGGCAAGTTTCCAGAGGAAAAGCATTTTTTACGATTTGTGGTCTGGTTAACACTGGCAGTGTAGCTGATGAGACATGGATCTATGGTGTGGGTCATGTGGGTTGAGAGGTTGGCATTGGACGCTGGGCATGAACGACACCGGCCCTTGAGACCCACCCACTGCGGTGCTGTAAAAGTGTGGTCTTCCCTCACAGGGCCAATAATCGCCAAACCATCACACAAATTGCCACTGAACACGCATGAGTGAATCCATACAAATACACACATGTATGCACAGCAACACAGCTTAACTTTGCGACGGGCACACAGAAGCGATGGTTTTGTGTTGGCATAAACTTTTTGTTGTAATTAAACCATTTATTGCAGGCGGGACTGACACTTACAAAACTCAATGCCACATCGTGCAAACACAGATACTACAGTGAAACTGAGGGACCTTTGTGAACAGAGTGATGGGCGTCATTTGAACACGTGTAGCACATATTTAATCTTCATAATGACCACCATAAATCATAGTTTGGGTAAATAGTAAATTGTGGGGTGAACCATGTTTGATAGATCTTATTACATGGGTGGCTTTGCTAAAAGCGTTAGCATCCAATGTAGAGTTTGTGCCAACCACATTCATTTTATAGCTCTAAACTCTTACTTTATGTCAATAATTGACTATATGTGTCCATTTTTATTCATCCAAAGGATTTTTTAGGAAAAAAGAGACAAAGTTGATACCAAAACTAATCTGAAAACTTAGTTAGGTCTCCTGAGGTGTGCAACAGCAACCTCAGAGCAGTACAATGATCACATATGTTGTGTTTTGAAGAGAAACATTTGGTGGTAGTGGCTATTTGGCTATATATATATTCATAAATGCTTATAGTTTTGACTTTATAGGATTGGTATCAAAAGAGAAAGACAGAGAAAATACACAAAAAAGACTTCAGAATTTAGATAAACTGTAAAAATGTATGTATCTTTAATTTGGATATCCAGTAAAGAGAAGTTAAGGCAAGCAATATAGTAATAAAGAGGGTGGGTGTGTGTGTGTGTGTGAGAGAGAGAGAGAGAGAGAGAGAGAGAGAGAGAGAGAGAGAGAGAGAGAGAGAGAGAGAGAGATTTATGGCAGAGGATGTATGGTTTAGCTCTCTCGCTGTGGTATGAAGTGTGAAATATGTGTTTCCAATAAAAGAGCTGTTATTTTTCTCTGCGTTCAAATGGCCAATACAAACAGAGAAATATGCACCAAACTTTTAAACAAATGAAACACACATATGCGTTCATTCACGCTTTTATGAACACAAAACACACTAAGAAAACACTAAATACAATCGCATTAAACATACAGGTTTTACATGCACTCCAGTAAACTTATAACTACCCAAAATACAGATTTGGTGATCCAAGATGGCGGCGCGGTGGCACTCTACTTTCTTCGAAGGCTGAGGAAAGCAAATCTCCCACCCCCCCATCCTCACTACATTCTATAGAGGGACTATTGAGAGCATCCTGAGCAGCTGCATCACTGCCTGGTTTGGGACTTGCACCGTTTCAGACCGCAAAGCCCTGCAGAGGATAGTGAGGACAGCTGAGAAGATCATCGGGGTCTCTCTTCCCTCCATCAATGACATTTACAAAAAACACTGCATCCGCAAAGCAACCAGCATTGTGGACGACCCCACACACTCCTCACACAAACTCTTCACCCTCCTGCTGTCTGGCAAAAGGTAGCGAAGCATTCAGGCCCTCATGGCCAGACTGTGTAACAGCTTCTTCCCCCAATCAGACTCTTCAGTACTCAGAGACTGGACTGACACACACACACACAAACACACACACACACAAACACACACACACACACACACACACACACACACACACACACACACACACACACACACACTATAATAATTGAAAGTGTTAGGTATTTTTGTATGACTTTTACAGTGCACATAGACTTTCTGGTGTTATTTTACAGCTAATTATTGGTTAAGCTTGTCTTGTGGTGTGTGTATTTTTGCATTCAGTGGTGTCAGTTTTGGCAATGCATACAATGCCTGTTAAATAATTCCCATGCTTAAGTTCAGGAAGTATAAAGTCATAAACAGTGCAGTTCATTTGAACACAGACTGGTCCAGTTTCACCGTGGTATTGTTTAAAGCCTATTTTATTACCCAAGCCTGTTAAAATCACTTGAAAATCACTAGAAATTAAAATGCATTATGGTCATTATCAACCTTCTTCAGCTCACCAACTGCATTTACAACTAGATTTCATACTTTCATTAAACAGTTACACTGATTAGGTGCACCAGGTGGTTGCTAGGAACCAGTAATGGGCAAAGTCATTACTAACACCACCTCTCTCTCGTTCCAAAACTAATTGTTGTTGTGGGTACAGGACTTGAGACTACAGACACAATGTTTTCTGCACATAATTTCATGACCCATCAGGCCCATCCCCTCTCTTTTTGAGACTCTCTAAAAATGTACCATTAGACCACAATGAAAATGACGTGACTATGGCGACAGCTTTATTACATGCATGGTTTGTTATAATATGCTGCTTTACTTGTGATTTGATTGAAACAGAATATAATTATTTGCTGGTGTAACACCTCCAGTGCTTAGTTCACCAGGAAACTGAGGCAATATCTACATCAGGCCATGTAAAAATTATTTCACAAAAATCTAGGTATAGCATCCATTTCTATGAGGGCTGGTAGTGAATATCATAGATACTAATTTGGGTGGACTCTTTTGATTTGGGCCAGTAAGCAACCACCCAGGACACCCTAGCAACTGCATAGCAATGCCACAGCAACCATGCACAACACCCTGTGAATGTTGTGACAGATCAGAATTTGAGCATGTTTTGTTTCACTCCTCAATCGTCAATCTGTATCTGTTTAAGAATAATTTTCCTGCAGACATTTAGTCTCCTCTTTTGGTTTTTCCTTAATAGAAGGTTAAACTCAATGTCCTTGCCAAACCTTTTAATATGAACACACATTAAAATTCACATGGACACATCCAAGCTGATTCTCTGGGTGATGATTACGTAACAACTTATTGAAAAAATAAATAACAAAATATTCCAGTAAAAAAAGAAAATTTAATTGCAAATAAAATTAAAAGCGTGTCAATCAAAAGTAGTTCCTCCAGACAGCGTTGGGTGGTACCAGTCTTTGACCAGGTGTTAGCATTTGAGTTGCTGACATTAAATAAATTAAACGGCAGCTTGTGTGATCTCACGCTATGAGGTCATGGGTTCTGTGTGAATGGAAATATGGAACAAAATGAAAATAAAATTAAAAGACACAAATAAATATGGAAGACTGGGGCTAGTTGTTTTACTCCAGTCAATATTTCTCAGAGTAGATTTAAGTTTTAAAGTCAGCTTCTATATTGACACTTTCCTTAAAGTTTACCAACAACAACAACAACAACAACAACAAAATGGTTACAGTACATTTCCTCCATTATGGCACCAAAAAATTTATCACTCCATTGTTTTGGCCATCAAATACTGTCATGAATTTAAAGAAGTTAGAACATTTAAAATACCTGTGAAAACTTCCCTCAAACTAACATGTAATGTATATATAAACCGATCAGCTACAACATTCAAACTACATGCCTAATATCATGTAGGTCCCCCTCGTGCCGCCAAAACAGCTCAGACCCAATGACACATGGACGCCACAAGACCAAGGTGTGTGTGTGTGTAACTGGTCATGCTTGACCCGCTCTGAACAGGATTTAAACCGGCGTCTCCAGTGTGAGAGGCGGGTGCGCCAACAAGGAGGCTAAAGGCATGATGGTATTGAAGGCTGAACTGAAGTCCACAAAAAAGCATCCTTGCATAAGTCCCAGGTCTGTCGAGGTTTTGCAGGAGATAATGCAGTCCCATGCTGACAGCATTATCCACATTTTAATACAATCAAATAAAGATTCAAAAATCTGAAATCATGAGATTAACACTCAAGAAAAATATTTAAAATAAATTTAGTCAGCGAGTTAGTATTCATACTTGTAAATGAATGATTTATTTTGGCAGTTAATGACACCACAACTGAAAGTTGTAATTAGTGTAAAAATTGCTACAAACCATCAAAGCAGACACCAATCAAAGGCCACCCTTTTTTTCTGAATTTATATCAAAACAACCATCTGTTATTATTTTAACAAAAACACAATATTCTCCCAATATTTTGTAAAAATATTTTTTTCCCCTTTTCAACCCAGTTTTTGGAATGCCCAATTCCCACTACTTAGTAGGTCCTCATGATGGTGCGGTTACTCACCTCAATCCGAGTAGTAGAGGACAAGTCTCAGTTGCCTCTGCTTCCGAGACAGTCAATCCGTGCATCTTATCACGTAGCTCACTGTGCATTCATGCTACTCTCCGCAATCACGCACAACTTACCACATGCCCCACTAATCATGACTACGAGGAGGTTACCCAATGTGACTCTACCCTCCTTGGCAAACAGGCCAATTTGGTTGCTTAGGAGACCTGGCTGAAGTCACTCAGCATGCCCTGGATTCGAACTCATGACTCCAGGGGTGAAATTCTCCCAATCTTACACTTTGCTACACATTTTCTTCATATTTAAAAATAAATTTCAACCCCAGGTACATAGAAGTTGAAGAAACATTCCACTATGGTCAAAGTTTGGGGTATTAGTCAACCCGGACAACTGAAATTTCTAACCTGGAGCTTCAAATCTCCGCATCTCAGATGAATATAATGGACCGTGCACTGTTGATGTTTTGATTTAACTTTAACAAATGTTTCTTCAAGTGTTTTGTGTAAACTTTGTCCAAGTTATATTAAAAGCCTGCTATGTCTGTCCATAGATGATGTATCAACTCTTCACGTCCTCTCCTGCTGCTTGGCTGCGAGGGTTAACTATTTAAATTGAGTTAACCAGATAAATATTGTACTTGCCCAAAGACCCTCCTTAATTCTACTCTTCATTCATGCAGGTGGTCAGTTTAAAGAGCTTAATTGTAGCAGTTGTTCACTGGGCTCCATTGTGCCTGAATGCACCCTGGAAGTTGGGCCTGCCAAAGCACCCTCTATGTCTATGTCTGATGGCATGGAACGTTGATCAAGCCTTCACTACTGAGCTCAGTAGTTTTTTCTGGCTTGGTGAAGATTTATTTGGTCATTTGATATCTGAACTCGATAGCACATGGACCATGGGGTCAAGAAACCTATTGACATATCATCAGAACAGCTAAACCAGGTGCTTCGAGCAAGCATTGGTGATTTGTGGTTTTAGCAAGTCAAGCATTTTGAACGTTTTGCTGCTTCTGTTAAATGTACAGTTTACCCAGAGCATGCGTGTCAACACATGAGCCGAAAGTGTCATGTAAATACAATATGACGTGGTTGCCTCAACAATTTAGTTTTTCATCTCACATTTGCTTTTTCTGACACTATAAATTAGGTTTAGGTTTAGGTTAAAGGTTTAGGTTAAACTCAAAAGAGCATTAACCTTTAACATCTCATCTGTTTGGGAGAAAATGATAACTCGCTTTGAGCGCCACACAGTGGACATTTTACCTCAGACCTGCTGTGATACAGGTAATGAATAATAGGGTCACTATGAACTGCTGTTGTATGGAAAGGAGCTTAAAAAAGGGGTAGACATCTCCAAATGTTTCTCTTTTTGGTTCCAAGGAAGCTATAAAGAACCAAAGTATCATCAAGCCATCTTAAAGTCTCATAAAGTCGCTTCTACAAGTTTTTCTGCTTTTTTGTTTCATTGCACAAATATATATTTCAACACTCCATATTTCACTGAACTATGGAGATACTGTTAGCTTTATTAAATAAATATGACATCTTGCAGATGTGTACTAGAGTGCCTCACAGTTATGAGGTGATACCAAAGACCAAACGAGTGTTATTTGAGGGAGAATGGCGCCATATGAACAAAGCGATAGATATACACAACATGTCATCATGGAAATAAATAAAAGGAGACAAAACATTTGTGATTTGTTCTTCAAGATCTCGTTTGCAAAATCAGTATTGTTTACTCTGTTGGCAGAGCGTCTGTTGGTGTTGCTCATTCTTGAAAACGTCACCGGCGTAATTTATTTTTCCTCTCTGTGGCCATAAACATTTACTCAAAGCCATTAAACAAATCTAAATTCCATTAGGGAGATAAACAGAAATATCTATGTATTCTCTTAAGTAGGCGCATGAAAAATTAAACAAAAGCAATCCAGTGTTGAACCAAACAACACCATATGGTCAACATTTTCGGATGAAATTCAAACCTCAGGGATTACAGCAGGTTCTTCTTTCTTTTTTGTTGTTGCCCAAATTCACCCACAAATACAGCACATAATTTGCAACCTTCACCAAACAAATTGCAGAGGGAGTTGTGGCATTAAAAAAGAAACGTCCTCTCACTTTCAACTGCTTTTATTTTCAGCAAACTTAACGTGTAAATATTTGTATGAACATAAAAAGATTCAGCAACTAAGACAGAAACTGAACACGTTTCACAGACATGTGACTAACAGAAATGGAATAATGTGTTCATGAACAAAGGAGGGGTCAAAATCAAAAGTAACAGTCAGTATCTGGTACGGCCACCAGCTACATTAAGTACTGTAGTGCATCTCAGCCTCATGGACTACACCAGATTTGCCAATTCTTGCTGTGAGCTGTGAACAAGGCACTTGCAAGTTCCTGGACATTTCTGGGGGGAATAGCCCTAGCCCTCTTCTTCTGATCCAACAGGTCCCAGATGTGCTCAATGGGATTGAGATCTGGGTTCTTCGCTGGCCATGGCAGAACACTAACATTATGAGCAGTATGGCTGGAGGCATTGTCATGCTGGAGGGTCATGTCAGGATGAGCCTTCAGGAAGGGTACCACATGAGGGAGGAGGATGTCTTCCCTGTAATGCCCAGCGTTGCGATTGCCTGCAATAACAACAAGCTCAGCCCGATGATGCTGTGACACACTGCCCCAGACCATGACGGACACTACAGTACCTCCAAATTTATCTCGCTCCAGAGTACAGGTCTCAGTGTAACATTCACACCTGGTGAGACAAAACCGTGAATCGCCACTGAAGAGCACTTTTACCAGTTCTGTCTAGTCCAGCAAAGGTGGGATTGTGCCCATAGGCGACGTTGTTGCCTGTGATGTCTGGTAAGGACCTGCCTTACAACAGGCCTACAAGCCCTCAGTCCAGCCTCTTCCAGCATATTGCGGACAGTCTGAGCACTGATGGAGGGATTGTGTGTTCCTGGTGTTACTCGGGCAGTTGTTGTTGCCATCCTGTACCTGTCCTGCAGGTGTGATATTCGGATGTACCGATCCTGTGCAGGTGTTGTTACACGTGGTCTGCCACTGTGAGGATGATCAGCTGTCCTTCCTGTCTCCCTGTAGTGCTGTCTTAGGTGTCTCACAGTTCGGACATTGCAATTTATTGCCCTGGCCACATCTGCAGTCCTCATGCCTCCATGCAGCATGCACATTCATGCAGATGAGCATCTTTCTTTTGCTTTTTTTCAGAGTCAATAGTAAGGTCTCTTTAGTGTTGAAAGTTTTTCTAACTGTGACATAAATTGCCTACTGTCTGTAAGCTGTTAGTGTCTTAACGACCGTTCCACAGGTACATATTCATTCATTGTTGATGGTTCATTGAACAAATATGGAAAACATTGTTTAAACACTTTACAATAAAGATCTTTAAAGTTATTTGGACTTTTACAAACTTATCTTTCAAATACAGAGTCCTGAAAAAGGGATGTTTCTAGTTCATTCTCTGGTCTGAAATGGAGTGGAAATAAAAACGGGAGATGATGTTGGCTTGGATTTGGAACGAGGGAATCATTCTGTGGTTTTGGAAAATCTTAAGATCAACAAACATGATCATCGCCAGGTTTATTTCCTAGTTTTGGTTGGTTGAAAAAAGTCCAACCAAATATCCAACTAGATTTTTACATTATCTGAAGAAAATATAAGTAATATGCTTGTGCAAACCTCGCTGCCGCAATCCAAGTGGGCTTCTATGTGGTTGATATGGTGTTCTGAGTGGTTGCTAGTGCATTGTAAGTTCGTTGCTAGGACATTTTGGGTGTCCAAGTCAAAAGTACAAACCCCAAGACTATGCTATTCTGGTCTCTAGATATGACTTGGGTTACTCCTTCAATATAATCCATGGAATCCAACAGTTTTATCAACTGCCAGGCGAAAATCAGAAGTCAGACCACTTAGAAAAATAACAGCACACATCTCCTTAGACAGTCACATGTTTTGAGTTACACGCCAAGGTTTTATACTTAGGGTTAGGGGGTTTGTTCAATCCTTAATCTAAGTTTTAGCAATAATAATGATAGTGATGGTGTTTAAATAGTAAAGGTGAGGCACAAAGATTAATGGAGTTAAACTGTGGATTAACCACACTAGGTGTGAAAACAAACCAGTCAGTAGAGGGTGGATATGAATAGGTCAGAGGCCTGAGAAAATGTTAGGAGAGGGCTAAAGTCTATCCTGAGGTTCAAACTGATCCATAATCTTCATCCTTATCCACAACAAAGTTTTAATAGAAGATTGAAGACCCTGGTATACTTCATATGAAATTGAAATACGAATGATTATGACATAATTTCCAACAACATTTGGCCAAAACAAAGTTGTTTTTTAGTACTTTTTGGTGGATCGAACTTTCAGGAAAACTTTGAACCGGCTGCTAAACACCTTCTTACTGCCATTGGTGCATGTCATCGGTAGGTGTGAGCTGGAGCTCTGACAGCTAATTCCCATTCAGTCATTAAAGGTGACATGAACACACCGCCTTGCAGTTATTAGCGAACTGTAGAGACATTTTTCAAGAACATGTCATGTGATGTGATTTTTTTTAATTAATCTTAAAAAGGAATAAAATCTACTCAAATACTCTTAAGTGGCCATTTACTCTGTTGTATTAAATGCTGCTTCACTCATGTGCCGTCTGCAGCGAAATCCATTGACACATCTGCCCAAAGTAAGATATGCATATCATCATTCTTTTGTCTGTATTCTACCTGTTAACACTCTTTTATTCACCCATCATTGCAGAAGTCATCATAAATGACAATAACATTTGTCGCATATAGTTTCCACATATACTGTGTTAGCCCGTTACTGCTATGAACGCAGAATGTAAACTTGACAAATACCACATTATATACTGCATATACATTACAATAATTTAAATCATCATCAAGTGGTTATAACAGGTTCTTTTTCTGATCTCGTGTGAATTATATTCATAGAATGAGGGATGAAGTCATTGATAACGCATATTAATGTCACATTAATTAAGGTTTTACATGTAGTCGTGGGCGTCCTCATGTCTAATTTCTCCTCTAAATGCCTCCCCCAGCAGCATGGCTGGTAAACCGCTGAAACGTTTTTTTCTGCCTTCTTTTTGGCTTGAGCGAAGAACGAAGAACTTCATTGTGAGTATACTGGGGCCTTTAGGGTCAGATTTATCAGCAGATGGTTTAATCATCTCAGCCAGCTAGCGGAACCAATAGGAATATTTCATTCTGAAATTAAAATTCTGTCATTATTTACTCACCCTCATGTAATTCCAATACGTATGCTGGTATTTTTTTCCATGGAACTTTTTCTTTCTTTTTTTCTGAAGACTCGTTTAACACGTTTATTGTGACCAGGGGCTGTGAAATTTAAAGAGAAAAATAAATAAATGTTATTAAGCGCTAAAAAGTAGTCTAAATGACTCATGCACTATGGTCCTAAGTCTTCGGAAACCATACGATAGAGCAATCTTTTAACCATTCACAACGCACCAGTTGAAATGTGTGCAACAGTTAATGAGATTTGAGAGCTGCAGCAGAGGGAAAGATTTTCTTGGTATGTACCAGCTGCGGCTAATCTAGTCACACCTTTTCTGACTAACCACTGGGTGGCGTCACGATGATCCATATTGCTGCTGGACTGTTTTCGGAGTTAGAAGCAATTTTAAAAGTACAAAAATGAGTGATCCAGAAAGAGAATAACAACTATTTTTAGTGTTAGTTTATCATTAGCTATTTAAGTAGCTAATGAAATCAAGGTAACTAACCTCGTGTTATCGCTTCATGCCATCTGCCCACTTGGGTGAGGTGACTCTGTAAAGTGTCAGCACTTTGGAGCCATATATATATATATATATAAATAAAAAAAAAATTTTACATTTTAAACAAATTTTATACGCTAAACATGACATTACCCACTAAAAACATATGTGAGTGAAAATGATGGAGACTGGAAAACAGAAACATGCATCCGTTATGAATTGTGGTACACTTCCGTCTTCAGAGAAAAAGTGGATAAGGGCAGGTGGGGCAGTGCCCCACCAAAATATTCACCCACGTGAAAACGTAGATTCATACTACAGTATACACCAATAATGTAATTAGTTTCAACAAGTTATGAGATGTTCTGTCAGGTAGTGTGTTTATGTGTTCAACAAGTTGAATAATGTAAAACATCTCTGTGGTTATACATAACCTTTAGTGCTCAGAGCAAGACTCTGCCCCATCTATGTTTGCGGTCACAATTCCCTACTTTTAAGGTTCTTTTATGGTGTTTTTGGGTCCATACATGTCGTATGGACTACTTAAATGGTGCTTTCTATGACAATTTTCTGTCCTTTTTGGAGCTTGACAGGTGGGTTCACAATGAACTGCGGTTGTATGGGAGTGAATCATATTAAAATTCAAAAAATTAGTTTAAAAAAAAAAAAAATAACTGTGTATTTGTTTGGAACAATATGGATCTAAACCCTAACCTTTTCATTTTTGGGTAAGCTATTCCTTTCAGTACATTTCTTGAGACATTAAAAGGGCCTTTGGGTTTCTCCGAGCCCAAACAGAACATGAGGGATTGTTCAGATCTGTGCAGATGACGGGGTGAGAGTTGAATTCACAAGTGTCTTGCAGCACGATGCTCGACCCCCGCAGAGAGCGGTGCAGCCAAAAGCCTTTGCACAACTGTGAGAGTGAGTTGCTAAATATCTGGCTGGTCAGCTAGCAATTGTCTTATCTATTTATTGTTACATATAAGAGTGCATTGCACATGCAATCAATTCATTTAAAAGGAATGGTTGACCCAAAATTGAAACTTCTGTCATCATTTTATCACTCTTATGTTGTTCCAAACCTGTATGACTTTCTTCCATGGAACACAAAAGGAGAAGTTAGGCAGATTGTTAGCCTCAGTCAGGGCTGGACTGGGAAGAGAAATCGGCCAAGGATTTTACATGGCAACTGGCCCAACTGTTGTGCGGGGGGGGTGGGGGGGGTGTTCGCTGTACTTTTCTGCATATCGCGGTGCCGTTTTGTGGTCCGTTCTGCATAATGCGGCAGCTCATTTTTGCTTATCATGGCCCATTCGGCACATTTTAGCGGCTGACCCACCGGTCCACTCGGTTCTAACGATGGCAAGTCTGCCCCTGAACGGCTCCAAAGTGCATCGGCCCACTGGGAAAATGCGCGGTATGCCAGATTACCAGTCCAGCCCTGGCCTCAGTCACCATTTTCTGGCATTGCATCTTTTTTCATACAATGAAAGTGAATGGTGACTGAACCTAACATCTCGACAGAAAAATAATGAAGTCATACAGGTTTGGAATGACATGAGGGTGTGTAAAAAATGTCACCATTTTAATTTTAGGGTAAACCTAACCTTTTAATGTCGCAGACGTGTTTTCAGATTTCAGAAATACTTGACTGATGTAAAAGAAAAGAATGACTACTTCTAAAACTGATGACTTATACCATTTTTGCTAAACCAAGTTGACATGTTTTCATAACTTCTGGTAAGTCCATTGCTGTAACAGGAGCTGCCTTATGTTGCAAAAGAAAATAATACATCAAATATTTAAAACCATATATTGAAAACTGGGTTACTGATTGATACAAACTGTATGAAGTGCACATGCACAGAGATCTATTACAGTGAAATATTAGCTTGGGTCGGGCTGAGGTGGCATGTGATACCAACCTGCACTTTTACAAATAAACAGAGAAAGTTTCTAAGAATGTGCAGTTCACTTTTGTACATGGATTGTTCTGCAGCCAATTACAATATCAGACTTGTGTGTGAGTGTGTGTGTGCCGAGTACACACAATTCACTTTATTATTGCTTTCATACTTATGGGCATTAAAGAAAGGCTGAGCTTCTTTGTGGGCTATGTTTGGAATAGTTTACTAGCAAAGGGGTACAACAAGTCTAAAGGTCCCCCGGGGTAAAAGCTATTTTATTTTCTCCCAAATCACTAAATAGCAACAAAAACACTACCACAGCACTTTCCTAAAACACCTTACTTTGCATGCAATGTCTAAAGGTTGAATTTGATCTAACATGTAATGATTTTAAAATGTTGCAAATTTATGTAGCTAATGATAATCAATAAAATGATCACATTTATTTCTAGACAAAATACACATTTGTCATTTTCAGTTTTGTTTAAGGTGATTAAATCAAAATATTTTGAATAAATAAGAGTAAGGATAGTTTTTTGGGGAAAAGCCTCACTGTTGCAGGGGCTAAAGGCCCCCCATAAAACACTGTTTTTCTTAAGTGGGAGAAATACATTTGTTATGAAGAAAGTTAAAAGTGGGCTCACATTGACTGATCCAACCACAATGGAGATTAATTTGTTTATAGACTACTTGACATGTTATGAAATGCATCAAATGTGATTGAAGTTAACCGGAAATGGTGCGTGCTTTTGGTCATTTTGAATGTGCATTATCTTAATTTCTTACCCCAAAAAACATCTGGTTGTCTCAAAAGTTGACAAATGTTGCCCTTTGACTATTGTATCTGTATTGTAATTGTATCTACCTTGTATCGGCACAATATTACTATATCCCCTGGTGGCCTTTTTCAGTGTGGGGTTCAAGTTTTAAGATGAATTGTAATTAAATCAACCTTCCGTTATTATTTCTTTTCAGACATTTTATGTTGCTCCACCAATATTCAATAAAAATACATTTCGATTTTCAATCTTTTAATATACTGTGTGACCAGAAATAGCTATTTCTTTCTTAAAGGGAGGCTTTAGCCCCATTGTATCCGACTATTCTGTTATTCCTGCAGTATGTACTCTATACTATACATGCACAGTATGAGAATTGTCTTTATGCATGGCATATCCAAATGATCTACTACACCTTGGGGCGTATATTCTAAGGAGGATATATATATGTAATATGTATACCATGATCAATGGAAACGTCAATTCTTCATGCTGTACCCCCCTAGTGTTCAAGCCAAATCTACACCCTTGATTACACATAGCAAAATGTGCAGTATACAAGAGAAAACATAACACTGTCTCACAATGCAAAGGGCCCAACTTGACCTTCCAATTCCAGCATGACAAACACATCAAAAGTAATATCAGCCGCAATTTTATCCGTTTAGTTTGCGAAGATGTCACGTTAACAACATTGGTTCTTGAATGTGTACTAATCAAACACAATGCACAATTTTTTTCATTCTGGATGTGAAATTTGGTGAAGTGCAAAATTATAAGGGAATAAAGACTTTTGAATACAGATTTTGATCTATTGAATGAATGAATGAATGAATGAATGAATGTTACATTTATAAAACGCTTTTCTGACACTACAACTCAAAGCACTTTACATATTGAACAGGGGACTCTCCTCAACCACCACCAGTGTACAGCATCCACCTGGATGATGCGTCGGCAGCCATAGTGCGCCAGTACACTCACCAGAAACCAGTTATTGGTGGAGGACAGAGAGTAGACTTGTAGAGCCAATTAGTGAATGGTGATTATTAGGAAGCCATGATTGAGAAGGGCAAATGGGGGGAATTTAGCCTGGACACCAGGGTTACACCAGGGTCTCATGGCTTCAAAAGACTTGTAATACAGCACACAAGTCATATGGACTACTTTTATGGTCATTTTTGGAGCTTGGCAGACACAGACACTATTAGTTTTGGTACGTTAAGAGAAGCGTAAAGATTCATAAAAAATTCTCCTTTTGGGTTTCACAAAAAAAAGAAAAGAAAAAAAAGGCATACTAATTTGAAACATGGAACAATGTTGGATCATAAGATTATTTAGTGGTTGAACATGCTGTATTATCTTTGTTTTTGTACAGAACAAGAACAAATTTCTAAAGAGTTCGATAAATTTCCTTTCAATTCTTTTTTGTACACAGTTCTATACATTTTTAAACACTTGTCTTTAATAGAAAAGCCCCTTTTGAAAGAGAAGAATTTATGGGACACAAAGCAAACACGTCCTCAGCCTTCAGGGAACTAGAACATTGAAGTAAAGATCCTACACCTGGCACTAGTACTCTTGACAAACAAACCCACCCTCTACAACACCAGAACACCCCTAAATACAGCTCATTCTTAGTTATCTGTGCTGTCATTGAAGCCTCTGAAGTTCTGGCGTGTTGAGACGCAGCGAACGGTGATTAGTGCTGACTGCTGAATAGTGAGGCTACGCATTAACGCTGATGTATAGATGCCCACCTCAAGCGATTGTTATGAATAATGGTTACTTGTAAGGGAGTTATTTTAGGTATCTGAATCTCCCCTCAAGTGTTTTCACTTCTATTTTGGGGCTTTTTACTTGTGCCAAAAGACATGTCATGACAGAGGGCCACGTAAAAGGAAAAGTGCCGCAGCAGGACAAATCTTTGTCCAGGCTTGTCAAAAGATGCCTGTTAAAAAGATGACCACAAAAAACAAAAAAACAAAAAACAGAGGGCTGTCAATTTAAAGTAATTAAATTATTTTGTACAATAAATAATAAAAAAAAAAAATGTATATAATTAATGTAATATTTAGAATATCATGTTATTAATTATATTTTCTTTTTCTCCAGAGAGAGTAAGAGAGAGGCAGAGGTAGGCAATGCAAAGATAGACAGAATATATATATATATATATATATATATATATATATATATATATATATATATTTTTTTTTTTCCCATGATTCTCAGTGGCATTTCTAAGGCGAGATCCGACGTGGTGCCCCCCTTTACTCATAACAATATGGATTTTACAGTATTGACAATGTTGCTTTAACACACAAAATATATTAAATGAACAGTTCACCCAAAAATGAATCCTTTCTAATTAACTCACTCTCAAGATTTTAAGAAGATTATTTCAGATCTGCGTGTCCATACAATGCAATTGAATGGTGGCTAGACATTTGAAGCTCCAAAAATCACATAAAGGCAGTATAAAAGCAATCCATAACACTCCAGTAGTTAAATCCATATATTCAGAAGCGATATAGTGTGGGTATATCGCCTATGCCAGGATCTGCTACTGTTACTACTGCTCATTCAAAAGGTTAGGGGATTTTTAAAAGTCGGGTGAAGAAATGCCCTAAACTTTTAATGAAGGAGGAACCTGGCCCATATGACAAGAATATCATTGACTTGGGGGTGGGCTCATCCTAGCAACAAACTTACAGTGTCCTAGCAACCACATGGAATAGAATAGAATAGAATAGAAGCCTTTATTTTGGTCACACATTATACATAAATTTTTTGCATATATACAGTGAAATTATTTTTTTCACATATCTCAGCTAAGCTGTGGCAAGGGTCAGCCATGATACAGTGCCACTGGATCAGATAGGATTAAGGGCCTTGTTCAAGGGCCCAACAGTGGCATCTTGGCGGTGCTGCGACCCCCGACCTTCTGGTCAGTAACCCAGAGCCTTAACCGCCGAGTCAGCACTTCCTATAGCAATATGCTATAAACCACTCAGAACCTCTTAGCAACACCCTGGCATTGTGATGCAACAATAATCTAAAATGCAAACTAATAGTTAAATCAGTCTTCAGTGTTATCTATGTGCGCATTAGTTGTCTAAATACGAGCAAAATCTGAGACAATGAGGAAATATACAATGCTTTCTCTGTGATAATACATCCTGTCGATCCATCACACATTTAATTCAGTATGAATGTCGGGGCTTTCCTCCACTGGTTTGTATGAACACGTCTAAACATTCCTTTTGCCAGTTAGAAACACTGTGAGATATTGTTCACAGGCTATTTTTCCTGCCAAGGTAAAACAAAAATCATTCTTACGTTTAAATTAAACAGAAAATCACTCTAATATGTTCATAAGGTTTTATGCATTTAAACATATAGACAGAAAACTTCTCAACACCATTTACCATATCTGGAACTAATGAGCTAGGAAACAACATGACTGGACACATTACTCACAATAACATTAAATATCACAGAAATTATTTAATTTTGACACTAATGTCACAATTATCATATGGTAAGACTCACCTTAATATGTAGGAATGTGATTCATTAGCTAAACAGGGACCCACTTTATAATAGGTGTATTTAACTACAAAGTTCTTATTATGTGCATGTGTTGTTACATTGTAATTACATTTAATTACATCTGTAGTTACACTGTTAACCTTTCCCCTAACCTTAAACCTAACCCGTTTCCAACCCTAACCACTAACCTTACCCCTACTCTGAAACCTACCCATACCTCAACTCAGAAGCAGCACATTTTGTGAGAATTTAGCAGGATAACATGTAGTTACACAATAAATACTCTGACTTGTATGTATCTTAATGTTAGTATATTGTAGTTAAAGACACCTAATATACAGTGGGACAAATAACAAAATGACGTCTGCAAACAAATTATGCTAGAGCTTTTTTCAGAACTAATTTGACATTTTTGCCTCATTTTGACTTTTGAACAACTGGTACCACTGTGATTTTTTTTTTTTTAAGAGGATGAATGAAGTCTGACTATCAGTTCCCCTCAAGTTCACACAGGTGTCCTAGCTGTGTAACCACAGGGGGAGTTCAGCACATTTACTATGGACATGTTTTATAAGAGAGTTGACAACCAGGAAGTGTCACAGTGCTTAATTTCGAACAATATATGTTCTATATATGTTTTATTTATTGCTCTTTTACTATCTTTGAAATAAATGCCACTTGGTTTGATATTTTGTTATCTAATGTAATGACATTCAGACATTTTTAAGTGTGGCTGAAGTGTCCAAATACTTTTTTGGGTGGGCCACTAATAATCTACAGGTTACTGTGAGTGCAGGCCCTCTATAACATTGGGGTAATTTAGTGATTTACAGACTGTGACTATATGACTATCTGATGACAGCCAGAGCTGCCTGAAGAAGACAAGATATGAACAAACACACACACACACAGGCAGACAAGCATCAAAACTCATTTTCCAAATATTCCATTCTGATTCTGTCAACCGCATTTGTATTAACACCAATTTTATTCTATGAACATTAATAAGCAATTTTCCAATACTGTCATGTTGTTGAATATATACTGTATTAAATACTGCTTCGTCAAGAATATACGGTCAACGTTATTTAAATGTTAAAAAGAGTTTTTAAAAAATTAACATGTTTACATGCTGTTTACATGCTTAGCAAAAAAAGCAGGTCAAAAGCAGAGAATAATTTTAGGATTTCAAATATCAAGTAAACATGTTATTTATTTATTTTTTTTAAAAAAAGGTTGATTTTTGGTTGTTATCAGCAAATACATGTGCTTGTTTGCTCAACCACTGGTGTGAGTTTGGGTCAGTACTTTCTGTTGGTCAGAATTGTTTTCCATTAATTAGAAAATTCCAGTGAATTATGCTACAGTATAGTAGTGCATAATGACAAACTTCACCTTTGAATTCGGGTCATTTGGATCTATGGTGCCTTGATCCCACCATGGAATAATAATAATAAAAAACAACAGGTAATTATGACTTTGTATTTCACAGTTCACACTATGTTTTCTTGCAATTGGGACTTTATAACTCACAATTCTGTGGTATAACGTGCAATTACATGATATAAGATTGCAACTGTGAGAAAGTCACAATTGCAAGAAATAAAGTAGAACTTGCAAGAAATAAAGTCACAATCGTGTGATAAAAAAAAATGCAACCTTTATCTATAATTGCAATTTTATACCTCGCAGTTGCAATTTATAATGTCACAATGGCCAGAAAAAATGTCAGAATTACATCTTTAATTTTTTTTTTTATTCTGCGGCAGAATCCATCTCTTCCATACGAACCCCATTCTATCTACTCAAAATAAATAAAGTTCATTGTACAATGTACATAGACTCCTTCACTATATCCAAAGGTGTAGATTTGGTTAGGTTTGGTTGGGTTGCAGCATGAAGCATTTACATGTTTCCATTGATCATGATATAAATACTGGGAGGGTTGCACTTCCTTCTTTTGATTATTGGGGGTAGGGGGGTTAGCTCTCCTCCCCATCCCCCCTGGAATCTACGCCCTTGACTATATCTCAGACTACAGAAAGGGAAAATCGGTGGAAGAGAGACATCAAGAAGGCATAAGGAGGAACTTGATGAATGAGAGCCATGAAAGTATTTGGTTTCTGCCAGTTTCGCCCAGCTGACGGCACCCTTGTTCATTTTTCAGCCAGCGTTGATAAGTCTCCCCCCCTGTGGGCAGCAGGAGGGCTAAAGTTTCCATCCCCTTGACAAATGACTGCACATCCATCGCCAGACTGCCTCATCTGTCTCCACCTACTTTTCAAAACCTCATCAATTAAAACACTTTGCACATGATAATGAGCTCGTTATGTCTAATTAAAAAAGACTGTGCGACCGGAGGTTTAGGGAAGTGCTGATCGAATCGCTGAAAATGTGCAAGGTTTTAACACATGTGCACACGTGAGCTAGCAGGGACTAAATGAGCAGGTCAAGACATCCGTCAACAGATTTCTGTGTCTAAACCCCTTCCAGAGGTTTTGCTGCTGCTTGGAGCATTAAAACATTCAAAATGTTAATAAGGTATTTTGTGTTTAAGTATTCACAGAAGTTGTAAGCATTCATTTTCTAAAGTAATAAAAGCATTTTTGTGGACTATTCAATATTTTTTGGACACTGATAGAAGCCAACATGTTTTCAGTTCTGATAATTTAAATTGATTTCAATATTTTTTCTGGGGCTTAAAGGAAAAAAACGTCTAAGTGATGTCCAGAGACAATAAATAATAATAATAATCATAATAATAAAAAGTCTCATTAAATCTGAAAAAGTAAGAAATGTTGGAATATAGTTTGGAGTGATCTATTATTATTTCTTTAAAAGCATGCAGTGAAACAGTTCTGTTATCAGTCACGTGAGTTAACCAACATCATCATGGGTTAACATTTAACCCAGCGGCTGTGGCTCAGTTGGTAGAGCAGGTCAGCCACTACTCGCAGTGTTGGTGGTTTGAAACCTGGCCCACACGACTCCACATGCCGAAGTGTCCTTGGGCAAGACACTGAACCCCAAGTTGCTCCCAATGGCAGGCTGGCACCTTGCATGGCAGTTCTGCCACCATTGGTGTATGAATGGGTGAATGAATCACAGTGAAAAGTGCTTTGAATACCATTAAGGTTAAAAAGGTGCTATATAAGTGCAGACCATTTATCAAGGTAGCCATTCATTCATCATGTAATGTGTGTGTGCGCACACACACACATATTGGTGCAGCTATTATTATGAGGAATCTCCATAGACATAATGATATTTATACTGTATGTATTTATACTATACATTATATCCAATAACCTTAACCCTACCCCTAAACCTAAAGCTCACAAAAAAACTTTCTACATTTTTACATTTTTGTAAAATTCACGTTTTTAAAGTTATTTAAATTATGGGGACACTAGAAATGTCCTAGAAACCACATTTATAGCATAATACCCTTGTAATTACCAGTTTATAACCTTAAAAAAAAAAAAAATGTCAAGCCACTTAAATCTGGCCGCACGCACGCACGCTCACACACACACACACACACACACACACACACACACACACACACACACACACACACACAGGACCCCTTTTGACCCTCAAGACTGTGTTGTAGTTTTAAAAAAATATCAGGTATTTAACATTTTTTTTTATGAAAATGCACATATTATTAAGGCCAAATTTTACAACTTCGTCACCATGATCGCATAACGCAGTAAACCCTAAAATGGCCACAAAAACAACTATTTAAACAACTTGGCGGTTCACATAATATACACATATTTTAACAAAAGAATTCATGTAAGTGCCTTCATAAAATGATACGCTTCAAATTTCTGCCTTTAAACCCTCCAAAAAGTGGCCCCATTAACTTCCATTAAGTAGCCTACCTCACTCATCGAAAACCTCGATTTTATGCTTTTTTTATTTTTAAAAGGAGAGACCAATCAAAACACATCAAAATTATGCCACAAATGCTCTCGATTGAGTTTAACTTGAAAATTGAACCCGAAATATTATTTTAATGATGTATAATTATTGTGACAATGTTACAAGTATTTGTTTCTTAAAGTGCCAGTCATAAGTTTGGACACATCTATTAATTAGTTATTTTTTGCTATTTTCCACATTTTAAAATAATAATAAAGTCACCATATCAAATAACGAAATCATCAAATAACAGAAATGGAAGTATGGAAATGATCCATTGACCAGATATAAGTGTGCCCAAGTGTTAACTGCTAGTTTACAGTATGTGCACACTATGCACACAAGGAGGGTTTCGGACTCAGAACGCTGTAATTAGTAAATCTTGATCTGTCTTAACAGTTCATTAATAAGGCTACTACAGAAGTAGTTATTCATAATCAACCTCAGACACAAGGATACAAACACAAATATGATTTTACATTGAAATTTCCATGCAACCGTTGTATGCCTGATAAACAAACAAACTCACTCCCACCAATACACAATTGGGAATATTAAGCCCTTGAAATATGAAAAGCGTCTCTAATGGATGGTGTGATTTTGAAAGCTGACATGCTGAAGTCATTCTGTTTTCAGTTAGACTCTCTCCAACAAGTAACAAAGATTTTCCCGCTATACTGTATCTCACTTTGGGCATGTAGACACATGCTTATTTGTGTAGTGATGGTTCTCCATGTACAGACAGAGACCGTTTCTGTATATAACATACTGTAACGCACAATATACAGCAGGGAGACCACTAGTAAAAAAGCATCTATTTTGCTTTGCTTTAATACTATTAAAATCACTTTTCATTTATTTCCAAGTTAATTATAAATTATACCAGATTTCAATGTGATCTCAGACCTGTAGATCCCCAATGTAGGTCTAATGTAGACTTTTCATCACGTGAGCCAGATGCTTACAATGTATAAAAATCCATGTCATTACAAGCAATTAAGGTTTAAATATTAATATGCATTGGAACAATTCAAACAAGTTACATAACTTCTTATTTATGCTCTATTTGGTGATGTCACAACTTTTGTATAAACTTTCAACTTGACAATGTAATGACTGTGACCCTGCACAATAACAAGGTTAAATGTTGTTTATATACTCTGGGGACCAAATGGCAAAAAAAAGAAAGAAAGAGGTTTTCACCCCTGGGTTTTGTCAGAATAGCACTCCGACTCCATACCTCACTAGAAAAGGAAGAGGGTTGGATAAGTGGACTGTTCTCTCATTTGAGTGAAAATGTGTCCTGGAAAATCTCAGAAACTGACAAACTGTCCTGATGGTTTTCAATGTGTTTACGTAAAAGGTGTGGAATGTGGAATCCCCTGGTGATGCTTCAAGTGTGATGGAGAGCGTGGGTTCCCCAAATTTCACAACAATAGGGCCAGTGGTAGCTCAGCGGTTAAGGCTCTGGGTTAAAGCCCCAGCACTGTCAAGATACCACTGTTGGGCCCTTGAGCAAGGCCCTTGACCCTGTCTGCTCCAGGGGCACTGTTTCATGACTGACCCTGCGCTCTGACCCCAGCTTAGTTGGGATATGCAGAAAAAAACTGCATTTCATTGGCTCTGTACCTGTACTCTGCACAATGACAGTAAAGTTGAATCTTAATCTTAATATTGTCAGTGAAAAAAATGACCATGTTTACACCTGGTATTAAAGGGGTCACGAGATACTCATTTATATATATATATAATTTTATTATCTTCCCTGAGGTCCACTTATAATGTCAGTAAAGTTTGTTTGGCACAAAAACATAATTCTTAAGTCATTATTTAATAATATATTTTCTTTTCCACCCTGTCTTAAAATCTCAGTTTAAAGCTATCTGGCCCTTTAAGACTTCAATGAAAACGCCCACTGTTCTGATTGGCTAACTTTGTGCAGTCCCTCAAATACAGCCATATTTGAAACTCAATCGAAAGAAAATTAAAAAACTTAATATTAAAATTTATAAAACTAAATATCAGGGTTCACACATTATGTATCCCCAACACATTTCATCTGAAAGTATAAAAATGTTTCTTAAAGCACAGCAAATATCAAACAATCATGACATTAGAAACATTCATGAATTAAACGGTGTACTCACAGGTCTTGTAGTGTTTAACAGCTGAATCTTTCAGTTCTTTGCCAACCTTGAATAATATTGTGACTGGTTCACAAGCAATCCACTCTAATTTGAGCCAAAACATCCAATCCACACTGAAATGTTTTGAATAAGCATACATAATACAGTCCATGTGATCTTGGGTGCTTCAACATGCCAAAGCAGAAATGCTGGTGTTCACCAGAGCAACATCACATCTTCCGTGTTATTTTACACACAGAATAGCATGTGTTTCTCCCAGTCAGAGGCTGCAGCTGGATGAGATGCGTTTTTAAAAGTTGCACTTCTATCGCTCTTAAAAGGAGGTGCACGACGCTGGAAATGCATCAAAACGATTAAAGACGTCCATCTAGTCCATGTTCACAAAAGATCAACAATTAGAAATAGCACAGATGGGTGCAAAAATGGTCCAGGATGCTTTCAAAACAACACAAAACAGCACAGCAGAATGAAACACAATGGAGGTCTCCTATATAGAGTTTGAACTTGACATTGTGTTTTTTAAAAGTGGCGCAAGATGCATGATAACAGTTAAAGCTGTTCATCTAGTGTAGATTTTTTTTTTTATCCAGATGGGCACATGAAGGTGTACTGTTTAAGCCCCCTTTGCAGTAGATGAATCTTCCATGACAGGCCCATCTCTCTCCTCTTCACCTGTGACTGACGGTGAACACTAGTGGACGGGGCGAATGATGCAATGGTGAAAAATAGGCGTTGATGTCTTGCTGGATGCTGTCATTTTGCATTTGTATTTGGTCCTTGTGACATCACAAGTTTCACCAATTCCAAACGGCCTGTTTCTAGAGCCTGGTTTAAATAAATGCTATTGTTTTATTAAGGAGAAAGTTTTAAGTTCTGAAACTTACAGAATGTTTTTTATAATACAATGACAGTGTGAATATTATGTCATGTCTTACTTTAAACATTTTGAATCAGCTTTGCAACAAAGGTTATTTGGTTGAAATGATCTATCTGCAGAATATACCCAATATTGGCAAAAAACATGCATATGGCCACATTACACTTGTGATGTAAAATCGTATGCATATTAGACCACATCAGTGCACCACCTAATCACATAATACAAATAATAATGTGCATTATTTTGCCAACGTGAATGTTTTTAAATAGGTATAAAAGAAAGAAACTGTCCAATTTGGAAGTGTCCATGCAAATACATGCACAAGATTTCCTGCAAAATGTTTGGTGTGCCTGAAATAAACACCGACATAGTGAGTGATTTACTGAAAATAGTCACAAAATCAGAGTGCCTCCCCTAGTAAGACGCATTGGATGTTAATACCAAACCAAACAGTAATCTGTCTCATCTGACCACTTGTGATTGGAACACCTGAGACCGATATTAATACTAGGTGTAAATGGGGCCAATATGTATGGCGCCTGTGAGAGTTTTGTTGTGATTTTCTGAAAAGGCTTGTGAACACACGTGACAAGGGTTACACTGAGACTAGACACTGATACCTGGATTTTGATTGCAGGTGTAATTTTTCTCCAGTTTGTGTCACCATTCACAGTGTGAAAAGAGTAAATCAGATATTGAGTGTATATTGCTGGTGCTGGGTTGCAATATTGACCTTGACCTCAGCCCTGAAAATACAGTATATCAAATACACTTTACACTGTATATATTATTTACTGTATGTATATAGAATTTTTTTGTAACTAGATATAGAATATTCTCAGTTCCACTTGTGTTCTACAGTACAGTAATGTAATGTTACTAATAATTGTAGTGAAAATGTGCTTTGTTATGAAAATCTTAATCTTAATGCTAATAAAATATCACATTTCTTGCAAGCACCTGTATGCATCAAAATAACCAAAATATTTAAGAATTGAAACAGGTGAATCTCTCCAAAATTCAGGTCATTTTCAGACCTAGCGTCAAAAAAAAAATTAAATAATAATTTCTAAAACCTAAATATATTTATTGTAATTAATAAATGAATTTGCAATAATAATGCAGTAATTAAGCATGTATTAATGCATATTAGTGTACCCATATTGGGTGGAAGTTCAAACATATGGCTTTGGCTCATTGTGTTAATTTACACATTAATTAACACTATTCATTCATATAATAAGTTGTTAGGGAATTAATCTATGATGACACATTTAATTAAAAGAAATTAATATATGACTTAATATATTAATCAGACAGACACTTTATTAGTTGCTGATGTGGCAATCATTAATGAATGGCTTAGCTAATCATGGGTCATACATTAACTCAATATTAGCTGTGCATTAGTTAAGCATGAATTAATGCTTATTAATTCACCCGTATTGTAAAGTGTTACAGAATAATTGTATTAATATAAATTCCAAATTAATTCAGCAAGGTTGTTATAAATTTAAATCAGCTATTAACACAGTTTTTGTGATAATATGTATTAGTCTTAGAATAAAACATTAGAAAATATATCAGATGTTATAAATAAAGACAAGGGAATTCATTATTAGGGCATTTTTTTCCCTCTATTTTGAATTTCGAGGGCATTTTTGCCACAACCCCTCATTCATTTCTGATTATGATAATTTACATTTGACTTTACCAATAAATAACTAGATAATACATTTTCTGCAGAGAGTTTATATATTTATTTAATTTTTGCATTTTGCATCTACTAACAACTATAAGAAAAATATTATTTGTCATGAAAATCTTAATAATAATTTATTTTTCTTTATGCAAAATAGAATAATTCTTACAAGCTCCTGAATGAATGAAACTTTGGGCAGAAACCAAGATGCATCTCTAATTACAGGATTGAATTATAGTAAGAATGGAGCAGGGCAGATTGTGCATTTTTCACAGCTTCAAATTGGGCCAGGCTCACCTGAAGAAACTGATACACCTGAGAGCCCCGCTGGGAGAGATGCTCTTTTGTGTACAGTGTAGGGTTGGGGAGACTGGAGCGTGCGCTCACTGAAAGAGACCTGTATGCTTTTACACACCTCACAATGACCTCGAATACAAAACACACAAAACAAATCTTTATGCCTCATGGAACACAGTATCAAATCCTGCAGCATTCCCACATAAAAAAAAAAAACAACAAAAAAACATCAAATTTCGCTCAAAATGTCAGTGAAAAGATGTACAATAGCAATTAAAATACATTTTGAAATTATTGTGTGGTGTCATGTCTATAACGTGACTATCGTTAACGGAAGTTTATATTTCACAATATATGTACAGTACATAAATATTGTGTTGGGGTGAGCAAGAAACAGACACAGTGGGTGTGGAGTCAGGCCTCAGAGAGGGATTTATTGTAAATAATATTAAACATAAAATGTTAAATGGCCATAACGCGATCCCCTTCTGGATGTGGTCACAGGGGTTGGCTGTCAATCATATCACACCCACTGGACCCTCCCCGTTTTGTTTATGGACCTATGAGGATGCCAGTTTGTGAACACAAGGATGTTTTTATGGCAGTGGTGATTAGGCCTTATTCACATCAAGTGCGCCTCATAATATGCAGCCCAAACAAGGCTTATTGAACTGCACCTCTCTCCTGACAAATCCTGTTGTGAGACTAGCTGAAAGACAACCCCCAGAGGCAGAGCCACGATGTCGAGAGGGAGGGGTGGGTTGTTCTGCTACATTTATCCCCCTCTAAGTGTTGCCAAGGCAGAACATCCTCCCATGTCTCTATCCGAACATGAAGTCCAGAGCCGGAGGTGCACACTCTTAAGCCATCCACAAGGGAATGCTACACCCTCAACCAGGCCCTAAGGTCATAGTGGGCTTGTTGGAGATACCTCTCTGTGCCAGGTCACCCCCTTGCTTGCACCTGGGTGGAAACGGTGGAAACATGACATCCTCAACCAACCGCAGAGTAAATGATTATTAAATGACACTTACCCTTTTGGCTGTTGGGAGGCATTCTCTTTGGTTCCTTTGTCCCGGTCAGTGCTTACCATCTAACCGGCGTTTGAGAGGGCAAGTGACATCACTGTTGGTGCAGAACAGTGCCATTTCTACCCACAATAGTGCTTGAATTCTCTACCACTGTGGTGGGATGAACAAGTGAAAGACACACTGGGTGTGGTGTCATGCCTCGGAGAGACATTTATTGGAAATGATAATATGAAGCAGAAAATGTTCAAATGACAATAAAGTGTCCATGGCAAAAGTGTCAAAAAAAAGGGAGATCTGTTGCCCTTGGTGAATGGGGCTTTGTGGAGGATAGTCAAGTCATTTTTATTTGTATAACTCCTTTTACAACACACATCGTTTCAAAGCAGCTTTATAGAAGATCATGCATTGAGTGTGTCTGCATCTCGAACAGTGTTAGGGAGACTATTCCATAGTTCCATAGGAAAAGGCTCTACCTCCTTTTGTGGATTTTGATATTCTAGGAACTATTAACAGGCCAGAATTTTGCTATCGTAATGAACGTGATAAAATATTGCATGGTAGAAGTAGTCACTTAAGTACTGTGCAGCTAGACCATTCAAAGCTTTGACATAGTTAACAGAATTTCTAAATAAATACGAATTTAACAGGTAGCCAATGTAATGATGATAAAATGGGGCTGATAAGATCATATTTCTTGGTTCTAGTCAGCACTCTGGCTGCTGCATTTTGAACCAATTGAAGTTTATTTATTGATCTTGCTGGACATCCTCCCAGTAATGGATTACAATAATCTAGTCTTGAGGCCATGAATGCATGAATTAGTTTTTCGGCATCAGCAACAGAGAGCATATGTCATAACTTTAAGCAATATTTCTGAGGTAGTACAATGCTGTTCTACAATCATTGGAAATTAGATTTTCAAAGGACAGATTGGTATCAAATATAACATCTAAGTTCTTCGCTGTAGAAGATGATGTAACAGTACATCCATCAAGTGTCAAATTATATTTTAGTGGGATTTCTATAGATGTTTTTGGTCCAATAATTAGTACCTCTGTTTTGTTGGAATTGAGTAGAAGGAAATTTTTGGCCATCCGAGAATATCGATAAATGCTAATCCCAATGTGTCATTTTTACTGTCTATGTGAATGCTGAAGTCACCAACAATTAAAGCTCTATCCACAATAACTACTATATCTGATATATTATATTAGAATATTTGCAGTTTCACCAAGGAACTCAGAATATGGCCCAGGTGATCTATATACTGTATCAAGGGCAAAAGACAACAGAGATTTTTTATTTGCATCTGATGGCATCACATTAAGAATTATTAGTTCAAAAGACTTGAATTTATAACTTATTTAGTCCTCTGAGTAACACCAAAAACTTCACTGTAACAAAGGTAACAAAACCTCCTACTCGACCCTTCAGACAAGGCTCATGTTTATAACAAGCCAGATTTCAGTCAAACAGAACGCATCCAAGCTATGATCTGTAATAATTGAATTTGCAATTAGTGCTTTGGTTGAAAGAGATCTAATGTTTAGTAGCCCTAACTTTATATGATGTTTATCTTAATTTTTAGTTGTTGTAGTTGTTATTTTCAAGTTTTACCAAAAATCAAATTTTTTCAAAATAATTTAGTGAGAGTTTTGTGTTTGCTAGTTCGAGGAACAGACACAGTCTCTATATGATATCTACATGATACAGTCTCTTTGTGTTGTAGTTTATGTGACCTGTGTGATGTGTCAAGGCAGCTAAAAAACGTTATTAGCCAAATTACTAAGAGGAGAGTGGCACCTTCCCTGGAGGGATAGAGTCCGTCTCTCTTTAGCAGGTCAGGTCTACCCCAGAAACTCTTCCAATTGTCTATAATTGTCTGTGTAGTCTCATGTGGTTCTGTGTTTGTCCTATGTTGTTTTATGTAGCACCATGGTCCTGGAGGAACGTTGTCTCGTTATGCTGTGTACTGTACTAAATGTATATGATTGAAATGACAATAAAAACCACTTGACTTGACTTGACTATAAATTCCATGCTATTCTCCGGACACCATTCAGACATCCAGCCATTCACAATAAAATACCCCTTACTTGACTTCAAGTCAAGTCAAGTGGTTTTTATTGTCGTTCAATCATATACAGTCAGTACAGTATACAGTAAAATGAGACTACACAGACTAAATAACATACCTATATAAAGTGCAGATGCAAATGTGTGCAAAAAGTATGGGACAGTGCAATAAATTACTAAAAATTAACAGGACAATAGACACAGTGAGAGACAGTGCAGTACCGACCAGTACACAGTAGAGCAAAAAGATGACAGTTTCTTAAAATGCCAAATGTAAACATAACATACTATGAGATAATGTTCTGTGCACATAGCAGTTATTGAGGTAGCAGCCAGGTATAAAGTGACAATAATTAAAGTGCAACTCAGAACATGTGTGTGCGTGTCAGTCCAGTCTCTGAGTATTGAGGAATCTGATGACTTGGGGGAAGAAGCTGATACACAGTCTGGCCGTGAGGGCCCGAATGCTTTGGTACCTCTTGCCAGATGGCAGGAGGGTGAAGAGTTTGTGTGAGGGGTGTGTGGGGTCATCCACAATGCTGGTTGCTTTGCGGATGCAGTGTTTTTGTAAATGTCTTTGATGGAGGGAAGAGAGGGATCTTCTCAGCTGTCCTCACTATCCTCTGCAGGGCTTTGCGGTCTGAAACAGTGCAAGTCCCAAACCAGGCAGTGGTGCAGCTGCTCAGGATGCTCTCAATAGTCCCTCTATAGAATGTAGTGAGGATGGAGGGTGGGAGATCTCAGAAGAAAGAGAATTCGAAGATTCTCATCCTTCGAAGAAAGTAGAGACGCTGCTGGGCTTTCTTGGTAATAGAGCTTGTGTTGAGGGACCAGGTGAGGTTCTCCGTTAGGTGGACGATCTCCACAGTGGAGCCGTCGATGTTCAGTGGAGAGCGGTCACTCTGTGCTCTCCAAAAGTCAACAACCATCGCTTTTGTTTTGTCCACATTCAGAGACAGGTTGTTGGCTCTACACAAGTGTGTTAGCCACTGTACCTCCTCTCTGTATGCTGACCTGTTGTTCTTGCTGATGAGACCCACCACGGTTGTGTCATCGTCAAACTTAATGATGTGGTTCGAGCTGTGCATTGCACAGTCGTGAGTCAGCAGAGTAAACAGCAGTGGACTGAGCACACAGCCCCAGGGGGGGGCCCCAGTGCTCAGTGTGGGGGTGGTGGAGATGCTGTTCCCGATCTGGACTGACTGAGGTCTCCCAGTCAGGAAGTCCAGGATCCAGTTGCAGTGGGAGGTGTCCAGGCCCAGCAGGTTCAGCTTTCCAATCAGGTGCTGAGGAATTATTGTGCTGAATGCTGAGCTGAAGTCTATGAACAGCATTCGAACGTAGGAGTCCTTTTTATCTAGGTGGGTGAGGGCCAGATGGAGGGTGGTGGCGATGGCGTCGTCTGTTGAACGGTTTGGATGATATGCAAACTGCAGTGGGTCTAGTGAGGGGGGCAGCTGGGTCTTAATGTGCCTCATAACGAGCTTCTCGAAGCACTTCATGATGATGGGTGTGAGTGCGACGGCACGGTAGTCATTGAGGCAGGACACTGAAGACTTCTTTGGCATGGGGACGATGGTGGTGGCCTGGAAGCATGTTGGAACAGTCAGTGACACTATTCTTCTATAAACCTTGTCACAAATTACAGTGTTTGACATAATTTTTGCAAGTTCACACACCTCTAAAACGTTATCTCTAGTGATCTCAGACTGGCAAAGCTGGACATCTTTAGTTCCGACAAGAATAACAATTTTTGAAAATCTACGTTTAGCATTAAACACCCGAGCCCCCAAAATGCATTTAAAAATAGTGGCTAGAGTCTCTATTTCCATGTTTCTTACAATAGAATCTCCTATAACCAGGGTGCTTTCAACATGATTCGCAATGGGTGCATCACTGAGTGGGGAGAATCGATTGGAAACCCTAACAGGAATGGAAGAGTGGTGCCGCTTTGCTGAGCAAGTATGCTGCCGAGATGTCACCTAAACACCCTGCTGAAGGGGCTCTACAGCCGGAACCAAATTGTGTGTGTTGCTCGCTGTATTACCCGCATCCAAAACAGTATCTACTGGTTTCTCTTTCTCACTTAAATCCACTAGCATTCGGATGCGTGTCTAACTTATTAATCTTCTCCGTCAATCTGACTAATTACTTAAATGTATCACATCTAAATTCCTCACTGTGTATGGAAGAAGCTATACTAAACATGTGGCATGTAACACAGGAAGGATTAACATGAGCAGATACCATGACTTACCGTAATTGTTTGTTTTTGTTGGTTGTTCTTGATAAGCGGTCTTTGAGATCGATGCAATAGTCTATGCAACTCAGAGGAGAAAACGAGTATGCACGGTGAAATGCACACAGTTTAATCACAATAAAAATAGAAAGCTGATGCACGCAGAAAAATGCACGGTTGAATCGCAAAAAGGGAATAATGTGGGGAAAAACAATGATACGAAAATGGCAGAGATTAAATATTAAATGCTGATACAGATAGATAAGTGATGAAACAGATAGATAAGCGATGCTAAAAAAAAAAGCTAGCAGGATACAAACATAGACTTGAGCTAGCCACCAGCAGCAACATGAACAGAAATGTCCAAAATGATCTCATGATACTTTGTACGACACAATTTCAAATAGATACAATATATGCTTCACATTTCTGCTAAATTCCTATACAACACTTTATTTTTAAAAAGGAAAAGTCTGTCAATTTTTTTTACTCATTATACAAGTTTCCAAGTAGCTTTCTCAAAACTGACTGGCAGTCATGTTTCTCAGAGAGTAGCAAGGAGATTTTTGCTTCTTTGTTTACGGTATTCCTCCAACACATTCTGTTCTGTCATGGCCTACCATGTTTTCTCTGCCCTCTGCCTGAGAGGGTCCTGTCCGCCGTTCCTGTAGACAAAGTGGCCATTGTTCTACCTTAGCAGGGGCAGGCCAGTCCGTCAGAGGGTGTGGAGAGACACAAAAGGCATGAAAAGAGAAGGTGAAAGTTAAACAAGTCAAAGATTATAACACTGAAAGAGAAAGAATGTTATAAAAGTACACAAATGCCATCACATTTCAGATACGGCATTGTTGTACAGTACATTCTTAACATGAGTTCAAGAAACCTCAGTACTCAGGGGGCAAATTTTAAATTCAAATATGTGTGCCAGACCGTTCACGCTAATGTCTGCTATAGCTACTCTTGCAGCAATGCTGAGAATGCAATGCTGACATTGATTGTGTTTTGAATTGTGTTGTGATTAATTTTGGAACACAAAGGCGCACAAAAATCGAGCATATTCACAATTTTCATGAGATTCTTCACATGATAGCTGGCAACTGAATTGTATGGAACATGTGCTTAATGTCATGAAAATAATGAAACAAACAAACAAAAAAAGAAAGAAAGCAAAAAAACTAAACAAAAATAATACAAAACAAAACTTAAATGTCCTGACAAAAATAGAAAAAATTTAAAGAAAGGCTTCGTTTTAAAATATATATATTTTGATTTAGATTTTTAGGGGGAAAATAACTGACATGACAGTACATATTCACAGTTTTCATGTAATTCACTGAAATAGGTGCTTGTCAATGTCTTATAATTGCTCAATTTACACCAGACTTCTAACAGTCTTTGATTATTAGCTATTTATTTGGCCATCCATCTTTCTGCTGTCACCCTGGGCTAAGCTTACGCAAGGCCAGTGTTTGTGATTCGCGTGCTCCACCGCCACATACCTCCATCTCCGTCTGCGTGACAAAGGAAGCTCTGTTGTTTCAGACGTTGCACTGGTGTGTAAATTTTAGCATTGCTGCGGGTTCTGACAGCGTTCGGCTCAACAGTCAAAACTCCCCCGTCCTTACCACCTGAAACGTATTAAACATAAATCTGGGCAGCCTCGCTGATGAAACTTGAAACTCATATTGATTTTAAGGGAGAGTGCTACAAATGTTCAACTCTCTTTCTGTATGCCCCCCTTGCATTGCATTCCTCTGGAAGGCCTATACTTACAAAGCCCGGTCTCAAAGTGCATAAGCTTTAAAATTTAAAAACGGTGCAAGCTAAAGTGGTATGACGGCTCTTTGGAAACTAAAGAAATAAACAGAAGAAGTAAGAGGTGGTGGAGTTTGGGGGTTGGGTATCATCACTAACAGGCAACTGAAATGAAACGAGTTCATAATGGGTGGCTGTGTGGAAAGAAGCATTCTTTGGTTCTGTTTTGAGGCCTTGAAATTGATCTGGTTGTGTTTTGTCTTCTGAAAAAAAGGGGGTTAGCTAAACCAAGCTTGGAGAGACCAGATAAGACCAGCAAACCACCTTTGGATGGTTTAAGCTGATAAACACCAGCTTGGCCAGGTTGGGAGACCAGTTAAGACCAGCAAACAACATAAGATTGGCTTACGGTGGTCTGTTCCTCTTTTTATGAGGGGTTTGGGGCACTGATCAGGTTGGGAGACCAGCTTAACCAGCTAAACACCAGCTTGATCAGGTTGGGAAACCAGTTAAGACCAGCAAACTGCCTTTAGCTGGTTTAAAGTGGTTTAGGTTGGTCTTGTTTGCTGTTTTTAGAGGGGTTTTGGCACTTGTCGACTGGGAAACCAGCAAAACCAACTGAACACCAACTTGGCCAGGCTGGAAGACTAGCTAAGACAAACAAACAACTTGAGGGTGGTATGGTTTGGGCTGGTATGTTTTGCTATTGTTAGAGGATTTTTGGTCACTGGTCAGGCTGGGAGACCAGCTAAACAAGCTTAACACCAAAAAGGGTCAGGCTGGGAGACCAGTTAAGACCAGAAAACCAACTAAGGCTGGTTGAGCTTGTTTACGCTGGTCTGTTTTACTGTTTTTAAAGGGGTTTGGGTCACTGGTCAGGATAGGAGACCAGTTAAACACAAGTTTGGCCAGATTGGGGAATCAGCTAAGACCAGCAAACTTGTTATTTTTTTATGTTTTTAGAGGGGTTTTGGGCACTTATCAGGCTGAGTGACCAGCTAAATCAGCTAAACACCAGCTCTGCCAGGTTGGAAGACCAGTTAAGACCAGCAAACCACCCAAGACTTGCTTAAGGTGGTATGTTTTGCTGTTTTTAAAGAGGTTTGGGGCACTGGTCATGCTGAGAGACCAGCTAAACCAACTGAACCACCTTGGCCAGATTGAAAACAAGCAAATCACTTGAGGCTGTTTTAAGATGGTTTTGCTATTTTTTAGAGGGGTTTGGGGCACTGAGCAGGCTGGGAGACCAGCTAAACCAGCAAAACACCAGCTTGAACAGTTTGGGAAACCAGGTAAGAACAGCAAACAACTTTAAACTCGTTTTAACTGGATTAGTCGGGTCTGATTTGCTGTTTTTAGAGAGGTTTGGGCACTGGTTAGGCTAAGAGACCAGCTAAACCAATTAAACACTAACTTGACCAGCTAAGACAAGGAAACATTTTTTAGGCTCATTTAGGCTGGTTTGTTTTTTGTTTTTTATAGGGGTTTTGGGCACTGGTTAGGCTGGGAGACCAGTTAAGACCGGCAAACCCCTGTAGGCTGGTTTAAATTGTTTTAACGCCAGGGTTTGCTGTGCAGATTTTGCTTGAGTCAGTGAAAGTGGACCTCAGGAAATATTTGACATTGAGTGAGAATCCAGGCGTCTGTATCCTCCCACCAAACCACAAACTTGATGTTTTACTTTTGGTGCTTTGCATAGAGCACAATTTTAGCAATAATATTTGACTCTTATTGAGCCGTGGGCCATTTGTCAAGCACAAATGGTTTGTATAAGACGATTATGCTTTTATTTGTGGGTGCCTTAACAGGCGATACTGTTTCCTGTGCACTGGAGGTAAAACCACAAGTAGCTTGGCAAAACCCATCAGACTGACCGTCTCTGTTTTCTAAGCGATGGATCATCTTGCCGTTGTTCACTGTGTGCTTTGCCTTGTCCAGTGTAGATTTGTGTAGAGAGAGAGAAAGAGCAACTCCATGGCCATGGAAGTGTGGGGCAGGATTGAAGGATATTTGTAGCATTTTCTGAAGCAATAGCATGATAGCAAGATGTAACCTCTGCATTTAAAGTCAACATAACATTCCCAACCAATTTTACTTCCATATTGTAATGCATTTCCAAGTGAAATAAGATTTCAAGGAATTGATTTGATCATTAGAAGTGGGTGTTCCAAACCAAAACTGGTTCAGATCTAAATACCACTTTTCAGTGTCAATATTTCTTTAGCAAATCAGTACAATCTTTTGCTACTATTTCCCCCATAACTTTTATTACAATAACTAGCATTCAATTTTGTAAAAATGTACCAAATGTTATGTTGTTCCAAATTCATTCCAAATCACGTTCGTTCTTATGCAGGAAAAAAAAGCAGATGTTTTAATAAATATCACGAGTTGTCTTTACTTTGGTCCTCACTTTAAGGAGTTCATGTGAGAACTTCTAATGTTTAGCGCCAAAAACAATGCAAGTTGTCAAATCTCAAGAAAACTTGTGTGCCACTGTGAATGAGTTTATCCCCTAGCACTCATGAACGTGCAAGGGGCATTAAGATTTATTTCTCAACAAAACCATATCAAACGCCTTTAGATATAATGTCGCTCTATGGTACAGGGTTGGCTTTGCAATGCACAATTTTTTATGTTTGCAAACTTGCCATTCAACCTTATATACTGGGTGTACAAAGAAAATGTATAACCTAAAATGTATGTATTTGATTTCTGAGTGCTATATTTTGAGTTTTAGGCTAATTTTAATTGTTCTTTGGGCTGTCATTGCCACTCAGACCTTGCGATGTGAATTATTGATCTACAGAACGCTAGCATGCATGCAAAGGCATTTTCATCTCTGGAAAATCTGACTGCTCCCAATGCACCATAAAGATCTCACAGCTTTTTGATGTCTGTGTTTAAGGGTGATGTAGGGCCATGCGCTGAGGCTGCGAAAAAAGAAATGGTATACTGTAAAACGAGAGAGAGGCAGATGAGGGTGCCTGTTAGGAGGTGTTATAAACCTGCGCTATACACAAAGGGTCTACTGTTTAGTGGTGGCCCGCAGGTCATGCACAAGCCGACACATATGCACACACGATCCTGCCCGCTGAATTACCCAACCTCCTGCTTGCTGCAGATTTCATATAAAACAGTACATAAAGAAAATGAGAGCAGGGAAAGAGAACATTAGACTGAAAAGAGTGAAGAAAATAAACTATTCAGAAAACAGGCTTGGACCACAATGTTCCATTGTTCTTGGAACGGGGCAGGAGGGTTCATTGGAAGAGGGAACAGCAGGTTTTGGGGAAAGCTCGAATCACATTTATTCTTGTAATAACCCTTCTTCTAAATAACAGAAATACAGCAGTTATTTTCTCCAGAGGTGATGTACTTGGCAAGCAGATGCAGGTTGTGTAACTGATTTTAGTGTGTTCTTGTCAAGCTATAATAAGAAATAACGATAACGTGTGCAAATTCAGTATAGTGTATTAGATTTGATACATGTAAAGTACATTTGAAATATTTTGGTGCAACAGTGCCATAACATGTTTCTTGTAAAAAACAGATATTTTGTTTAGCCCTCAGAGACCCTGCATAACAGAACTGCAACATTTGCTGCAGTTAAATAGAACTTATTTGTTATTAAAAACACACACATGCACTTAATTCAAGAAGTAAAAAATACTTAATGAGTGTCAAAACTTGGGACTGGATGCTTACGAGTTAGTTTCAAGCACATTTTCATCAGTTATTACATCACCCTGTCTAATACTTTAATACTTCTGATCGTGTCAATTGCAGCAGTCTGCAGCCGAATTAGTCAGGGTTTATTTTTGTACATTATCCCTTACTCAGAAATAAAAACACTGAAATGATTTAACTCACAAACTGTGAACATTGTTTGACAAATCATTTGATTACAAATTGAGATTTTTGCTTAAAAGATGTGCTTAGCATTGTCAGAATATTTAAACCTGCTAGCAAATATTAATATGAACTGTGTTAGCTAGCATGCTATCCAAATGAACTTTATTGCTCTATAATCCTACTGCAAGTCAATTTATAGTCTAAGTTATCTTAAGTCTATCTTTATGGGCTCTATTTAAGTGAGTGGGGGTTCGCCTGAGTGCTAATTCTAAGTGCAATTTTCATGCTAACGCAATGAGCAAGTGGGTGTGGGTGGGATTGTTTGCGCTATCTGTGAGTGTATGTGTGCAAACTATGGTATTAATAATGAAGTGGCACAACAAAGTGACAAAATTGCTATTTTCATTAGAAATAGGTAATTGCACTAAGACTTTTTAAAACCACATCTGTTTTCAGCGCAAAGTCTAAACTCAGTTCCAAATTACAGTTTGGAGATTCCACCAGCAGGTGGTAATAAATGTCCAAACTCTGAAAATATAGTGGAGCATCAAATTATGTCACTGACAATCATTGTTGTGTAGCTGTCTTATGAAAGAAAAATGAGATCTGTGTAAATTATATATGTCATGGTTTATTATGGTATGTAAATATAAACATAATGAAATTAGTTCATAATAGTATTTTTCTACCTTTTGTGTGGAGTGATTTTTAATTCACTGCAAAAGGGGCCGGTGAAAGAAGTTGGAGAGGGTAAAATGTTTGGATATGGTATATGATTGTTTTGGAATATTTTAATTATATTTTCATTTCGTTTGAAATGTCATTTGAATTTAGAAATATTTTAGATATTTTTTCATGTTTCACTTAATTCATTGTTCAAAATCAAAAGAAGTGAATTGCGTGCAGATACAATCACTATTAATACTAACCATAAAAACATATTTATAATATTTACGTTCCCTATAATTTAATGTCACATTAAATGTACATGCAAATTTCCACGAGAATAACATTTTCTAATCTTATAAATGGAGCTCATTTTTATTATTTTAATTCATTGTATACAGTCCATTTTCACTGCCGACTTCTTATGAATGTGCTCTCTTTGTTTATATGGCAGGTGCTTGAGATAATTTAAATTTTTCACTTTCACCCCTAATTAAATACTAATATATAGTATTGAAGCATCACTGTAGTGTTAATTGTGTTTATTTAGCTTCCCACAGACACCCTACCCCTAAACCTAACCCTAACCTTCTCTTACAAAAAATGAACTATGGTTTTCCTAAGTAACCATAGTATTATGGTATTTTGTAGTAAAATCAAAGTAAACAAATTAAACATGGTTACTATAGTAACACCATATTACTGTTGCAACACCATGGTTAACTACATTTAAGCTATGACTTCCACCAAAAAACATGGCTAATATAATTTTACAATTGTAAATCCATGATTATTTTAACCCAAATTAAATCTTTCGCTCAACTACCGACCTTCACCATGACCAAATCAACCTGTATATTCATTTTAATTTCTTATTATAATAAGTATTAAAGGAAATAGGTTTTTTGCACCATGGAAAAAAGAAACTATTTTAGTTGTGAAAAAGACACACATCAGTCACTTGTATTGCATGAATAAATATGGAATAAGTAATAAAGTTTTTTCGGGAATTTAAGTTGTACATTTTTCATATGGGCCAAATCTTACGATTTTGCATTACAAATTATTACAAGTTGTCATGAGACTTGTTGGAAGCTAATAGTTTTTAAGAGCACGGTTTGTTTAGCTCCAAAACAGTTCCAACCCAGCAAAACCTCTGAAACACTAAAACTAAATTTGTTTTAAGAGAGTGCTTGACCATCTAGTGTTAGTTCAGTGGCCATATTTCAAATGACATTTACCATCAGACTTTCCAACGTAGTAACTGAGGTCTCTTAGCAGCGTTAGGCCTAGCTGGACAAAATCTGAGCCATAAATTCAGCCATGTTTGTTAACATCTCCTTTCAGAACTTTGAAAAGCTGATGAAGCCTGTCATTATGCCTGTCAGAACACAGTAAAGAGACTCGTTCAACAGAAGCAAGTCAAAACAATGTGATTTAAAGCGAGTGAGGACATCCAAGCCTTGTGGGGAATATTTTTGAGCATTTTGTCGTATTCAGAACAAAATGCCCCAATTTACTTTATTTCAGTATGATAAGCTCGAGGAAGTTTTGGCAGTTTACCACACAGCTTTGTGCATCTTCACATAGAATTTGGTATCATAAAATCCTGTTACTGTATTTTTGCAAAATGATTTTTACCTGGCTTGTTGTATGTACCGCATCAGATTCCTGGTGAAATAAACACTAAAAATGCTACAAAAACAATGACTTTTATTCCCTTTCACACAAATTGAGGTGTAAGGATAATCCCACGCTTCCAAACAAACTGACTTCTTCTATCAAACATGCCAGATTATATACCAGGGGTTTTAGCGCTCAAGCGCCCCCTAGTGATGAGTATGATACAAATACAAAATACAACTGTAACAGCTTAGACTGTTACAACATATACAATGGCAGATTATCAGTTCATAAACATTTACTTTGACATGGTTGCTTCAGCAATTGCGTTTTCATCTCGCATTTGCTTTTTATGACATTATCGGTTAGGTCCATCCCATCATCAGCCTCTTATCTGAAGTCGGGTCACGGGGCAGCAGCTCCAGCAGGGGGCCCCAACCTTCCCTATCCCGAGCCACATTATCCAGCTCTGACTGGGGGACCCCGAGGCATCCCAGGCCAGTGTGGAGATGTAATCTCTCCACCTAGTCCTGGGTCTTTCCTGAGGCCTCCTCCCAGCTGGACGTGCCTGAAACACCTCCCTAGGGAGGTGCCCTGGGGGCATCCTTACCAGATGCCCAAACCACCTCAACTGGCTCCTTTCAACGCAAAGGAGCAGCGGCTCTACTCCGAGCTCCTCACGGATGACTGAGCTCTAAGGGAGAAGCCCGCCACCCTTCTGAGGAAACCCATTTCGGCCGCTTGTTCTCATGACCTAGCTCTTTCGGTCATGACCCAACCTTCATGACCATAGGTGAGGGTAGGAATGAAAATTGACCGGTAGATCGAGAGCTTTTGCTCAGCTCTCTTTTCATGATGACGGTGAGATAGAGCGAGTGCAATACCGCCCCCGCTGCCCCGATTCTCCGGCCAACCTCCCGCTCCATTTTCCCCTCACACGTGAACAAGACTCCTAGGTACTTCAACTCTTTTACTTGGGGCAAAAACCTTAAAGCCTCATCTGTTTGGAAGAACAAAACGTATGCCCTCTTGGAACTAATTTGACTGGACAGGCAGTTCCGCTGCTGTCATAAACAATTCCAAGTTTCTTAAAGTTTCCAAACGAGCCAAGAATGCTGTGTGCAAATCTCAACTTGGTCTCATAGTGATAACATGACTCTCTATACATTTTTGCAAAACTTTTTTTTTTCCAGGTACAATCCCCTGCAGTTTCCAGGTGAAATGAACACTAGAGGCGCTACAACACCTGTGTGTTTTATTCATTTTCGCTCAAATCATGACTTTAATGGCTGATTATGACTATATGTATAAATACATATTTTTCGCTCTATTACTCAGACTCTGCTATTTTATGATATCGACACACTTTTACTCTAACGTACAGTATCTTTTGAAAAACTATAAATTTGAATACTTGTATTACAAACCCACCTACATATATACACTTATTCCAACACTGATAGCTTTAGATTTACAGTTGGATGACCTCGGTTCAAGTCCAGCCATGAACTCAAGATGACACGTGACATTACAGTCATAGAAGCAGCACGAAAGGATGTGATTGGTTCGGGAAATGTGATGTTTCATTTAGCTTCTGCATTTTAAAACACTAGGTTTAGGCATTGGTAAGGATGCCTTTTTTAACATCTCATTTATATTTGAAAACACTAATGGTTAGGATCAGGCAAAAGGTTTAGGTTAGGGAGCTACGTTTTAAAAACCTACATCTAAAATTCACCTTAAAACCTCGCCTGAGTAAGATACCGTTTAACACACTTTTGGCACCCCCAGCTGGACGTTTCACTGGAAATCTGCAGCCAAATGTGTTATACAGGCACACACATTTTTAATTGCAAAATGTTGACATGTTCACATAAATTTCACGAGATCAGGCATTTCATCTTCATGCCACTCCAAACTGGTTTACTTCTATTATTTTCTGATAGAACAAAAAGGATAATTTTTCATTGTAACCACATCTGTAAAGCTCCACAAGGACGAAAAATTTGAAGAATAGTCTGTATGTGCTATATGACAGCTTTGTGTTATGAAAAGAGGGAAATTTAAGTCGTTATTCATTAAAAATCTCCCCCTCTGCTGTGATTTTAAATGTCACTTCCCATTCAGTATGTTCAAACTGGCAAGTCAGTCATGAGAACCAATGGCATCTAATTTATTTATTTATTTTTTGCATCAAAAATATTTCAAATAAAATGTTGTCACAACGCTCTCCCAGAAAGTTCTGGTGCCAAGGCCCTACATTTTAATCACAAAAATAAAGGAATGTCTGCACTCTGAAAATGTCTTCATAAGAGTTATTTATTTTACAGTATTACATCAGGGGAATTAAAACAAATGTTTCGGTCATAAGCCTTCCTCAGTGGAACGCTTTTGAGGAAGCCTTTTGGATGAAATGTTTGTTTTAAATCCCCTGATGTAAAAGAATAAATAACTCTTATGAAGACATTTATTTTTGCGCATCAAAAATATAGAAATAAACTTTTAGAGCTTCAAACAAAAAAAAAAAAGTGCTAAAACCACCTTAGCAACCACATAGCAATGCCCTGGCAACCACCCATAACCCTGTAGCATTGTGGCACCAATTTTGCAAGAGCATTTTCTAGAAAACATACAAATCTTGTTTGTTTACTAAAATATAAACAATGATATGGCCTATAATTTGTGTAAGGCATAGTAGTTTATAAAATAATATGTTTTGTAAAAAAGTACAATGCAAATAAACCAAATTAAATTAATAAAAGTTTTTTGTGCTCTATTTATTTATTACTTTATCAGCACTAAGTTATTTTGTGCTTAACCCTGAATTATGAGTTTCTTGCAGGTCCTCTAACACCTGGTCATGCTTCAGGAACAGGAGGCTTACAGTTCTGTCAATCACACACCAGCTAAACTCCTGACCGCTGGCCCGAGGACACACTTAACCCAGCTCCACTCAAAACTCATTCTGGGACACTACTCATCCTGGTCAACCAAACACTAATGCTTCTATCCTATAAACATCAGGCCAGGTGTGACAAATTGAAAGAGGGAAATATACGGGAAAGAGAGAATATATGTCTGTGATAAAATCCCTTGCATAAGGAAGTTTACAGTATATTACCATACTTAGGACTGTTTGTTTTAGAGGTGGAAAGTCTTGTAAAAATACAAGTAGTCAGTGCATAATAAACTCAAAAGCAGACCAAATATCCTTGATAGAAAGTTGGCTTCTTCCTGTTTCAAAGCATTTCAGTGCTTTACATTGTTTAGCGTAGCTATAGCACTGAAGATAAAGCAGACATTTGCCATTTGCAACCCTGGGTGCATATAAGTTTTTACACTTTTGTGCAATATTATTTCCAAATAAAGCAATTAATGATTAGAGCTGGTGAATGACCGTGATTTTACCTTGGTTCTGGGATGTTGTTGGGCTCGGTTTGATGTAAAATTGAAGGAAAATTATTGCTTTAAAACAGTTGACTTTTTCCGGATTTGAAACTTTTGAAAAAATCGTCACACTTTTCTAAGCATCTTTATTTTTCATTATGAAAGGGACATGTATATTATTTTATAAATCATGGGTCAAGCTAAATTATAAGTTAATATTATAAAATGATATATAACTTATACTGATATGTGCATTTCTTAGAGCATGAAGAATTGACACTAGACTTTTAGGTCCAAAACAGAGTGAAATTGTACAAAAAGTATTTTTTTATTTTTAATGAGCCTATTGAAATTGTAATCAGTTGGAATTAAACATCATAAAAAAAACACAATTTGGGACTTTAAATGTACCAAATTGTGTTACAGAGTTCCAAGGGAAGCTGTTATTCAATAATAAGCAGAAGAAAACATATACTTAGGTTTTGTGAACATAATGTTAAAGCAGCACTCTAAAAGGCAGTTACTGTATGTTCTATTTTGGCAATGCTTACATCTCAATTCATGCTATCTAAAATGGGCATACAGTATATGAATAGACAGCCGCGATTAACTTTCTGAGAGTTAAAGCAGAGTTACGAGGATTAGATAAGAGAAAACGTCTCTCTCTTATCTAAGAGAAAAACGAATCACAGGCGGCAATGGAGCCTCTGTCTTTCACTTCAGAGATGATATTGTCCCGTTCTAATGCATGATGTAAATGGATTTTGACAGCTTGAGCAAAAGCTTCAAACCATGTTATTAGAACCTTCTTGTTTCTTGAGGGAGTGCATTCATGAAGCTGGAATTCCACATTCCTCTCTATCTCAAGGTTTCCCAAAAGGGGGTTTGTGAACTCCTAGAGGTTAATGATGGAACTGTTTCTTTTTTTTAGGTAATATAAATTCCAATGTTGATGTAAATTAAATAAAAATGTATACTTTTTAAAAGATGCGTCACATAACAGAAAATTGCAAGTTTTAATATGCAGAAGTGCAATGTTTTGATTTAAGAGCTACAACATGGATTGAATTTTAGTCTGTTGCTGTTCCTTGCACAAGTTACAGTTATAGTATTGCTTTAAAAGACTTACACCAGGCGCGTCCATTGACGCGACGCGCCGCAAAGACTTGAGGCTGTAAACACTGGAATGCGTTGACACAGTTCTAAATCTAAACCGTTTCATTTGTGTAGGAGTGCCAGCGTGTGCAGCGCAATACAGAACGCGTCGGCGGAACGGACGCGCCACAGTGGACACTTCATAGTGTAGACATCAACATTGCCCACCCCAATCTGTAGATGGATCACCAGACAGATAGGCAGCAGCTAGTGAGACTGGGGAGACTCACATCCGGTACCCTCATTATTATCACTGGTGCTCTTAGGAGATGTGTTTTCCCTCTACTGCTCTTCTCCTTGTACACGAATGACTGCACTGCAAAGGACCCCACTGTCAAGCTACTGAAGTTTGCAGATGACACCACGGTCATCTGCCTCATCCGCGACGGTGACGAGTCTGCATACAGATGGGAAGTTGAACAGCTGACTGTCTGGTACGATCACAACAACCTTGAACTGAACACGCTCAAAATATTGGACATGATAGTGGACCCCCCTCACCATCCTGAACAGCACTGTGGCAGCAGTGGAGTCATTCAGGTTCCTGGGCTTTACCATCTCTCAGGACCTGAAGTTGGACACCCACATAGACTCCATTATGAAGAAGGCTCAGTAGAGGTTGTACTTCGTTCGCCAGCTGAGGAAGGTCAACCTGCCACTGGACCTGCTGATTTAGTTCTACTCAGCTGTCAATGAGTCTGTCCTGTGTACATCTATAACTGTTTGGTTTGGTTCAGCTACCAAATCAGACAGAAGGAAACTACAACGGAGTGTCAGGACTGCTGAGAGGATTATTGGTGCTGCGCTTGCATAGTGCAATAACATATTTAATTCAGTAACTGTACATACCCCTACCTTTCATATACATGACCACTTGCACAAGTACATATGCCATTCTGTAATATGTTCTATTCTTTGTATGTCTATTTATAAGAGTGCCTTGTTTTATATTCTGTGTCTCACTGTAATGTTCTGTGTACACTTATGCATTGCATTTATGCATTTGGCAGACGCTTTTATCCAAAGTGACATACAGAGCCCTTATTACAGGGACAATCCCCCCCGGAGCAACCTGGAGTTAAGTGACTTGCTCAAGGACACAATGGTGGTGGTTGTGGGGATCGAACCTACAACCTTCTGGTTACCAGATATGTGCTTTAGTCCACTACGCCACCACCAATTTTTTCTCCTATCACCCAAAAAAAAAATAAAAAAAAATCATTGTGTACATGAGAACACTTGGCATTAAGCTCATTCTGATTCTGATTTATAAAAATGAGCCAAAAATACCTTTACATTTGTATCCACAAACAGCAACAACATGCTCACAGCATTCACACAACAAAGCGGGATACATGCCCTGAAACCAAGACACGGCTTTAAATGTGTCCTTGTTTTGCTTTTTTACTTTTCTCCCTTTTCAATTATCCATGCAGTAGTCTGAAGTGAGGAAGACCATCCGTTTTGCGTCCCGCCACCCCCGTTACTGTTGATTGGCTCTCAGTTGCTGTGGAGATGAAGGGTAACTTATTGTGACAGGTCCCAGAACTTGCTGACATTGCCTTAGCAATGGTGCCATGTGTACAATAGGCCGTCCTAAAAGCGAGAGCATGGTTAAGCACAGGAAGTGACTGACATCTGTCATCAGGCACAGAGGGGTCCTATTAAACTGTAACATTAAACTCTAGGGCCTGTGCTAAAGCCCACAGCTCCTCTCATTCATTATGTTTAGGTCCTAAAGCATTTTTCCATGCACAGAATGGGTATAAATAGACATTGCTGTGTAGGTTTTGTAATTACAAATATGAAGTAGTGACGTATTTTATGTCATGTCCTGTGTCATTTGCATCAGTGATGCCAAACGCCATTGATTATTGTGTTTTGTAAACGAATATGACGTGCCAAGTTTGACTATGCAGGCCACACTTAAAATTTATGAATGCCATTGTATTAGATAACGAGAGACGTTCCATGAGCACTGATGTCTGACAGGATCAGCACTCGAATGCTTCACTGTGTGTATCACTCTGCTTGTGTTCATCCCGTTCTAAACTAAAGTGTAAGAGCAGTATATATCTGTTAGGAGTTACTGTCTTTATTTTTGTGATACTTTAGAATCAATTCGCTCATCACTATGCACAAGCACATTTTTCAAGCAAAACATTTTACAAAAAGAAGTCTTGTTCGGTTGGAAATGATAATAGTTTAGATATACTGTTCAAAATTATGACAGAGCATATTTGGACACTTTTTAGTTGTCAAATATGACTAGTCCATAGGCAATTTTCTGAGCTCTGTGGTTACTCTGCACCTGTGTGTACTTGATGGGAATGACTCAGAAAAGTGAAATTGAGCAGTTTTGTTTACAGATGCAACTTGCTTTGATATTTTGTTTCCTAATGCCATGGCATTAGTGTACTTTTAAGTGAGGCTTAAGTGTCTGAATACTTTTTTGGGCCACTCTCTATATCTGAAGAAAAAAACAAAACAATGTTGTCTCCTGCCCTTAGAAACAGACAGCAGAGCATGCAGAGCTGGGATCTTGTGATAAGCCGGACCATATGAGTTTCGTTCCATTTTCTGCAAACATGAACTGCTCAGCTCTGGCCCAAACAACAATGCAGAGCCTCCAGGGGCCCACGGAGAGTTTACTCAGTGGCGTAATATTTGAGCTCCTTGGGGCCCCGCAGCTGGCTAATACCTGTCTTATCACCAGCATATACAGTATACCCTCTCACCAGCACCAATATCAGCCACCTCGCTATAGCAAACGTTCTGTGAGAGCCCATAGACCCTGTGTACACAGTAAATGCAAACATATCTCAGCAAAAGAGAGATAGAGAGAGAAAGATAGAGGGGAGTAGCCTGTCAAGACTGTTTGTTCCCAGTTTTAGTCTTTTATAGTATAGAGTTTTCACCATATTTGATTTGTGCGCTGTTTACATGAGTTGATCAATGATTTGAGTTGATTTGATAGTGAATAACTTATATTTCGTTGATCATATTTGCTTTGGACAACTTGGAAAATAGTGCTAAATTTGCATCGACTACCTTTACTGTGTGTGTTTGCTTTTTTGTGTTTTTTTTTCCCTTAATAGAGCTTGAAAGCCAGGAGTCAGTATTCACAATCCACACTGCAAAACATCTGTAATTTTAATGGTAAAAGACTTTAAAAATGCACTGGTATAGTCGGGGTGACTTTCCATATGCCCTCTTTCACTCATTTTCCTGGCATCTGTCTGCTATTCTTTCTCATAGTGACTATTCATAGAAAATAACAAATGACTATGCCCATGACTAAAGGAACTGCTGTCTATATCACCTGGACTGAGCAGTGAGAAGATGATGTACCTTTTTCAAAGTACAGAGAACCATCTGTCCTGATCTATGCCCTGCCATAGCAGTTCCACAATAAGAGTTGCAAAGAGTCTAGCTTAGACTTTTGATAGCCAAGCAGAAAGTCTGGTCTAGCTTGCTCTTAGACACTGCAAAAATAGAAGAATTTTAAGCAGCAGCGGTCTGTGCACACTTCTGGGTGCACCACAGGGGTAAATGGCGCAAATGAACTTGAGCTGATGCAAAAATATCTGACAATGGTGGTCTGTCAGTCGGCATTATGTCGCCGATCCTAGTGTACCAGAACTATTGGAAACAACATGCCGACCTACTGAGTGATCATGTTGAGTGAAACAATATTTCTATAAATAGTGCTTACATAATATTTCGTACATTATTTTATAGAAGAATCATGAAAATGTGTGTATTCAAGAGGCTTTTGAGGTACAGTATATTTTTCAATCATCTTTATATTCAATTGTATTATATATTGTAGTATATTATGTACATTATAATAACAAATAGGGTTTTTAAAATGCTGAAATATACATTTTTAACAGATATATTAAAAGTGGGACCTTATATTTCTATGTATTATTTATTTTGATTACATTACAAGCTATTACAAGGTTATTACTATAACCTCCTGAGAGCTGGCAAAAAAAATAAATAACAATCATTTGAAATTTTGGCATATTTTTGTGGGCAGGTGTGGGCACAAATGTATGCAAACATAAGCAAACATGCATTTGAACATGGTTTTTCACTTATACAATCTAATATTTGTATCCATATAAGTGATGTGCAGGAATTCATTAAAATATACAGTATGTGTCAAATACAGTATGTGTGAATTTGGAAACATTTCTGTTACATATATTAAAACTGACATTTGTGTATTTTTTTTTTGTACATTTATGTTGCACAAGTATGTGACATTTTTTTATAACAGTGAAATCCATTAACATATTTATGCGTTTTACATTAAAATCAGATTTCTGTATGGGACATTAAATGACCATCAATTTCCTTTTTCTGTAGCTGGAAAGAGGCTATCCTTACCTTTGCATCCTTTTTGTTTTTGAAGACAGTTGAGAAAAATGTCTAATGCTAATAGATCTTTTGCAATGCAATGCTAGTCTTGTTCACCTATACAAAGCAAACAACACAAACATTGCAACAGGCTTCTGAAAAGGTTACAGGAAAAGCCCATCAAAAAGGGATTAAAATTGCTTGGTGTCTGACTCACCCATTGTGATAAATCGCCTCACTTTTTGACTTCAGCCCCTTGAGGCTAGCTTTAGCTCTAATTAGCCCTTTTCCTACTGGAACTGGGCAAAGCACTAGCAATTATTTCTATTTCGCAAATAATATATTGTATAAATCTCTGGCTCCTGATAGCGTGTTGTGGTTTGATAAAGGGCTGCAAGTGAGTAAATATTCCTAGAAACCTCTAGCCTAAATGGCTTCCAGAAGAGAATTTATCCACTGTAATTAATTTAAACAAATATATCAAACTTAACTAGTTTATCATTTGAAACAAGTGGGATAAATAAATAACAGTAATTAGTGGTGCATGCCAAAGCAAGTAACACTTTTATTGCTAGGCCCGAAAAGGTCAGAAATGTTGTGCAAGTACATGAATGCATATGCTTCTTTTTACTGCTTTTCCCCCCAGTTTGGAATGTGCAATGTGCTTAAAAGTCCTCGTGGAAGCGTAGTGACTAAATCTGGGTAGCGGAGGATGAATCCCAGCTGCCTCTTTGTCTGAGACCATCAACCCACGCATCTTATCACGTGGCTTGTTGAGAGCGTTGCCATGGAGACATAGCGCGTGTGGAGGCTTCACACTCAACTCACCACATGCCCCACCGAGAACGAACCACATTATAGCGACCACAAGGAGGTTACCCCATGTGACTCTACCCTCCCTAGCAACCAGGCTAGTTTGGTTGCTTAGGAGACCTGGCTGGAGTCACTCAGCATGAAATGCAGGGGTGGCAGCCAGCGTCTTTACCATAATGCATAGCTAGCAAGATATTCTTGCTAGATATGCATTATGAAAAGTTACGTTAAGTATATAATAAATTTTTTTCCTAAACTATTAAGTAATTAAATCCATCCATTTTCTAATTTACCATTAGCTTTCAGTTGATTTTTTTTTTTTAACACAAGCTTTACATCTTTTCATGTTTAGGGTAACAGTTATCGGCGAGTCATTCAATGCAAGAGAACAGTTCAAAATGGATTTTTAAAGGTTGTTTACGCTAAGGTTGTTTGTTTTTGCGCCTGCCAGCACTGTTTTGTAATAGTTTTTCTATGTCAACAGTGCTAAACGAAAGTCTTTGATGTCTGTTGCGACAAATTTAACTGTTTTTTCAGCATCTGGTGCCATGAGCCAAGCGGTTTTAAGATATCTTTTTAAAATGCATCTCGAGACTGTGCCATTTGTTGTGCAGCATCTAACTTTTTTAAAGCAAGAACATGTTCTGTGTGAAAGGTACGGAGCCCCTTGGGTACTTAAATAAGGTACTTAAGCCCCGAATGTTTTTAGCATTTTGTTGTTATGTCAAAAGTACCAGTCTGTAAAAGTATGTAAAAGTACCTTCATTATAAAAATTACATTACATATGAATACATTTTAATATTAAGTCATATTTACAGTATATGAGTTAATGATATTGGTCTTTCTACTGTATCGATAATACCAAATACCTACTCAAATCAATACCTACGTACTGTCTTGTTGGCGGCTGCTTTTAAGAATGTGTATGTGCGCGCATTCAAGAAGAGTGCACGTGACTTGCAATTGTGGGCTATATCTGAAATATTAAAAACTGTGTTGTTAGTCCATCCAGATGCAGCAAGTAGCAATTATTTAGATTTATTACATGGCACTCTGGAATACTCAATTCTGATTGGTCAATGGCACCATCCAGCGGTCAGATATTGCTCTGTAACTCCTGCACATCCACGGATTAATGCGTATCTGACCGCTCATGTGGGTTCTGTGAGCCGTGTCTCCTGCTTCTCGGATCACTGTGCGATGTTTACAAGTAAGCTAATAAAATTATTTCAACTCATATCAATGTTTCATGTCCATGCAGTCAGACGGTCATTTTCACAAATTAAACACCAACAGAACTCTGACGCAAACCGGAAGTTGATTTCAGCTGTTCTGCGATTTCTTTCAATTGGTATGGCTCTTTACCCTTGATCTAAGACTTCATCTACCCTGCAAAAAGCTCAGTCCCAGGAACATTGGTCCATTCAAGATACTCAGACAAATAATTCCTGTATCATACCACCTTACCTTGCCTCCCACTTATCGTATTCCTCCCACTTTCCATGTGTAATTTCTCAAGCCAGCTGTACACCCAAGAGAGGAGGAGGAAGAGGTCTGGGACCAGGGCCCTCCACCCATTATCGTGGATGGCGTGGAGGCTTATCAGGTATGAGATCTCTTGGATTCCAGGTGCCAGGGCAGGACACTGCAAAACCTTGTCGACTGGGAGGGGTACGGTGTGGAGGAACGGTCCTGGGTTAATTCTGTGGATATTCTTGACCCTACATTCATTGCAGAGTTTCATAGGACTCACCCACTTAGACCTGCCTCTCGACCTCAAGGGAGACCCCGACGTCGCTCGCCGTGGTCGGGCTCTGTCACGAATCCCACCTCTGTAGTTCCTACCGCTCTCCACCAGAGGGCTCCATCACCTGAGTATTGACTCTAACCCTCTGGACCCAATTTCCCATTATCCCCATACCTGGCACTGTTTACCTCCTCACCTCCATCTACTCAGCTGTTTAAGACTCACTTCTTTGTGAAGTCTTGTTTTGCCCTGGCTGACATTTCTGAGCATTATCTGTCTTTACTGCCTAACCTATGTATGATCCTGGTCTATTTACCCTGTTTTGACCCTTTGCAGCCTGCCTACTGTTACTGCTTTGTTTGCCTGTATATTACCTGTGATTGCCTACCGCCTGCCCTGACCTCTTGCCTGTTTTGTGACTATCTTTCTGATTTACCTTGGATACTACTATTGCTGGTGATTGACCCCTGCCTGTCTAGATTACTATGTTTACTGTTAATAAAGCTGCACATGGATCCCAACTCTGCTGTCTCATCATTACAGAGAGAAGGCTACAAAAACACAATGACAATTAATATGTAACAAAAAACTTACTAAAGTCAAGGTTAATCCAATATAACTACAGTGAAAATATGGCTTAAACTGAAAAACACATTGTTACTACAATTATGGTTACTAGGGTATTAATAAAGTAAAACCATGGCAAATTTATTGCGAGGGAATGCAAAAATTATGCATTTTTAAATTAAATAAAAAAATTTATGCAAAGCTAGTAAAATGAAATACATTGAACACATTTATTGATTTATTTAGTGATTTAATAATGATTTAATAGTTTAAAATGATTTATTTAAACATTTAATTATTTAATTTTAAGCTATTTGGCCCTCCGTACTCAAGTGATTATTCAAGACAAGAAATAAAAGACAAGAAATTAATAAATTACAATCAAAACTAATCAAATAAAAAAAAAAAATTATTGACTACAGAATATACTGAATTGTAGGTTTAACTTGATATCGATGTAATGGTAATTTCCATGGTGACAAATACAGTATGATAGCTGCCTTAGCAAGCATGCTGAGCTTCAAAAGGTCCCATCTCCCCGTAAGTGTGTCGTGTCAGTTGCACACACTGTCTGCAAATATGATGATTAAATTAGTTAGAGAGGTCTGGGCCTCTTGTGTTGTCTTTATCTAGAGGCGATCACCTGAGATCAGCATGAGATCAGGCTCTTACTACTGAGGGAGTATTGAATCACTGATTGCCCCTGAACTGTTGCACACACACACACACACACACACACACACACAAACGCAAACACACACCTCCCCAGTGTTTGCCTTGGACCAGACGACCCGTCATCTCCCCTGCCAGAGTGTCACTATCGCCACGGTGACCATCTGCAATCCATGCATTACCCAACCCTGGACCACATGAAGCTCTGACACAAACCTGGAGCACACTCACATTAGTGCACATTTTCTGCTTTTATTTGTATTTTTATACATTGTTTTAAAAAAAAATGAAAACTGGTTTGGGTCACAGCCCAGATTGCCAGTTTATGATTCAAGTTTAATGCCTGCTCTCAGCTCAACCCTTATTGAACCCTGGTGACAGATGGAAGAAATGGTTTACATTACACACTGTTCTTAATCATTTTCATTATTAACATATTTGCGGATAAAGCAAAAAGAGCTTTTAAATGTTAATAGACTGGGTAACCACCTATTTTAAATTTACATTTAATGCTGAAGTGTCCAAATCTTCTGATGTTAAATAGTAATTTCTACTTTCCCAGGAATATTCTGGGTTCAAAACAAGTTAAGCGTAATCAACAACATTTATGGCATAATGTTGATTACCAAAAAACTAAACAAAAACTCATAACTCATCCCTTTTATTCTTTATAAAAAAAGCAATAATCAAGGTTACAGCGAGGCACTTACAATGCAATTTTTGGAGGGTTCAAAAGAAGAAATGTTAAGTTTATTATTTCATAAAAGCACTCAGATTAATGCTTCTGTTATAAATTATTTGAGCTGTAAAGTTGTATAAATCGTTATTTACCGAGATTACAGAGTTTATGGCACAATGGCAACAAAGTTGTACAATTTTCTCTAACTTCAGACAGAAAAGATTAGCAAGTGATTTTATAACACTAAATGTCTTGTGGCTATACTTTTGAAACGGTGAGTATTTGAACGTTTAAAGATTGGCCCCCATTCACTTCCATTGTAAGTGCCTCACTGAAACTCAGATTTTTGCTCTTTTTAAAGACAAGGAGGAACAAGTCAAAATACATTTCTGTGGTAGTCAGCATCAAGCCACAAATGCTTTCGATTGAGATAATCTTGAATTAAACCTGGAATATTCCTTTAATAACCAGAGAAAATATTAAGTCAAGTCAAGTCAAGTCAAGTCAAGTGGTTTTTATTGTCGTTTCAACCATAACCAGAGACAACATTCCTCCAGACCATGGTTCTACATAAAACAACATAGGACAAACCCAGAACCACATAAGACTACACAGACTAAATAACATACCTATATAAAGTGCCCCACCCCCCAAAAATCTAGTGTGTCACACTTCATGATGGAGACTGTGCAAAAGAGAGAACACAAACAGAATCAGGATTACGGCTGGTCTCAGGGTCACAGGAGAGGAGATGACACACAACATAGTGACACTAAACATGTCCAGTTGGTGTACAGGAAGAGGAAGTGGATAAATCTCACTCCAACAGCCATCAGGTCAGTATGAACCTGTACAGCATCTCCTCAGCTTAACGTCTTGAGTGTCACCGATGAACTATACAGACACAAAGCAGAGACGTGAAACCACACAGACTGGATTCACTTCATTCTGTTACTCAATAGTGCTTAAAGAAATATTCTGGGTTCAATACAAGCTCAATCGACAGCATTTGTGGCATAATGTTGATTACCTCAAACAGGGCTGGACTGGTAATCGGGCATTTTCCCGGTCGGCCGACGCACTTTTCAGGGGCGGAATGGCCATCGGAAGAACCGAGCAGGCCAGTGGGTCGGACGCGAAGCGGGCCGAATGGGCCGCGATAAGCTATATGCAGAAAATGGCAGTGAACCTGACAGTTTAAAGTCAGAAATGTGAAGCTTATAATTTTATAAAAGCACTTACATTCATTATTCTGTTAAAACTCATGTATTAATTCTCAGGTAGGTCCATATACATTTCAAGCCAACAGGCCTGTGGCGATGCACAATCTTTGTGCATGTTGCCACAATTGCCTGCGTTAACCCCAAATTCTTCATCATTTACTGATTTTTTGAAACATTGATGGATAATCTTAAATGATTTCTGTCTTTTTGACAGATAAAAACAAAAACAAGAAAACCTCTTAAATCTAGTGCATCAGTTTTGATTTCACACTCTCACTCACGTGTTGTGTGTGCCCTGCACCTGTATATTGGTATTATAACATCTTGGCTTGGTATTGTAACATCTAGATGTGTTTATGTTCATGTCTTGTTTATGTCCTTTATTTTGAAATGTTTGTTCAACTTCCTTGCCATGTTTTGTCCCTGTTTCCTTGTCATGTGATCACCCTGTTTCCCTCCATGTTCATGCGTCTTGTTTTCATTGGTTCACTGTTTGATTACTTTGTTATCAGTTCTAGTTTTTGATTGGTTTTAGTTAATTGTCTGGTTATCTTGTTTAGAGTTCTGTTTGTGCATAGTCAAGTTACAAGTTTATGTCTAGTTTAGTTCATGTGTCATGTTCACTGGTATAGTTAGGGTTCCTTGCATAATCATCGTTTTGTAAATAAACTGCACTTGGGTTCTACACATCGTCTTCGTCATTGCCATTGCCAGCTACACAAGCATTACAGTTATTAAGATACGTTTAGGGAGATCCAGTGGACAGGCGATCATATGCATATTTACACCTGATCATATGCATCTCTTTTCAGATTTAATGTGTCTCTGATTTCATGACTGCATCCATCAATCATTTCAGTATGTTAGTATGTTACTGTAAATAAAATTCAACACAAAAAGTATAAGAACATTAATAAAGCATGGCTTACCGTTTCTGTCAATTATACTTGCAATTAATCTTAGTGCAACCATGATGTTTAAAACAGAATTATCCATTATTTCAATGGAGAACCTGTTTTAACTGAGCTGAAGTGTTTGATATTAGGCACACTGAAGTTCCATGAAGTCTGTACAGACTTTGACATTTTCTGACGAGACACGTAACTGGCAAAGTTTAAAAATAATTGTTATCACAGCGGTTGATTGACAGGTAGAACTATCATCCTAGAACTCCTGCCTCAAAATACTGATATGTACTGTATATGCCATTATAATGGATGCTACACCCCTGAATATAGCCTCAGTATTTATGACATTAAAACAAGTATGACAAATAAAAAAAGACCACAACCTCTGATTGCCACCTATTAGGCAGAGAGGACAATTTATAGTAAAGGTTTAAAAATGTATCTGTTTCTCACCAATCATATAGCTCATGACTTTATGCTGCCTTTATGTACTTTTCTGAGATTAAAAATTGTGGACCCTGTAGAGCTGAGATATTCTACAAATTCTGCAGAAGAAAGAAAGTCACACACATCTAAGATGTCATGAGGATGAGAGAATTTTCATTTTTGGGTGAGCTGTTCTTTTAAATATGGGTTGGAATGATCTGTTTAAAACGTATTTAGAAACAATCATTAGTTGTGCAATTGTCTTTTGTGCCACTGACATGCCAAATCTTATCTGCCCTGTCATATCATATCCCTCATGGACCCCATAATGATTCCATTGTCTGAAATGCCTTTTTGGGATATCTATTCTAATTCTGTTTCGATTATTTTTGGTCAGATTACACAGCTACTTTGAGTGGCCATCAATAGAAAAGTATTATTTTTTTGCTTACCTCATGGTGTAATTACAGCATCTACCAGAAGGGGCTAACAGCTCAATCTGACTCTATCCTCACCCTCTGTTTTTCTTTTTTCTTTTCTTTTCTTTTCTTTTCTTCTTCTTTTTTTTTTTTTTTAAACCTAGTGCAAATGAAAATGCTTTTTCTATGGGTTGACTAACAGAAAATGCAACTTTTCCCTCCATTTCTATCTTTCTTCTTGCCCCCATTCACCCTCTCATCTTCATTGTTTCTTGTGGTTTTGGAAAAGTTTCGCTGACAAACCCAACAGTTCCTGTTGTGGTGAGCGCTGCTATTACAGACCCTTTCACTTCAGTGAACAATTACTGTAATCACTGTTTTGCCGATGCTGATATCCAGTGAAGTATAGAGTGGATTGAAACGTCATTGTGATTTGGTTGACATGCCTTTGATTTTCTTTTGGTTCTATGTTTTTCAGCTATGTGTGGATAATGGCAGGAAACACTGTTGTGATCCCACTGTGACTATTAATCACAGTCTAAATGAGTGGGGTTCTGGGTAGCTCAGCGAGTATTGATGTGGACTACCACCCCTGGAGTCACGAGTTCTAATCCAGGGTATGCTGAGTGACTCCAGCCAGGTCTCCAAAGCAACCAAATTGGGAGGGTAGAGTCACATGGGGTAACCTCCTCGTGGTCACTATAATGTGGTTCGCACTCTCCGTGGGGCACATGGTGAGTTGTGTGTGGATGCCGTGGAGAATAGCATGAAGCCTCTACACATGCTATGTCTCCGCGTAACGCGCTCAACAAGGCACATGATAAGATGCGTGGATTGAGGGTCTCAGACACGGAGGCAACTGAGATTCGTCCATCGCTACCCAGATTTACGCCACCACGAGGACTTACAGAGCGTGTTGGGAATTTAAAAAAAAAAACTGTCTAAATGAGTGAGAGTAAGTGTGTACACACAGCACATATAGAGAAGGATAAAATCCCTCAGGTCTTAGTTCAGATGTCAACAAATGTCTTGAAAATTGGCAAACTATCTACACAAAATAGCGAAAGTATAATCTTTATTCTGTGAAATATTTTAAGCAAGAACGCAAACAATGAGCCTGTTAACATGCACACCAATGTGAGCGCAGAGTAGTTCTAGTGGGAAGACTAGCAGCTGTACATCATCACACCATTAGCTGGGTAATTCCCAGCCAATCGCAGGTAAGCCATTGCTTTATAAGTCTGCTCAAAATCTATCACATTGCTGTTTCAGTGCGCTAACACGGCAACCTCCACCACCCCACCACCACCAGTTGAGCCGTGGCCCGCACGGGGGTAGGCACCTCGCCCCTGCCTCCTATCTCCGGCAGGATATGATGGTTTCGAGTACAACTCCCTCGGACCGCAAGACGAAAGAGAGACATTACTTTTCTGTTTTATATTCATCAAATAAATGGCATCTTAAACCTCACTCAAGCCTGCGTGTCTTCCCGATAGAAATATGCTGACTACTAATATAAAATATTTCATTAAATTGAAATAATTGTGTTATTCTCCACTTTTGGACATCAAAACATAAAAAGGCATGCGCACAACACATGCGCACATAGGATAAGCCAGAAAGAATGCCGTTTATGGTGTTTACATGCAAAGCGAAATCGGCATAATGGGCAAAAAATCTACATGGGTCGACTGGTTTATTCTTTTGCCGTTCATGACCTTACACCGATAAAGAAACACTGTTTGATATGTTCACATGACAAATACACATTATCTGTTTTTTAAGCATAATCGATGCAAGAATGTGCAGGTAAACACACTCACTGATGTGAATAATTGGCCAGCACATTGCAAGCATCATCACCATTTTGACATAAAAAAACAGGAAGAAAACCTATTCCATTCTTTATTACCAACAAAAGTCAGATTTAAAGACTTACACACAGGCTTACTTTGCATTTTATTGTCATTTGTTTCATTGAATATTTAGTGCTTTCAGATGGAAAACATTTATACATATAAATGATGTTTGAACAGCGGTGAAACACTTTCTTATGATGTGTTTCATTCATATGAGCAGACAGAGAAGTACGTTTGAAGTAAGTTTGGAGCAGAAGAAATAGAAATAAACCTTGTGTTAGTTGTTTGATTTATGCTAAGATAAAATGCTATTTCTAGCCATTTTACATGCACATGTTACCAGACATGATCATATTTATTTATCAAGAAAATTCACATTGGATCATAATTTCTTTTTTCTAGTAAGACCTTTGATACTAGGGCAAAAATCATATTCTTATTGTGATCAAGTATAAATATCTAAAAATCCTTAAAACAAGATCAATATTGTTAATCTTGTTTTAGAAACAACACAGCATGAGATATTTAGGTTTCTCAGAGAATGTATTTTTAACATGTGTATTTTGAGTTTTTATAGTCAAAACAAGTGAAAAAATCAACCAGTGCTGAAGAAGTAATCCAAAGTATTTAGATTACATTACTGACCTTGAGTAATCTAACAGAATACATTGTAAATTACATTTTACAGCATGTAATCTGTAATCTGTAGCGGAATACATTTCAAAAGTAACCCTCCCAACCCTGCTTATACAGTATATAGAAAAATAGAAATATTTGGCTGATTTAGAATGAAAACATTTATCAATAAATTATGAAACATTTTCTGGAGCTGCCTGATTAATATGTAATCCATAAAAAGACAAAGTATCTGATTACTGGCATTTTAAAATGTAATGTAATTGAATTACAAGTACTTGATTTTTGCAATCTTCTTACATAATCCTGATTACATTTAATTTTTAATTTGTATTTAATTAATTTGTTTGATTAATTTGTTACTTCGCTGCACTGGTTATGTTATACATACTGCAACCCCCAGCTACTCAAGAGGGCAATATAGTTACCTTCAAAGGACTGTGCCAACAAACCAGATGTGTTATTATTCAGGTAGACAGAACTAAACATGTTGATAAAACATAGCAAGATTTTCTACGAACTGTTACTCCACCTTTAGTTGTCCTTTAAAGAGAGAATTTACTGTAGAAAAGGGCATTTTATGCTAATGTTGTCTATAGCGCCCCCTAAGGTAACACGAGAATGCAAAGTGTACTTTTGTTATGTTATGAATTGTGGTCTGACCCATTTCAGAATACAGTGATTTATGAAATTAAGCGTGCATAGCTAATATTTGCACATACTGTATGACCACATCCACAATAATCTGTTTAAGTCTGAGACCTCAATTTTCCATTTCCTAATGCCATCGTTTTCTGAAGTATGTGGCCATTTCAAAAGTCTCAGTTTTTGGTTGAGGAAAATGCAGTTCCAATGAGGATGAGAGCTATAAACGAAGACACACACACACACACACACACACACACACACACACACACACACAGCTATACTACTATGTACATAGTATTGTTAATCACACATGTACTGCAAATGTTCGACACACCATGCACTCTTGACTTTAACAGAGCCATTTTTTCTTTTCAAAATCTGTCAGATTTAGCTCACAATTTTTGTCCACTAACCATTGCTAAGTATGTACACACACATACACCATATTTCATAGATCCCCTTCCCACTGAGGTGAAGCTGTTACTCATGTGAAACATGTTTGGACAGATTTCTCTGGCACTGTGGACTGAACCCACACTGTTTCAATAACCACCCCACATGCTGCACATGTCCATTCATCATCATTACACAAACCCCTCGGCTCCGGGCAGGTATTTCAACCTGTTGATGGAAATATTACCAGCTTTATGCAACATATACTGGATTCCTCATATGTAATATTTAATTTCTTAAATGTGTTCTCGCTATAGTGAAAAGGAGTAAAACTGGGACAAAAGGAGTACAACTGGGACGATTGTAATTTGCTATTATTAAAAGGAAATTTAGGGTTCAATACAAAGTTCAAGCTCAATCGACAGCATTTGTGGCATAATGATGATTAATTAACAAATAGAATTTCAACCCTACTTTTCTTTAAAAACAAAAAGCGAGGTTACAGCGAGGCACTTACAATGGAAATGAATGGGGCCAATCCATAAACATTAAACTACTCAATGTTTCAAAAGTATGGACATATGACATAAACAATATGTGTATTTACACGATTTTAGTGTGAGGGAATTTTTATTTTTGTGTGAACTAACCCTTTAGATTACAGCTCAAATATGCACAAGATTTAATAGAAGAATTTTAAAAAGTGCTTTTCTAAGCTTCACATTTCTGCATAGTAAACCTCCAAATTGGCCTCATTCACTTCCATTGTAAGTGCCTCACTGTAACCTTGATTTTTGCATTTTTTATTTTTATTTTTTAAGAAAAGGAGGCAAAAGTCTAAATAAATTTTTGCAGTGTATTTTTTCTGTAAATATCAGCATTATGCCTACAACAAATTATGCTGACAAATGCTGTCGCTTGTGAACCTGGAAAATTCCTTTAATTAAAGTTAATACGGGCAGCTTTGATTTCAATTTCGACACTGAGCCTTTTTCTACCATCTACATGATATGTATTAAAGGGATAGTTCACCCAAAACTGAATATTTTCTCATCATTTACTCACCCTCATGATATCCCAGGTGTGTATGACTTTATATCTACACCAGAACACATTGGAAGAAAATGAGAAAAATGTCTTAGCTCAGTAGGTCCTTAAAGCTGCACTACGTAACTTTGTGCTCTCTAGCGACCTCTGTGGTAGAAACTTAAAATTGCAAGTCATTTGCAGAAGAACACTAAACATTATTTGTGTTTCGGTTCTGCTCTTCTAGTGGATGAATCTTAGGATTTGAGCTTATTGCCTGTGTGTGTGATCATAATGGCATATTGTTCATTTAGTTCATTTTTAACCAGAATATCTGACACAGTGCAGGTTTACAATCCATACATCCATACGACAGTTAAAATAATGTCTTCTAAAGTGACACAATTACTTTTGGTGCAAAAAAAGATCATTATTTAAGTACTTTTTTTAACTCTAAATCATTGCTTCCGGTCGTCAGCGGTATGCGTGTGAGACACGTGAGAACTGAGGCACGTGCGTCACACATGGTAGATCAGCGCTGTTTACAAGTGAGTAGAAGGAATGCTATACAGAAGCTTTGTTGGTTTTGGTTTAGATCTATATTTATCTGTTTCTTTACTCACAATGGTGTGTTTGTGTGCTTATCCTGGATGTCTCAACCGAGTGGAGAACGTGAAATTATGTCGGTATCACGGTAATGTGAATACGTCACACGAGAGACCACGTGATATCCACCCTCTCGTGAAGCTTACAGTAAGCAGATTATTGTTAAAAAGTACTTCAATATTGATATTTTTTCACACTTTTCTTCACTCTTTGAGCTTCAAAAATCGTATCACCATCCACTTGCATCTTAAGGACCTACTGAGCTGAGATATTTTTTTTTTTTAATTTTATTTGAGTTCTGCTGAATAAAGAAAGTCATATATGTCTGGGATATCATGGTGAATTAAATAATGAGATAATTCGAATTTTCAGGTGAACTATCCCTTTAACACATTACACGTAATTGCATGCGTTTCAAGCAAATATTTCTTAAATGTTTACATAACACTCTGCATAAACATAATTTACAATAACTTTTTATCATTTGGTAATGAATAGGCTTTTTGTCAGGCAATGATGTTAAATTAAACAATTATTCTGGTTTGAAATTTGTTTTGAAAGCAACATAATTGATGAATCGGTCTTTCCCAAATCCACTCTCAAAACTGATCCGGTACCACTTAGAAACAAACAATACTGCACAAGCAAAAAGACTTTCAAATCTTTCATAATTACTACCGACACTCACTCTTTTTTATGCTTTGTTACATTATTGCCCAAGGAGAGTATTAATGAATGTCTAAGCATGTTCACATTCTCAACACAGAGAGATTTAGACGATGAGATCTCGATGCAGAGCGGGTGTGCTGACAATGAAGTTTGAATGTTTGGTATTTCGACATGAACTTGAATTCAGTTCAACCTGAAACATCCGCCTTCGTCTGTCTGTCTTCTCTTGCAGGGTGGAAGCAAGACGGGGCATTGCCAAAGGGTGCCTGCCTGTTGCTTCTCCTCTGGAGGCCTTGTGGAAGTATGCAGCAGTAATGAGCTCTTAATGAGGCTGTCAATCAATCGTTTCCTGATGAACAAACCTGGAATCTGAGATGGAAGATCAAAAACTGAGGGCTAAGTATTAAAGAGAGATGGAGAGCCTTAAAGAAAGAAAGCAAAATAAAGAGAGTGCAGTGGAATTAAGTTTATTGTGATTATTGCTCTGGTTGCTCTAACTGCATGTCAGCAAATGTGGGAATATCTAGCACAAAGTATTCATTTTCTATGACCAGTCACAATACAGAGTTCATGGTAACTCGTTAGAAGTAGAGTAAATAGGTTTCCCACCTTCAAAATTTTAGAATACCATTTTTGCCAATAGTCATCCAACTGGCTTGAATAAGGGACAAATCACATCCTGTGTTGATTCGATACGGAACGCAGCATTTCATGTTTAAATACGGGATGATCCTGTATTTTATGGGATGGATGGCAACACTAGAAGTAACAACAGACATTTAGGGGAGGAGATGCACTTTCATGTCCCAGGGGTTGAGTTTTATTACAACAAACAAATTTGAACTTTTTTATTATTGTTATATGAAGGTCTCAGAATTGGAGACTTTTTACCAGGCCTTCATCATTTATTTTTGGCACTTTTTTAAATGACATTCATGCATAGATTTGACTGTTTTAGTCTTGTCCCTGAACCAGACTTCAATATTAAAAGCACACTTGAGACGGAATATGAGACAAGCGATTTTTGGAAACTTAATGAAGAAATAAATATATATGACATGTGAGCAGAGTATTTTTATTGGGTATAAAAGCCAATCAAGCTGTAACTTATTTAATTGTGTATATTTAGGATAAACTTGAAAGGAAAAAGAAAAAAACTTTCATTAAAGAAATGTTGTGGTGTGGCAGGGCGGAGGGCGGGACCGGGTGTGTAGGATCACGACCCGGCCCCGCCCTCTGCCCTGCCACATGTGGGTTCAATAAAAGTTAAGCTCAATCAACAACATTTGTGGCAATTCTAATTCATCCCTTATTTATACTGTATATACAGGGTGGCACCCTAAAAATGGGGCCACTATATTGGAACGCTCATATCTTAAATATGCATAAAGGCGTTTGCACGATTTTTGGCGTACTTCTACGACTTTGTAAGCAACAAAATGACATCGCTGTGACATCATCGTGAGCAACAATTTAAATATCCATCCATCCATCCATCCATCCTCAACCGCTTATCCTGTGTACAGGGTCGCGGGGGGCTGGAGCCTATCCCAGCTAACATTGGGACCATTTAAATAAATAAATAAAAAAACGGGGCCACATGGTGAAAGCGAAGCACCTACGTTTGCTCCCATTGAAAACTTAACTAAACAATTTACTTATTTGTTTATTTGGAACAATTTACATCATTTGTTGTTTACAAAAAGTCGCTGAAGTATGCCAAAATCACAGAAACGTATTAAGATTATGATATGAGTGCTCATATTAAGGCCCCGTTTTTTGAGCCACTTTCTTCTATATACTGTATATACACCGATCAGCCACTGCTGATTGGCGGGTTGGCGCGTTGTGTTTTGGTGGCATAAGGGGGACCTACACAATATTTGGCAGGTGGTTTTATTGTAGCTGATGTATATATAAACAAAAATCAAGGTTGCAGAGAAGCACTTACAATGGAAGTGAATAGGGCCACTCTATAGACATTAAAACACATACTATTTCAAAAGAGTAGCCACAAGACATGAACATTATACATGTTAACATGATTTTAGTGTGATAAAATTGCTTAAAAGTCTTATCTGTGTTAAGTTCTATCAAATATTGCAACTTCATTGTCATGACAACGTAATGTTGCACCCTGTAATCTGGTGAAATGCTGTAACGTCTGTACATCCCTGATTTTATCACACTAAAATGTTATTAACACATTTAATGTTTTCGTCTTGAAGCAATACTTTTAAAACTGATTGTATTTTAATGTTTATGGATTGGCCATAAATGTTTAGAGTGATGCTATTGGGTGGTACTACCATGTTATTTTCATATATAGCATGGTACGATATGACTATAACATTCAAATATCATTACATGGTTTTTCAAAGTACTTAACCCTCATGCACTATTTGGTCATTTTAGTTTCAGCCATAAAACTGGTGCCCTTTATCTGACGGGTACGAGACTTGTGCTGCATCCCAATTTGCATACTATCTGTCCTAAATAGTATTCGAAAATAGAATTAGTACGTCCCAAATCGTAGTATGTTGAAATGAGTCAGAATCCGAAGTGCAGATCGATGCACACTCTAACGGCTAATATTGCCCACAACCCATTGCGTGCGGGAGGGAGGAGCTTTGAGATGATGCAAACATGGCGGTCGGATGCGGCAGCGGAGATGCGCCCTCAGTTTTTAAGTGTAAGAACTTAAACGTTTAGCGCTAATTAAAGTTATATTTTATTGTCTCATAATATTAATGGATTTGTGTTGTGCAAAAAAAGTACCGTGTTTATCTTGTAGGGTCCGATGAAGACACTGAGCGCCTCCTTAACTGGCGCATTGCCAAAGACGATGTTTGTTTAACTGTCGCGGTGTGCGTAACTAGGCAACCACGTTCTCTTCCATTTGCATGACGTCTTCGTAGTATGTCCCAGAACGTGCATACTCTTTTGCTACACACTCAAAAGTATGTACTTTTTCTTCAAAAAAGAGTACACACTTTTAGGTCGTAGTATAATTAGGCGAATTGGGACGCAGCCTTGGTGACTTTTCGTCAATCTGAGCACACAAAAAGAAATTGGAGTTGATTTGATTTGATCAGATTAAGTAACACTTGTACTGTTACTTACTGTCAAAAGTGACCGCCATAGGAAACGAATGGGAAACACTAAATTCTTTTTAAAATGATTATATTAAATCTCATAAAAAACACACACAAACATGAAGGTGTGAGACTAACAAATATCAAGAGTGCAACACACTCACACACACATCTTGTTACAACAAGGGATAAATTCGGTTATTACTTGTTGTACTAATTTCAAGTATGCAAAAACTGACAACAAAAAAAAAAACCTCAAACAAATCAAATCAAATGCAAAACTTTGACAAAAGTAATTTTTGATCATGTTTAAATATATATCTAAATGCAGAACTTGTGACAAAATCTAGAAATCATCATCTCTTCAACCAGGGATGAATAAGTAGCTGTCTGCATCCATCAGGTGTTTATACGTGGAATTTCATCTGGTTTTTATTTTTGTTTTAAATGGACAGCACAGTTTGATTCTTGAGACATTAAGCTTTCAAACAGTATAACATTTTGGAGGATTGGTTCAGTATAATGTATATTAAAAAAAAGTAATATACTAAAGCTCATGTTAAAGGTCATATAGGTAAACAAATTAGTAAATCAAAAAATAATAATAAGGTCAAAATACCCACCCAAAATGCACGTTCAAATAAATGTATAATTTCTTTCATAACAATTAAAAAAATTATACATTTATTGTTTACGGTCACTTTTGACCGGAAACAGTTGGAACATTATGGAGCACTGCTGAAATAGAAATGGGTAGAACAAACCTGGTAAGAGCAACTGAGAAGAGAGATAGAGGTTGATACTGTCATTTGATTCCACATCTCTTCGTTTTTTTACCTCTTCGTCAAAAACTTGTTATCATCAGCCCTATAAATGTTGACATTCACAAGCCATGTGCTCAGTATCTATGCATCTGCCTCAGGTTCTGGAAAGTATTAGTCAATTACTGTCACAAATTATTGACTGTATATGTGATACATGGGTCATAATCATAGCGTACTTATAATGAAAGAAGTGGGGCTGTTTATTTCATTGCATTATTGTCCACATTATAAAGTGGACAGGCCAAAGTTACACAATGTGCAGTACATGTGCAAATATACATAACAGCAGCTGGCCTATGAGGAAGAGTAAGTGTTTTATACTTTGCCATCTCTGTTGATTCAAGTGCGGAGCACACAAGCCAGGGCACATATGACCTCATGAACACATGTGAAAACGACTCTTTTTATCACCCATTAGATGTTATCAGACAATGACCCCACTGTAAAACTATTCAGAGAGTTACACTGTAAAGTACACAGTGGATGCTTTTCACATTTCCAAGTTTGAAACACGGATGTAAACTATAGTAAGTTTAAAGACTCTACTGGTGTTTTGATGTTAATGGAAAACCAAAGCAAAGATTCAGACCGATTTTAGCAGCAAAACTTTCGACCTACTGTTGCCGAATTCACAGTGGGATCAGTCTGTACTGTCTTGGGTCTTTTCTACATACCAGTGGCGACTATCAGGTCTGCCTTTCAAGTTGCGAGCAAAACAAATTGCAGTTTTTAAAGAGGTTTCAAAGTTCCTCAGTCCACCATCTGCCATTATACTACACAGTCCCAGGTAAATGTTCAGACTCTCAGGCATGTTATATTTGCAGAGACAAAGACAGTTCACAAGGTTATTTAGTGAGGTCAGCTATCGGGCAGAGTGCTTGTTTTCTTGTAACTTTGTTGAAAATGATGCTGTTGTTAGTAATATTCTGTCACTACGCAAACAGAAAGCAGTAAATTTCACGATGTAGATATCAGCTCTTGTGACATTTACCCTCTAATTGAGAACCAACAAAGGTGGGTAAATTATCACACACCAGCCAGTAGTGAAGGGGACATACAACTCAACAATATAATTTATGCATTCAGCTTGAACATTCTCAAAACATTCCCAGCATTTAAAAGGATAGTTCACGCAAAAAAAAATTATTTACATTTACTTGCTATCCCAGATGTGCATGACTTTCTTTCTTCTGCTGAAAACATAATTAAGATTTTTAGAAGAATATTGAAGCTCTTTGGGTCCATACAATGCAAGTGAATGGTGACCAAAACAATGAAGCTCCAAAAAGCACAGAAATGCATCATAAAAGTAATCCATACGACTACAGTGGTTCAATCCATGTCTTCTAAAGCAAAAGAGGAGATTTGAGGCTCTTCCCAGCACTGAAATGTTCTATCTGTCATGTCACCGCCTGGCTTGCTTTACCTTCAGCACATGCTATTGTCCTTCTCTTCACCTACTTTCATATAAACATGAGTGATTGAGATGCTCTCCAACTAGACATGCTTACACAATTTAGCCTTTCATTTCACAGAATTGCCAATCCTATATTGACATTTGGTCCTCTGTGATAATTATGAACTTTAATGTTTGAAATGAGAATGGCTAAAAATGTATTTTCTATGTAGTTTTTTGGCATGTATATACATCATCTATACGTTTAGGTGTCCTAGGAGACAAGGAGACACAGGAGTTAAATCCTTTAATCTTAAACACAGGAGTAGAACACACACTGGAGTAACATCAAACATAACCAAACCAAACATCACTATACACAATTCAAGGACTGACCAAGAGTGACAAAACTGGAGGGTATATATACACTAAGAACTAAATGAGGGAATGGCATACAGGTGGGGATAACGAGGGAGTGATCAGGGCAGTGAATTCTGGGAAATGTAGTGAGGGAGAGAACTTCAAAATAAGAGTCCATGAATCAGGTACAGACAGACTGTGACATTAATATGATATTAGACATAAGACAGGTAATAGAGAGATAAAATGTATTGCTGCACAATGTTTCACATACTATTTAAAAAATTGGAGAAAGAATACAGTATATGCTACACTAGTACACTCGAAATCCATTCCAAACATAGCCAACATAACAAAAATGTATCATTGCCATTGCTAGTATTCCATTCTCAAGATTTATCATTATCTACTGTCCTCTAAAAGAGTATATTTCCCTTCTAAAAGAGAGTTTTTAAAGATGCCTTTTCCGTTTGTGTATATTTCCTGGCTGCGATCGTTACCTCTCCAATTCCCACAGCCACTATCACATGGGGACAGGGTTTGTGTAAACTGCAAGAGCATGATTAAGGCAACATTGCGGTCGCGGCTTTCCCCAGGGAAAGCCCCCCAGCGGTTCCCCGCCGCGGTCCTTCTACCAATGGGTTCGAGGCCGCGTCGGTTAGCATTGGGAGCGATTTGGGGATTTCAATGGGAGCCGCTCCGCCAGGAACCCCCCTGCGGACATCCCATTCCCCAGCACGCTCATTTCCCCTGGCTCGTCTCAGCGGCTTGCAAAGCGGATGAGCTTTCCATGTCAGCATTGGAGAGCGGTACGCGGGCTCATCCGCTCTCACTACCCTTGATGGTGGGGCTGCCAGGGGGTGCTCGGCAACTCCCCAGGTGGTTAGCGTGATTGCGGTGCACTTGTGCCCATGGAGAAACGCCACCTGGCAGAACAGTCCGAGACTCCTGTCCAGGGCCTGTAGGTTTAAATCGTCACTGACGACTGAGGCCGACTGAGATCTAGTGTTACTAGATCGACACAACGTCGAGTGAGTGACAGAAGGGGGACGTCATGGTTACTAACGTAACCACCATTCCCTGATGTAGGGAACGACACGTTGTGTCCTTTCTACCACAACACTGAAATATCCGCTGAAATGACCGGGACCTTGTCTCCTTGAAACCTGAATGAGTGGTTGCATTCCAGCTCCTTATACACCCATATTTCCGGGGGAGTGGCATGCAAATTCCACTTGCCAATTTTCATTGGCCTTTTCTCAAATATCAGAGATGTCTGGGGCTCCCAGGAGCGACCCCTAGTGTCACTACATCAACACAACATCTCATTCCCTCCACCATGATGTTTTTTTTATCAGCCATGGTACAGTACATACTGAACAGCATGCAGTACAATAGTATTGGATTCTAAACATTTAATCATGGGCCACTGAACACGGTTTTATTTTTTTAAATACTAGGCAGTATACAGTATATACTGTGTAGCATGAGTATGCTTGTATTCCATTATAAACATTTATTATTGCCTACTACATACTTTTTCATATATAATTTTTTAGTAGTAGGCAAAATACAGTATACTGTGCCATATGCAGTATGCTAGTATTACATTCTGAATATAGCCATTATATAAATGGTAAGCTTTAGCATTCACTTACTGAAAATTAAACCACAGTAGCATCCGAAAACTTGGATATTGTTTTGAACATTTCTATGAATTCCATGGATTCTTAACATCGTTAACTTTTTGGAATGATCCTTATTCTTAATTTTCTCAGCTGTCCCTATGATTCAAAACCTCAATAATGATCCATTAACTGTAGGGGTCTTGCACTCTGTAATTATTTTAATGATTCACAGGAGAGGCCATGCAATTGTAAGGCAATTGCGTCCTTATTAGTGTTGTTTTCTACACTGGGTGAGTTAGAATCCTGGAGCTTCTGCAACACAGAAACTCAATACTATTTAAATCTAAATGCATATTTGTTTATTTATTTACAGATGAATTTACATTTATATGTTTAAATTATATAATTTTAACCGCCATTCTTAGGTTAAATGCTGGTTTGCATTTGAGTCAAAGTGAGCTAACAGCCAGTACTGTTGAAGTTTCCATCTCAGTACTCTGGGAAGGAAAGAGATATTAAAGCCATTTGAACTGCAACTTAGGGGAGCTCAATAACTCAAATGGGCTTCCAGGAAAGGCACACAGGACCCCCTTAATAACCAGGTGAACAATGCTGTAAAAATTGCCTGGAACTTGAAGCCATGTTCTCACAGACTCTTCCACCTCCCTTCAATGTCCTCAAAGACCCAATGGAATTCAAATCAATGCTTTGTTCCTTTTAGTCCATATCTGTGCTAGCGTTTGACAAAATAATTGACATTGACTTTTCCTGAAAAAAAACATGACCCATCTTGCACGCAGGTTCTCAAACAGTGTTTTTGTTCATTAAAATGCTAATCTAAACGGGACGATCCCTCACATGAAATTATAAATATCACATGTCTCCAACTTTTCAATGGACTTTAAAGGGAAAGTTCACCCAAAAATTAAAATAATCTCATAATTTAATCATCATCAGTAGGTCCATACAATGCAAATGAATGGTGACCAGATCTTTGAATCTCCAAATATCACATTAAGGCAGAATAAAAATAATGCATAAGACACGAGGAGTGATGTGATAGGTGTGGATGAGAAACAGATCAATATTTAATTCCTTTTTAACTATAAATCTTCACTCTCACTTTCAAATTCTTCTTCTTTTGTTTTTTGACAATTTGCATTCTTCGTGCATATTGCCACCTACCTGTCGGGGCTGGTCAAAGGTGGATATTTATAGTAAAAAATGACATAAATATTTATCTGTTTCTCACCCACACCTATCATATCGCTTCTGAAGACATGGTGCAAACAACTGGAGTCGTATTGATTACTTTATGCTTCCTTTATATGATTTTTGAAGATTCAAAGTTCTGGTCACCATTCACTTACATTAAATGGACCTACAGAGCTGAAATATTCTTCTAAATATCTTTGTTTGTGTTTTGCAGAAGAAAGAAAGTCATACATATCTAGGCTGGCGTGAGCATGAGTAAATGATGAGAGAATTTTCAGTTTTTGGGTGAACTATCCCTTTAAGGTAGCAAGATGATTTTTACTCACATAATGGTGGAGCTTACTGCACCTTGCTAACCAGCCAGTCTCTGACCCCTTGAGCTGCACATATTGGCACAAATGCACAGATGAGCTGGGGTCAGTACGTAGTGTTATTATAGAGATCAGTGCTCTCTCTGGGGTCATCCCTACGGTGTGGATGTGTCAGAATGGATGTGATGTACGAGGGCTATCAGCTTGCCAGCATCTCTGTTCTGAATGGTGATAAAGAACCTTTTAGCTCAGTGTGGGTGAAGACTACATGCATAATGCAATGTATAATAAAAGGCCAAAACATTGGCTCAAGTTTGTAGTCGCAGCGCTTTTAAAATTGTGAAAAGTCGTGCTCCAGTGGTTATATTAATAATATCCTAAATCAAAAATACAGTGTAAATTCACCATTGAAATGGCTGTTAGGTTTCTATTATATCACCTTATTAAACATCTAATACTGAAGTATATGGTTCAAATGGTGAGGTAATTTTGTAAAGCAGACAAATCCACTTGTAACTATTTTGGTCAGGCTCACTCGAGGTTCTCTTCAATGGTGCAATTAGTATGTATTGAAACAGAGAAGCTCTCCTGAGCAACTTTATTTAAAAGCTGACCAACTAGGGAAACAAGTGAAGATTGTTAGTCTCCAAAATAAACTAAAAGATACAGGCTCATTTGTTTTAACAAATGCTACAGATTACAGAAACTATGATATTTGTTTCAGATATTCAATCAAATAATATTAATCTTCCAAACCCAATTTTAGATTGTTATATGTTGATGTAAAGAACCCTTTTACCTACTACAGAAAATAGGCCCCTGAATATCAAGGCTTCCAAAACATAATATTCATAATATTTTTTTTTATGCATTTTGTGATTAAAACGGCACATTCTTACCAACATTAAGCAAGGTTAATGTGAATATAAAAAAATGACACTGTTGTTGCTTGTTTGAGCTATTGTCTTAAGAACTTTCAGAAAAAGCGTCCAAGATAAATTTGCCACCACACACAGGCACATATAAAATGGAAGCCGTAAAAGCAGGGTAATTGCATGCAGTTTTCCAAAATACACTAAATTAATCTGCCTGATCCTGAGATTTATTGCCTATGAAAAACTTCAAAAGGTCTGAAATTTGACCCATCTATGCCTTGAAGACCACAGTCCCTCAGTGAAATATGTTAGGGGAATGACAGACAGCTGAGGGGTATTTTTTGGTTTAAGCATGAAACTAACTGGCCTTGATGATAAACCTGGGCCGAGGCAAAAGGTGATACACATATTCATTTTTCCATCTCTGAAGTGAAAGCTCACGTTATTGGATGTCATGATAAAAAGGAGCTACATGTCCTCTCAATCCAGATTTTGGGCATTTTACATTTTAATGTATATATTACTTAGCCAATTTATGAACCTTTCCTAAAGTGGACCATCCCCACAAGTGGATTTTAAGAGCTTTTACTGAATTTTGGAGAGTATTTTAAGAAACGTGGCCCTCATAAGTAGGCCTATAGTGAAACACACACTCACAAATACACAGCCCACCCTGGCACTTATATTGCCGGCTGGGAATTTATATTGCATTATGAATAAAATAGCAAGTAGACCTTCTTTTTAGAAGGGCTACATACCTCATTTACATTGAGGTCTGTTTTATGAGTGTTCAGTAATGGCTGGTCCCATTCGCTGCTCCTGGAACCCCGTCTGCATCTGAAACAACACAGAGTCACTATGAATCACATTTTTTTAATAGTTATTTCTGCATTAAGGGTTTAAGTTACCTAAACCAGCTGTGCATACTTCTTTCTTTTAATGGGGAATAGTTGCTGTGCTAGGTGTGTTAAGATGATATGCCTGACTGTTCTTTTACTGTGGAGACATTGTGGGAGAAATGAATGTATTATGTGCTTGTGTTTTTCTCTGTACGCATGTTTCTGGCTTGCCTTGAGTGTATTCTGAAATTTAAGACAAGGTAGCTTTATTTTCATTGCATATTCTACGGTATGCACTACCTTTTAAACTCTGCAATGTTTAAAAATGAGTATACTTGTGACTGAAATGGAGAGTTCACCAAAAAATTTAAATTGTCTTACCCTCATGTCATTCCAAACCTAAATGACTTTCTTCTGTGGAACAGAAAAGAACACTCAAAAGTAATCATTTTAAGAATTACACTTTTTTTATTTCGTAACAAAATTCAATCACATTTAATCTTTAAGAAAATAAAAATAAATATATGAGTGTATATATATATATATATATTTTTTTTTTTTTTTTAATCTAATTTTTTTTTGTTGTTGAACATTAGACAATTTCATTTGATGGAATTCTGTTATGAAATTAATGCATGTAAATCTTAAAAATAAGCTAAATATTTTTTTTGAGTGGGCAATGGATGCTGCTGTTTTTCCATTCAAGGCTAACATTCAGCATAGCATCTATTTAAGTGTTCCATGGAAGAAAGAAATTCAAACAGGTTTTGGAACAACATGTGGGTGAGAGAATTGTCTTTTGTTTTTGTTTTTGGTGACCTATACCTTTAAGGAGGCATAAAAGACTGCACCAGATTTCCAGAAAGATTATCTGATCAAGCTCAGGCATTTCAACTTTATTAACCCTCTATGGCATGAATTTTTATTTTGGGGGTAAAAAAAAAATATTTCACCTCATTTTATCGGAGCTTGGGGGACCCTGATAATATATCCATCATATAATGTGTCCGTCGGTCCGCAACCGGATATTGGTTTGTTGCCTCAGGGCAACAGTGTGCTATGAGGGTACTGAAACACTAAGGTTTTCTATAGTACATATGATAAGTAGAATAAGGAAAACAAGCAATATATGCATTAGAAAAACTTTTATTTTGACAAACATCATCCACAAACGGTTCCAACCAATCACAAACATCAAACAAACAAACTACTACTAATTACAACTAACTCCTCATGTATAAATGTGTCTCACATTTCATATAAACCAACATCCAAATGTGTGTGTGTGTGTTTTGCATGGGCCTTCAGCACTGTATGACTTGATGGTATACAGCTTCATATGTTCCTTCTTTCTCATGCCAGTGCCTTAACAATCTCTTCGGTAGAGCAGTCAGGTGATATGGTCCTAATTATGCATCCGAGCTAATCTCCACACTTCAGCATGATATTGCCCGAACAAAAGTGGTCTAACAGCACAATGTTGCCCTGAGGCAACAAACCAAAAAACTGTTTTAGTATATCAATAAAAACAAAATAAATCTCTAAACAATCAAACATACTTCTTTACATACACATGCATATATATATTTATATTATATAAAGTTATTTCAATTTAAACATGTTAAAAGTGATATTAATCTTACTAATTAGTGGCACTGTGTCCTATGCGGCTTTTCTTCTGGGCTTGCTCCACCCCCAGACAAAAGGCCACACCCACTTCAGCCCCTCGTTTCATTGAACACAGACATGTCAGGTGATATTATACATTTCCTTTATATATATATATATATATATATATATATATATATATGTATGTATAAATTAAAGGGGCGGTGTGAGGTCCAAAAAGGTAGTTTGCCATAGAGGGTTAAATATAACTTGAGCAGTGACAGTACACAATGGAAAGAAAACAGGAACCGGATGGAGATAATTATCTGATGTTAGCCACTGTTCAGTGAGGGAGTGATAGTTAGCTTCCATGTTAATTTTGTTCATTTAGATTTCTGTAATTTTATCAAATGGGGAAAAGTAGAGGGGAATGGAAATTGATATTAAGGTTATAGGAGAAAAATATAATTTTATTAGCCATATAAAAACAATAGTCTAAAGAAATGTTTTGTTTGAAGCTTTTTGATTAAAGAGATCAAATTTAAACCCGATGTTCACCTGATTGTGATAAAAGAAAAACAAATATGATTACATTGTAAAAAATTGTGAATTTTATAATTTATCCAGTGTACTGTTTGAGACAAATGATGGGGCATGAAATGTAACTTCTGCATTAATTTCCCAGTTCAGACCAGTCGAATAGCCAATTTAAAAAATATGTAGTTTTGCACACACCTAACTTCACATTAAGGATCTCACAACTATGCCGAGAAAATTCAAGAAAATAGGGGGCATTAAATTCACTCTTGTAGTTGCTTAGTGTTTTGAATCAATGTGTGTAAATGCATGCTCATGTTTTTAGAGGTTACTTGTTCAGCCCTGGTTTAACCTCACACTGATTCGTAGATAAAGCACAGAACAGGAGGTGTTGTGATAGATCTGCATGCTGATAGTTTCAAATCGGCGCCATGTCCCCCATGCACGGCTCTGTTTTGATATGGATTGAGCCGATCTGGATGCCATGCCATTGTTCAACCAAACTTTTGCTCTTTTTTTAGGGAGAGCAGTGGTAAATGTACAATGTTTCCAGGTCTAGCTGACAAAATACTTGTAGTTATTTAACCAAGTAGTTATTTGAATGTGTGACTTATATGTACTTTTAAAATGAAAAAGAAATTGCATTTCACTTCTGCAGTGGTTTTCAACTGGTGTGTCAAGACTGCTCTGATATGGTTGCAGAAAGCAGGGAAAAACAATGCTAAATGCAAAAAATAAATTTCAGCTAATCATTTAATCATACAGTATAGTTATAAGAGCATATTATAGAGGATTAAAGGGAGGAGAAAACACTTCTAGTTTCCAATAACTCTACGAGCTTCCTATCAAACTCTACTGTGTTGATGCAAATTTCTCATGTTGGGTCGCCACTTGATGTCTGTCCATTGTAAAATCTGAGTTCTAAAGGACTTGAAAGTCACTGTGCTACTGCACAAACATGAGGTCTGGTCTCCAACCTGAACTTGACTTTATGAGCATGATTTAGAGCAAAAGTCTGGAAACTCAGAGTTGTGGGAACAAGGCTTTGTGGAAAGGCTTTAAATGTGTCTTTTACGGGTGATTTGTGTTCCTGAAAGAGGTCATGCGCAGTGCATGTGGCCTGCATTATGCTCAAGAGTTGGACAAAAGATGAGAGAATCACACTGTAAAACATGGTCTCTGCTGCTCTCTAGTGCATAAGACATGATCCTTCTAATGGACTCAGAGGCATGCAAACAAGTGTGCCATAAGAAGGGCTGTGTTTGGAATAGCATTTTAGCATACTACTCATACCATTTTTGAATTTGTTTGCTCTGCACCATTCACAGTTTTTTAATGCATGGAATACCCCGATGACCAGCTGGATTTGGTCAATTGTGTACAAGGAAATAGTATAAAGCATAGCAATGTGCTCAAATTGACCTTACAGCGTTATGAATGAACCAGGTTCACTCTAAGAAGCATTTCTTTCTTGATTCATTATTTCATCATCAAATTAGTGTCTTAGACTTTGTTCAAACTGCAGGTATGTTTGCCACTTTGGCCCTGTAAAATTCCTGGACATCTGATGACTGGCCAAATAATATATTGCTGGCCATCATACGAGAAATAAAACATATTATTAATGATTGCTTACTCCTTGTTTAATATGGAAATGACTGCACACATAACATACAATTCCATCAAACAATAACATTAGTGCACTCAAATAGATATATATATATATATATATACATACTATATATACAGTCAAAAGTTTTTAAACACTTGACTGAAATGTTTCTCATGATCTTAAAAATCTTTTGACCATAATATAATTGTGCCATCATATTAATTTATTACATTATAAAACTAAAATTGAATAAATAACTTGGACCAAATAATAAAGAAATGCATCCAATAGTTGCCCAACATAGATGGGAACTCCTTCAAACTGTTTAAAAAGCATCCCAGGCTGATATCTTGAGAAGTTGGTTGAGAAAAGGTCAAGAGTTCATGTCTGCAAACTTTAGGCAAAGGGTGACTACTATGTAGATGCTAAAATATAACACAGTTTTTATTTATTTTGGATTTTGTTTAGTCATAACATAATTCCCATAATTTAATTTATGTTATTCAATAGTTTTGATGACTTTACTATTATTCTAAAATGTGAAGAAAAAAATAATAATATATATATATATATATATATATATATATATATATATATATATATATATATATATATATATATATATATTATAATGAATAAGTAGTGTTTCAAAACTTTTGACCGGTAGTGTGTATATTTTGCCTATTTTTAATTGATATATTTCAATTTCATAGCAAAATTCCATGAAAATTAATTGTGCTTTTTTTTTTTAACAAATTTAAATGAATAAAACCTATATATATATATATATATATATAATTTTTTTTTAAATTCTTATTTAATTTTGTTAAAGATTACTCAATTAAGTTTGATGGAATTTTGTTCTGAAATTTAAATGTGAAAAAAGAAAATGGTGTATTTTTTGTGAGTACAGGTTTAACCTATTATTTTCTTCTATGTTTAAACACTGACCCTTAACACTTACTTAGTTTAATAATTTTAAAGCATGACTTTAACTATACATAAGTAATATTTACATTATATTCATGATGTTAGCCAGAGGGGAACTGGCCCCCACAGTGAGCCAGGTATATATATATATATTGACTGTTCAAACTGAGTAGTTTATGTGCAACCAGGTCTGCATTTCCCAAAAGCAGGTCCGTAGCAAGGTAATCTGGGTCCCCTAACTGAATATTGCTCTGGGCCCCTTTCCTATTAAAAATACAGTTTAGAATTTGTTGTGGGGATCTTTGGGCACCAAGAAACATTACCATCTTTCACCCCACTAGCTACGGCCCTGCCCAAAAGCATCATAAGCTTAAGTAGATCGCAGAAACCATTGGTGCAAATGGTTTCTACAATCATTTTAAGCTTGTGATGCTTTTGGGATATGCAGTCCAGATCAGATTTTTCTTCTTTTCACAGGGTTTCTATTCTTTTTGATAAATGAATTTCCTTTAATTTTTTGTGGCTTTCCCAGTTTTTTGTATTTCTGGATACAGTTTTTTACAAATAAGTTTGCTTCAGACCGATTTGCTTCGTTCATCATGCAGACCGATAAGTGAATCATTTTGACCTATTCATTGACAAGAGCTGACAAATGAGACATAACTATGGCTTGTGTGAGCAAGTTTTACTCTAAACAAAAATATTATCTATCTAATGAGATAGTTTTAGAGCAGAGGATAACTAGAAAAATATTTTTACCAAAAAAAAAAAAAAAATCCATGAAAACTCAATATTAAAATGATCTGATATTTTTGAGGTTGTCCATGACTTTGGGAAGTGGGACCCCTGTTTTTAGACTGTGTTCGCTTTTGCTAGCATGTTCAAATTGTCATTGTAAAAATGACAGGTCCAGCATGCGTCAGACTAGCGATGCATGTTTCACCACTGATTATGTTCTTCTTGAATGCAGTGTTCAAATCTTAACATTTATTGCAGACAACAGATTACAAATTGGGAAAGAGTGTAATGTGCAATGACTTTTCACACATCTTCTTGTCACAACATCTGAAGTGACAACTCATCACACAACGAATGGCTGATGTGTGAAAAACAAACAAACATACAAAAAAAAATCTCCTTGATATTTGATCCAATTGTTCAGACAGAGACGCATTAACACAAATCTGATTATTAGTCTTGTCAGATTTAAAACCACCTATGTTTGGTTTGGATTAGGTTTGTAAAAATCTAAAAAAGTATCTATATGGATTTGGATTTTATTTTTTATTATCAATATATTGAAATAGTCAGAGCTCTTAGTAAACCCTTTCATCAGCCAAGTTTTTAAAATGATTTGTTATAGGTTCAATTCCCACTACTTAGTAGGTCCTCGTGGTGGTGCGGTTACTCACCTCAATCCAAGTGGTGGAGGACATGTCTCAGTTGTCTCTGCTTCTGAGACAGTCAATCCGTGCATCTTATCACATGGCTCATTGTGCATGACACTGCGGAGACTCACAGCATGCGGAGGCTCATGCTACTCTCCACGATCCACGCACAACTTACCACACATCCTGTTGAGAGGTAGAACCACTAAACACGACCACGAGGAGGTTATCCCACGTGACTCATCTATCCCTAGCAACCGGTTCAATTTGGTTGCTTAGGAGACCTGGCTGAAGTCACTCAGCACGCCCTGGATTCAAACTTGTGACCCAGGGGTGGTAGTGAGCGTCAATACTGTTATAATGTTATAGGTTCTTGATGTCAAGGCATGATGTCAAGGTTTTGCCGTCGATATACACTTACAGCGGATGGAACTCCTCAGCGAGATGCAGACAGGACAACACGTCACCTATGCTCAGTGCCTGCACAGAGAGGCTTTCCACTCCCCTGTATGTTCCAATGAATAGTTCTCCACATCCCCATTGAAGACACACTTGGTGAACAGGATCTTCCCTTCAGATGCTCGTTGTTTATCAACGCAATGCTTCAACAGATACTTCTACCTGCTTCCCACAGCACTGGAGTTACTGTATCGTTACATATACAGTATATATATATATATATATATATATATATATATATATATATATATACCTTTATTTATTTATATATATATATATATATATATATATATATATATATATATATATATATATATATATATACCTTGATATGTTTATATTTTCTATTTTCTGAGTGCCAAAAAAGTGACAAAAGCTCCCAGTAAAAAATAAACACACACTTTGCAAGGTGAACATGAATAACCCATCTATAATGATTCTAGGGTCTTTTAAAACTATTACTCCACCAACGCGCATAAATACCGGTCTGGCCTTGCAGGTTCATGGATATGCGCATGACAGCACCACTGCTGAAAAAAAATCCAAGGGGAAACACTGGATTGGTATAAAATATAACACCTAAGTTCTTCGCTGTAGAAGACATTGTAACATTGAGAGTCAAATTACAATTTAGCGGCTTGTTTTTAGAGGTTTTAGTACCTCTGTTTTGTTGGAATTGAGTGGAAGGAAATTTCTAGCCATCCAGTATTTGATTTCACTGATACACCTGGAGAATTGTGAAATTTCATCTGGTTTTGAGGAATATAAAGTTGGGTATTATCGGCATAACAGTGGAAACTTATTCCACGATTCCTGATAATATCTCCCAGGGGAAACATATATAAAGAGAAAATCAGAGGCCCTAAAACTGATTCCTGTGGCACTCCATACTTAACTTTTGTTTGATTTGACAATTCCTCATTGACACAGACAAAGTGGTAGCAGTCTGCTAAATAACCATACTAATGCAAGTCCATAAATGCAAGTCCAAGAGAATGTTGTGATCTATGGTGTCAAAAGCAGCAATAAGATCTAAAAGCACTAAAAGAGAAATGCAGCCACCATCACATTGTAGTATTATACATGCAGAAGAATTGCAGCCATATGATTTGAATCTATGATTTACCCAATCTTAATCCTGGAATTCAACAATGTCATAAATTGAAAGACTTCGGTGCCAGTGAGTCTCACATCTGGCCAATACAACTAACAAAGAGACTTGTCTAGATCCCATATGACTTGAAAACTTGTTTGCAAAGAGTCCCTAAGTATTAAGGTCAAAGCAATAAAAGACAGAACACACACTCTTGGAGTTCCCGAGAGACTCTGGACACACAAGATTCTGTCCTCCGCTATAAACCAGTTTGCTACACTTAGACTCATCAGATCACATGACATCATGTTCATTGTTCAGCAAACAGCATCTTAAAAAGGACATTCCTTCATCCAGAAACATTTCACACAAAGTCACAATACTTTGCTGAATCAATCCTATAAAACATACAAGACCGCATAGACACACATACAATACCTAGTCTTGCTAGGTAATTCTGACAATTGCTTTGAACTGTGGTAACTTGTATAACTGATTGATTATAATCTGATATACCTCTTTAAAATGTGTGTAATGTTGTATCCATTTTGTATAACCAATGAATTAACCAGTATGATTTGTAACCAGGGATTTTCATGTTTTGTTACCTACTCGTATAATATCCATGAAAGTATGTCATGCTTGGTATGCAACGGTTTGCTTGGTTACATAGAGAAAGCTGATGACAATGAATAATATGTCTCTTGTACCATTTGCAAAATATAAAGTTAATGATTAAACATGCACTATTTAGAGCGGGAACTTTGTAAAAGAATCTGAAACAAAGGACCATAAATCCAACTGTTGGAAAAGACAGCCCAGTTGACCATGTGACTCTGAAAATTCACTTCTGATTGGCGCAGGACACCTTTTGGGGAAGCGTCCAATTTCAATTCAAATGTTTCCAAACAGGAAGAACATGTTCTCTTCTCTCTGTCTCTCTCCCTCTCTTGTCTCTCATGCTCTTCTGTCTTCCTTCGTGTTCTTCTCTGGATCTTGTCGGAACCAGATCCATGCCATGTGAGGTCCAAGGAAGCTCGAGACTCAAGTCCCGAGGTAGCTTGTCACTCTCTACGGTTCACACACCCATGAGAAGGCCTCGCTTCAAAGCTAACCTCATCATTCATACAGACAATAACTAGCCGAACTTACAGAGGTCCAACACATCGATGGAACAAACTTTTGACCAATAGCCAAGAACCAAGCAACACAAAGAACGCAAGGAAACACCTCTACACGCAAGACCATCTCCAATATTGTGCTCAAAGTGCTAGTGTATTTGTTAAATACTTTGGGTAATGCAATAGCAAATTTATGTATTTTCAAATCAATCAAATGTTATTTGTAATTTATCTAATTTATAATGATTGTCAAATGTGACTAATTCCATTATACATTTAATTTCCAATAATGTACAATAAGGACAGTTTAATTTAGTTCATAGCTCATATGTTTCAAGACCCTAAATTCCCTTACATATAATGGTGTGAGAATGTGGGCACTTTAACAGTTCCCTTTTAAATTCATCAGTACGAAATATCCTAAAATATGATAAAAGCAAGTCATTTGTAACTCTGATAAGTCTCTGTGCTGTGATGAGGCCTGAATCCTGACTGAATTTGTTCATATATACTATTTCTTTGTAGAAATTAACATAGTTGGGAGGACACTATCTTTTCTACTATTTTCAACATAACTGGGAAATTTGAAATCGGCCTATAATTGGCCAATTTTCCAGGATCAATCTGTGGCCTCTCAATAAGCGGTTTTGATATCTGCCGTTTTAAAGTTTCTTGGGACATGTTGTAAGGATAGCGAGGAGTTAATAATATTAAGAAGAGATTCTGATATTACAGGGAATACCTCTTTTAAATGCTTAGATGGTTTTGGATTGAACATACATGATGTTTCTTTTGATGTTTAGATTAGTTTTGGTAGCTGTTCATGACCTATGACAGCAAAGAATTAAAGATGCTCATGAAGAAAATTAAGAGACACTGTTTTCTGAGGTACTATAACAGACAGTTGCATAATTCCAATTTTATTTCTGATGATTTCAATTTTATCAGTAAAGCAATACATGAATTCATTACTAATGTGTTGCGACAGAATATCTTGTTCAGTCAAGGCTTTATTCCTAACCAATTCAGTCAAACTGAGTGCATGCAAACAATGGTAATTATTTTATTTTATTTGGTTGAAAGAGATCTAATGTTCAGAGACCTACCTTTATATGCCATTTATCTTAATTTTTGTTGGTTATTTTCAAGTTTTACCTTAGTCTCTATGTGATTTCTAGGTGATACAGTCTCTATGTTTTGTAGTTTATGTAACCTGTGTGATGTCTCAAGGCAGCTGGCAGACATTTGGATTAGCCAGTTTGACTGCTTCCTGACCTGGGCCCCAGATAGTGAAATATTATCACTATTAAGTCAATGAAAAAATTACTAGAGAGGAGAGTGGCACCTTCCCTGAAGGGATGGAGGATGTTTAGCAGGTCATGTCTACTCTAAAAACTCTTCCAATTGTCTATGTATCCTATGCTATTCTACAGAAACCAATCAGAACCAGAACATATTACAATTTCTGACATAGTTTTTTGCAAGGTCACACACCTCTTTGATATTATCCCAAAATGCATTTAACAATAGTGGCTGGAGTCTCTGTTTCCACGTTCCTTAAAACAGAATCTCCTACAACAAGGGCGCTTTCAGCATGATTCTCCGTAGGTGCATCACTGAGTGGGGAGAATTGATCGGAAACCCTAACAGGAATGGGAGAGTGGTGTTACTTTGCTGAGCGAGTCTGCCGCTGAGACGTCAACCAAACACCCTGCTGTGGAGGCTCTACAGCTGTAATCAAAATGTGTGTGTTGCTCAATGTTCTACCCACACCTGAAACAGTGTTTATCGGCTTCTTTTTCTCACTGATCTCCACTAGCATTCGGATGCGTGTCTCTAACTCATTAACCTTCTCCATCAGTCTGACTAAATCCTTACATTTCTCACATGTGAATCCCTCTCTGCTGACGGAAGAAGCTGTAGTAAACAAGTGGCATGCAATGCATGAAGCAATAACATAAGCGTATTCCATGACTTACCACAATTGTTTGTTGTTGTTATGGTTGTTCTTGAGCGGCGAAGGTTTAAGATCGATGTGAATCCCTCATGCAATTGTTTGCTGTTGTTATGGTGATTCCTGATCAGCAGAGGTTTAAGAATTATGCAATAATACCTGTAAAACACATAGGAAAAAACTACTGCATGCAGTTGAAATGCGAGATGTAGACAAGCAGAAAAAGAATATAGGTAATATACATGCAGTTGAAACAGTAGAAAAGCGGAAAAAGAAGCATGCGGTAAAATGGCAAAGGATAAAGTGATGAACGTAGAGGAATAAGCAATGCTAAGCAGGCTAGCAAGCTACGAAAAAAACACAGACTTGTGCAGTGTGCCAATTCTATGGAACTGATTTAAACATTGTCAAATGTAAACAACAGAGCTGAGAGTAGGCTGCTACACTCTTATTGGTAGTTAAAGGCTTAAATAATAAATAAGCACACATGAGCCGGCTAATGTGATGTGTTGTTCAAATAACTTTGTTACTTGCTATTGGAAAAAACATACATTTCTAGAGTCTGAAAAGAAAAAAGTAAAAAAAAGAAACAAATGCAGTCATGAAACAAAGAAGGAGGGGGTCAAACATTTATTTGGCCTAATCTTACAACATCATCTCATTCACATCTGGAAATGTTAGCAAAATAAAGAGTCAGAAAATGTATGTACAGAGACAAAACAGAACAAAAATATATGTTTAATAAAAGCAGTGGTTAAATTCCCCTTTGTCGTAAACTCTGAGATGTGTAGATGGATCTGAATAAAACTGTAAAAACAGAACTAAAACAGAATTAAACTTTAAACTATCCACTCTCACAGGTTTTTCACCACCACAGATTTCTGGGCTAAAAAGTTGGAATGTAAAACATGAAGAAAAAAACTTTGAGAGGTTTTACATTGTCCTTTAACCATCTCCTAAGAGGATGATTTGTCATTTTGTCAAGTGTAAAAGAAAGTAAAAGAAAAATACTGAAAAAGATTGTGAACAGGCAGCCACACACTTCCAAACGCTGCTCTTTTTCTGACGCGAAAAGTCCATCAGTTGTTCTGATCCTTTCACAGAGCAATCCCAGCCTAATTCATGACAATACTCCCAATCTGTGGCACCAAAGAGTTCTCTTCACAGATACACGAGTCAGGAACAGAACCGGACAATCCGTGAACTAGTAACCATTATCAGCAAATGTGGTAAAACAACTTGGACTCTCTGTAGTATTGCTGTAGCTTTAAGATTGTGGCTCAAGTCTCATATTTACTGTATATATATTTTATATATATTTATATATTTCAATCTCAAAAAGAAAAAAACGAATAAAGAAAAACAGTCTGGTTGTCATTGCAAAGTGAGGTCACTCCGCGGCCGGCTCCGGGTCAGAGGCTAAGGTGGGGGTCTCGTCAGATTTTGTAGTTTCCTCTGTGGTTGTGGCTTCTGCTTCCTGGGCGATGTCTTCTGCTTTTGGCTCCGCCTCTGCTTTTGGCTCTGCATCTGCTTTTGGCTCCACCTCTGCATTTGGCTCCGCCTCTGCTTTTGGCTCCGCCTCTGCCTCGGTTGCTGGTGTCTCATTGGTCTCTGCTGCAGCAGGCTCGTCCTCTTTGGTTTCTGTAGCAGTCTGGCCATTTTCCTCAGGTTTGTCTTCAGCGGTGGGCGTGGCCGCAGTCTCCCCACCCTCCTCACTTCCTTTCTTGTTCTTTTTCAGGATGCCCTTGAATTTGAAGGAGTTCTTCAATGAGAATTTCTTCTTCTTGGTTTCCTTTGTCACTTCGCCTTCAGATTTGGCGGCTTCACCATCGGTGGCAGGTGCCGCTTCAATGCCATCTCCTGCCTCCATCTCCTTGGCAACCTCCGACGTTCCATTGCCATCGGCTACCACTGCATCTCCCTCTGGCTTGACGTCACCATTGGTTTTCACATGGCCATTTTCCTAGAAAGAGAAAAGTAGAAAGAGTGTCGTTTAATAATGGCTTTGTTAAAAGCAGTGATTCTCAGCTGGTTTTGACGCAGGGTACAGATTTTAGTCTAGACATCAAGTGGTTACTCAACACAGTACAAGAATTTTTATTGTACAAATGTAAACAAAAAATGTGCTTTTAATCAAACACTGAAATGTATTAACGTCACCAAGATCTGCATAATGAAATGACTATTTAAGACAATTTTGCAAAAACAACAGAAGCTACCATTGCACATCAACAGACACTTGTGAATGTGGCTTCATCTTCCACATTTTAAAAAAATATATTGATATTTATTTATTTAATTTATTATCAATTAAATTAAACATTCAACCCAATTTAAGGGGTTGTAATTTAGAAACCATTTGCACAACATGGAAGCTATATTTTCCTAAATTGTTGCCTTTAGTGTTACTAAAACCTTTTTCCAATACATTGCTAAAAAGCCTACAATCCCAAAATATATTGAAGGATAATATGATAATTCTAACCATTTAATATTGTATTTAAAATCCATAATTTCGTCGTTTTTTGCGGGGTAAAAAAAAAAGAAGAAGAGATCCACCTGATGATATTGAGATGAACAAAAGGAAAAATAGTTCCTATCCTAAAAAACTATTATCAAACACAGCTCATTTATTTCCACTTCAAAGCTTCTGATACACCATTTATTTATTTTTGTTAAATAAATAAATAAAACCACTTGCTAAGAAACATGTAGTACTGATATTTCGTAAGGATCAATCCTCGCGATGATATTTCAACAGCGATAGTATCGCTATGTTTCGAGATCGATCCGCCATTCCTTCCATCCCTTATCAACTGTATTTCTGACCCTAGTAAAATCTTTCTCACTTATGAAGCTAAAATAGATAAAGTACTGCAAACAGTTGGATGCCTTGAAAAAAAACACCAAATTTTCCAGAAAGAAGAGACGAAACAGGAAACCTTTATTCTTAGGAATGTGAGGACTGCAACCTTTAAACACAAAAACAAGACTACATTCTGTAAAAACCAACTGGATTCACAAAGGGGCAGTGTTGCTCCACAGAAAAATGACAACGACCAGGCTCCGCAAGAGTGAACAAAGACAAGGGAGGCAACAACCCTAGAATGGCATTTAAATAGTCATTTAAAAGTCTGCCTTTAGGATCACACATCCATTTCTTGCAATTGCAGGAAATTTGACAACTAGCCGTTAAGATACAGTACCAAAGGAGGTCTGGCCTTGAGATACAGTTATTATACCTTTTTCCAAGGGTCATGACACGTATAAAAATATGCAAAACAATGTATTAAAGGCAGTAATCTAGATAAGGGCTCTCTTTTGTGTGTGTGTATGTGGGGGGGGGGGCTGCATATGCATTAAGGGGGATGGGTAGAATTATTTTTAATGAGGCACCAAAGAAATGGTCCATGCATTTGCATACACACGCATTGTTTGTAGATTAGCAGAAGCCCATCATTTGCATGCAGCTTTAAAACCTTTTGTTCTCAAATTGGGTTACTGCCAGTTTCAGTGCTGAGACGCAACCACACAGTTTGCCTGCCAACTGACTAAACCAATTTGAAAATCAGTTTGAAAATCACACAATATTACAAAAATTAAAGGACAAAAAAAAGACAAACAACAACAGCAAAAAAAAGACAGAGAGACTGTTGTAAAATTGATTCATTCTACATTTACATTTATTCATTTGGCATTCTACCCAAGCATCCACAAAATCGACAAACCTTAAACATAAACCAAACACAAAATTGTCCATCAGATCTAGAATGATATTGGCTTAACCAATTGAATTATCAAAAATTTTGCAAATAAAAATAAATACAAAAAATGGCAAAAAAAACGAAATATGGGATAAACATGATTTTTACCCTATTGATAAGATGCCACCCAAGCATATCAGAAAGCCGGTAGCTTATGCACTATAATGCATCCTAATAGACCCTTACCTGACCGTTGGCTTTCTCAGCTACGGCTTTTCCGTCCACTGTAGCTTCACCTTTTGACAATTGAGCGCCCATCCTCTTTTATGTCTTCTTCAATGAGATTAAAATGTGAAAAAAAGACAGAAAAACCTTATGGTGTTTCAAATTCAAACCCGCACAGTACAGATGGTGACCAAGTGTTCAGATTCCTGGTGTGTTTTCCCTTAAACTATTTAGCAGACAGAATTAAAGGCTGGTTTCAGGAAGTAAATCCAAACAGCTCTGCAGGAAGAGCAAACTAAGACTTTCACAGCCACAAGTGTGAGTATTTGTGTGCCTGACTCCACCCACCAGCTACACTGCCCAATCTGCACCAGAGGGTTGGCATTTCATTTGCCCCATTCAACCACAGCTCTACACACACATGATTACAGTATCTCCAGTTTTACTCATCTGGTTTGACACAATACTATTATAAGGTTTTCTATTAGGGCTATTTATTAAGCATTTGGGTCATTCCTTAGGTGCATTTTTATACCATGTCTTAATATATTGGATACAATATTAACGTTACAATTTTAAACATTACACTTTATCACTATATCACAATTAAATGAACATGGGCTGAATTTTACATCATTTTTCTTTGGTTTAAGTGAATGTTGCCATTTTGCCATGTTTCTGGATGTTAAAATGACAATCTTTTTAATGTGATATTTGCTCTTTTTAAACAAGAAACAGGTCTAAATAATTTTTGTGGCAATCAATATTATGCCACAAATGCTTTCGATTGAGTTTAACTTGTAATGAACCAGGAACATTCCTTTAATGTTTTATTGCCTTGCACCATGGACTTCCATTATAAGTTCATTTCCGTAATGGTGACTTTTGCTTCTTTTTTAAGCTGAGGGTCGAGTCCATATTATTGTCATAGGTAATCAAAATTATGCCATACATATACTTGATAGACCTTAACTTCCATTGAATCATTGTTATCACAACAGATATGGGCTGGAATGTCACATGGCTTTAATGCCCCACCCACTGTTGTAAAGATGACATCTAATGCCCCTGCCCCTCCCTTTGGTATGTGTGGAATGTGTTTGCCACCCAAAGATCCCTGGTGTCATTCCCCACGGGTTGATCTTCTCACAGGGAAATGAGCCCCAGGGCAGCTGGATAATTTACCCCCAACAGTGACATCACAGGCTGGTGGGTAGAGGGGGAAACAGCAGATGAAGTTGGGACAAAATTCTCTAGAAAGAATGCAGAGTTCCTTGGAAGAAAGACGTAAAACAGGTATGCGTATGTTACAGTGCCAAAAAATCCAGGCAAAAAAACTTGAAAATTATACAGAAAATGACATGAACTTACACAGAAGATCATTTAAATTCAGTTAAGATTAAATCATGAGGAATCAAATGTTCCTGGACCTTCTTTGAGATAGAGTTAACTTCATTGTACTATGAAATCATAATATAAACTCCAGAAGTCAGAACTTCCTCACCATTGAAACTAAGCAAATCTTTGGATTTCTGACATCAGAAACTCAAAATATTGATCACGTTTACAGGCACGATCTTACATCAATTATGCTTAAAGTCATAAATCACCCAAAAATGAAAATTCTCTCACGTTTTACTCACCCTCACGCCATCCCAGATGTGTATGACTTTCATTCTTCTGCCGAACACAAATGAAGGTTTTTAGAAGAATATTTCAGCTCTGTAGGTTCATACAATGCAAGTAAATGGTGACGAGAACTTTGACTCTCCAAGCATCACATAAAATCAACACAAAAGTAATCCCTACAAGTCCAGTGGTTTTACTATAAATATCCACTTTCACTTCCACATTCTTTGTGCATATCGCCACCTACTGGTCGAGGCTGGCCAAAGGTGGAGATTTAAAGTAAAAAAGGACTTAAATATTGATCTGTTTCTCACCCACATCTATCATATGACTTCAGAACAGACTGATTTAACCACTGGAGTTTTATGGATAGTTGTTATGATGCCTTTTATGTTATTTTTGGGAATTCAAAGTTCTGGCCACCATTCACTTACACTGTTTTCTAGTCTCATGTAAATTTGTTTTTCTTGCATAGCCTTATTTTTTTAAATAAACTGATAAGTATATATATATTGGTGTTCTTGTAAATGCACTCATCGACACGTAACCACCCAAACTACTAAATCACCTTAAACGTTATCCATACAACTCTATATTCCAAGTCTTCTGAGGCCATATGAAAACATTTGTGAGGAATAGACCCAAATGTATTTAATTATTTACTGAAAGTCTTTCCCTCTGCTACAGCTCTCCAATCTCATTCTCCTTTTGCATATTCAAACTGCCACATTCGATTAATATACACATACTGAATGAGGACTAATTGTATTTGCTGTGAGTTACTATTCAATCATGTAGCTCAACTGTTACAGCATGGTGCTACAGTAGTTACAACAAGGTCATGGGTTCGAGTCCAACAGAATACACATACTGATTAAATGTATTCCATGAATGCACCTCAAAGAGCTTTGGATAAAAGCTTTTAGATGTAAATCATTTAGATCTATTCAGGACTGAGAGAAGCTGTGTGTGTGTGTGGACTGTTCTCTGGAAGAGTGTGGGAATTAGACTAGAGAGAGAGAGACAGCTGTAGTGTGTGTAGGAGAGTGAGACAGTTGTAGTATAAATGTGTGGCTGCAGTGTTGATGGGTCAGTGTGCCAACTACAGTCTAATCATCTCTCTCTCTCTCTCTCTCTCTCTCTCTCTCTCTCTCTCTCTCTCTCTCTCTCTCTTTCTCTCTCTCTCTCTCTCTCTCTCCCTCACACACACACACACACACACATTTCTCTCACATTCTTTTAAGTTATTTACAGCATTTTAAAAAATGTTTTAACATTAAATGAAGAATAAATTAAACATTTTGCACTATTTCTAAGACATTAATCAAATGTAAGCTATGTTGGCCATGTTAACTCTCCTGTACAAAAGGCCAGATTTCCTTGTTTCCTTTGAAGCACACAAGATGCTCTGTGGAACATTATCAAATCAATGCTGGATAACATGATCATCAGGTTTTGTTCATGCTAGCTCGGGTGCACACTGTCATTAAAGCAAAAAGGTGACATGCTAAATATAAAACCTTTCCCCCACTGGAGTTCATACATTTTTGAACTCAATTTTGTAATCAAATTGTGCTGATTATATAATTTGTAGTAAAAAAGACTGCAGAAAATGAAGCATTTCTCTAGTTGTCTCACACATTTTGACCCGACTGTATGTGTGCACCCTGAATCATTTTATTTTGCAGTACAGTTATGCCTAATGCATAACTCTAAGCGTGTGTGTGTGTGTGTGTGTGTGTGTGTGTGTGTGTGTGTGTGTGTGTGTGTATGTGTGTAAATGCAGTACAGAAACAGCTGAAAGCGCAACTGCTTTTCAGTTACACCCCCTACGGCCATAACAGTGCAAAAATCTCTCACTACCATCCCATCTCTCTCTCTCTCTCTCTCTCTCTCTCTCGCTCTCTGCATCATCAAATTATACAATATATTTTGTATATTTTTGTACATTTTTCATTTAAATCATGTTAAACAAGACATAGTGTTGCATTGCCAGACTTTTGACTGTCAGCATAAAATCTGGTCCAGTCTGGGCCAAGAACTGCCCACTTGGACAAGATGAAACCACCTGAATGACATATAATGCCACCAATCACAGTTCATTTAGCTTGTACACACTTTTTAGGAAAAAACTAAATTCAAATAATTCCAGATGGCCCACTATTTGCTGTACAACACAAAATATTGTAGCGTAAACGTGTCTTGAATTTAATCAGAATTTCTGTATGAAGGAGTAAGTACTGAGAGGGAAATTCACTTATAATGAATTGTGCCTGGTAAAAGTGTTTATTTGCATGCACTGTCTGTGCAGGTTTAGCACCCAATTCACTAAAGGAATAATGCAAATCAGCAAACGGCACAACAACGCAAATAAAAATCAGTTTATCGCCTGCTTTCCTCGGGCGGTAATAGTGCGATGTGAATTGCGTCGGGGAAATAGAGTTCTGAGAAAGAAGCGCAATCTACTGTATAATGAGCCTGATTTACATAGAAAGAGGAGTGTTTTTGTAGAAAGGAATAACAATAACTTAATATAATTAAATACTAGTATCAGTATTATAATTTAGAGGCTGCAAACAACGCACAGTCTTTTACACGTATGCACAACGTATGAGACAACACTTGCTGTTTCCCAGACTCTTTCACCTCATTATGTTTCTGTTCTAGTTTCACATTTACAATGATCTGCTGCTGCTGTCAGGTTGCCATAGCGCTGGGTTTCTGTTAACGTATACTACAGCGTGACCCATTTTTAACCCCACCCCCTCCAACATCCCTCGCACTCAATAACCCCTCTTTCCACTCCTTCAGATGAAATCCTTCCCCAAACCTGTTTTTCAAATTTGCTGCTCCCACCCGATTTTCTGTTTAGTTTTTAGAGGTGCATTAATGGACATGATCCTCCTTAAAAAAATATTTGACTGTCTGTCTTGAGATATATTTCATTAGCGGTTCCTCATAAGGCAAGAATCACCATTATTATTTCACATACTTGGGGTTCGGGATTTCAGCCACATGCTTTTTGTAGAGCGGTGTGCTATTACGATCATACTAACTTTTTTTTCGCTTAGTAGACGATTATCTGTGTGATACAGGGGATAAAAAAAACATACTTTAATTTTCAGTTTAAATAACTGCTGTTATTTTTTGAAAAAATTAAATTAAATAAAAAATGTGGATGAGTGGTGCTTGCCTGTGGAAATCTCACTTCTCTAAATCCCCTGATGGTGCTGTATGGGGTTGCCAGGGTGTTGCTAAAGTGTTCTGAGTGTTTTAGCATGTTACTGTGGGATCACCAGGGAATTCTGGGAGGTTCTTCTTGGCCCAAATGAAAAGAGCCCACTCCCAAGTTGCAAAGATATTCTGGTGTCTAAATATGAATGACTGCATAGAAAAGTAATAAATCACTTATCATGGGATAAGTTACGCACCAAAGCTTAATATTTAGGGTTAGATTTTTGTTCAAATCCCTAAAATCAGTCTTTTAATAACTCACAGCCTGACAGCTGATCAGTGTGTGCATGTGTAATAATCTGATTATGATTTCATTTCATATGACATTTGCAAATATGTACCTAAATAAGAGCTGACATGATTTTAATATATATGTATATATATAAATATAGTTTACATGAATGGATTATACACACACACACACACACACACACATGCACAAACACACGCGCACACACACACATGCACACACACACACACACGCACACACATGTTATTAACAATTGCCTGATATTCACAGGTTTTCCACACCCGTTAACCATGTTGTGTATTTGGGTTTGCTGACATCAGTTTGGCTGATATGTCTTTGGAGGGCGGGGTTTTGGAGTGAAGGCGTGAGGGTTAAAGTTAGCAAGACAGTTAGCAAAATTGCTTACAACTACTGTTATTAACAGTGCATTCCATAAGTGATGCCTTGACAGGGCACTTCAAAGGGAGAACAGTCAACGTAGTCAATATGTAGGGTCATTCAAAAGAGAATTTTGAACAATAAAGAGAGCAATAAAAATGACATAAAAAGTGAGTTCAGAATGACCATTCATATTTCTGAAACTCTCACAGTGGAGAGTTAAGGGAGTAGGGATAGGGCACAGGGATGATCGCTTCTGAATGGAACACAGCCTAAATGTAACTGGTTTGTGTGTGTGAGTGGTATCCGGCTAGACGCATCTGGTGTTGTTTCTGTTTATGACTGAATAAGTTTCAGAGAGGAAGTAGAAAGACATCCTGGCTTTTAACAGGGCAACCCGTCCTTTAAAACACATTCAGGATGTAACAAAATAATAAAATGCTACAGACTTCAAAACCAGAGGCGCTACGTTAAACACACACACCGAGGCATCAAAAACACATTGTTTATGTTCAGAGTAGCATACTACCATCATTTATCTATTTCTGGAACAAAGATGTGACACAAATATTTTTTGTCCAGATGTTTTGAATTATTAAAAAATACAAACAAATTTAATTCACAAAACAATTACTTGAATACAATACAATGCTTTCAATTTCGAAATAACGTTTTTGATATTTTTTTCTAGGGCGGAAAGAATAACATGTCATGTTATTCAACTCTGATGAAAACTCAATAATGAATAATATTTGTCTAAAAATATCTTTACCTTGGAAAAAAAACATGTTTTAAATTTTTTGGGGGAAATTAATAATTAAAGGAATGCTTCTGGTTCAGTACAAGTTGAGCTCAATCAACAGCATTTGTGGCATAATGTTGATTACCACACAAATATATTTCGACTTGCCCCTTCGTTTACAGGAAGGCACTTACAATGAAAGTGAATGTGGTCCATTTTTGGAAGATATCTTGGTGCGGCTGTGGCTCAGTTGATAGAGCAGGTCAGCCACTATTTGCAGGGTTGGTGGTATGAATCCCGGCCTACACAACTCCACATGCCGAAGTATCATTGGGCAAGACACTGAACCCCAAGTTGCTCCCAATGGCAGGCTAGTGCCTTGCATGTGTATGAATGGGTGGATGAGTCACAGTGTAAAGTGCTTTGAATACCGTAAAGGTTAAAAAGGTGCTATATAAGTGCAGACCATTTATCTTCATGTTAGCAAATTTGTAAAATTGGCTATAACTTTACATTTGGCTTTATAACTTTTTGTGGCTGGGGCCAGTGGTGGCTCTGGTTTACTGACCGAAAGGTCGGGGGTTCAAGCCCCAGCACCGCCATACCACTGTTGGGCCCTTGACCCTATCTGCTCCAGGGGTGCTGTTTCATGGCTGACCCTGCGCTCTGACCCCAGCTTAGTTGGGATATGCGAAAAACTGCATTTCATTGGCTCTGTACCTCTACTCTGCACAATGACAATAAAGTTTAATCTTATCATAAACTTCTGAAATAGTGAGTATTTTAACGTTCAAATATGGGCCCCCATTCACTTGAAACCAAAACCAAAACCAAATTGAAATGAAACACTTGAAATAAAAGCAAATTGGACACAAAGATTACATTTCTATGAACTTAAACTATATATTTAAAATATTGCTCATTTTTATCACCTTGGATAGGCTTATTGTTCAATGACCCCTCTGCAGCATTTAGTAATTCTACATTTTATGCATTTTCTGCGTGCTTGTAATACACAGACAGTCAACTACATTTGCCATGTGCAGGACACAACAGAGCAAACTGTGAGCATTGGCCCTACTGTTCACAATGTTTACAATTCAATACACCCAACTTGACATCCAGTGGAAAATTTGATTAAAATTGCAAAATAACCATTTTTATATCTAACTGGATGCAACTCACGGGATTAATTATGCTGTGTGATAAGGTCATGGGAGAGCAATGTATTACTCTACTGTTTGAAATGTTTAATGTTGCATGACATGTTCTGTTTCACATTCTATTTCTAAAAAAATAGTAGGAAGTATACACTACAATCTGCACAGGATTCAGCATATTCCATCTGGAACATAGCCATTATGACATTCTATCATCTACCATACATCAAAGACAAACATGCACTTTCACATTTGCGGTGAGAAAGCCAGAACTGTGAAACAGAGGTCATGTCTGTTTGTTCCTGTCTCAAAAATATAGATATTCCTCCTATATGTGTCCAGCTTACCATATATCTATCCCCAACTTACATATGAACATATATTTTGTGTGTGAGTGCAACGGGCACTGAAGAGTGTGAGGTTGTGAATTTCAAGCTATCTTGAGACATGAAATGTTTACATGCTGAGCGTTGTGTGTTATGCCTTTGTTTGACAGTGAAGCAATACATGAACTCTTAACAGAGCAGATACATATTTAACTGAGGTTATTCATTCAACACTGGTGATTTACGTACAGGTGATATTTGGGTCAGAAACTGCATCAATGAACCATCAGAATGTTTGAAAAGAGTCTCACATAGCGATACAACAACATAGGCACTGAGCAATAGAGAGGTGATGTGTGTAATTCCTGCAGCAGTAGCATCACCACAAACAATTGCAAAAAAAAAATTACAGTTTCCGAACACTCCCCAGTCTTCCATTGTTCGACAAACATAGTCCCGTCCCAGACTTACGCCATTGGTTGAGCCCATGTTGTTGTGTCTGGCTGACCGGGATGCTCAAATTAAAATGTTTTGATAGTGGCACAAAGCCCCACTTTTGGGGGGAAATCAACCTACAAATGACTTAAAAATGGTTGTTTCTGCATTTTAAGATGCAAAACATATGAAAAATAATGTCATTTATTATAGTCGTCAAGTTTGAATGCACACTATAAGATCTGACTGGGTGGCGGAGGGACGATTTTTAGTGAATTATGACTTAAACTTTGGCCTGTTCCTCTGAAAAAGATATCATATGTCTTTAGAAGTCGCATGGACTACTTTTATATCACTTTTTGTGTTTTTTGAAGCTTTTAGGAATATTCCAAGTTCAATACAAGTTAAGCTCAGTCAACAGCATTTGTGGCATAATTGTGATTACCACACAAATTTATTTAGACTCTTCTCTTCTTTTCTTTAAAAGAAGCAACAATCAAGTTAACAGTGAGGCACTTACAATGGAAAAGAATGGGGCCAAATTTTTTGGAGGGTTTAAAGGCAGAAATGTGAAGCTTATAATTTTATAAAAGCACTTACATTAATTCTTAAAAAAAAAAAATATTATAAAAAGTATTATTTGAGCTGTAAAGTTGTTTAAATAGTTTTTTTTTTACAGTCATTTTAGGGTTTGTTGGCATTACATCGTCATGGCCAGATGATTTTTAATCAGCATTTTTGTCTTGTCTCTCTAGACAGAAATAAATATATAAACTGGTCTATTTCCACCTGGTGGCTTTCGGAAAACAATGCAAGGTGGACACATGCATTTGGCATTATTCTAAACAATTTGCAATGATGCAATGAAGCAATTTGAGTAAATATGACAGGACTATTTTAAAGTCTGTTGTAAGAGCCACAATTCCTGCTGCCAGGTGGGGGCGCTATGACATGACCCAAAATTGTCAAATTCATGTGATTAGCTACAAAGACAAAGATTTTGATCTAAATCACACAATTTAGCAAACAGAAGATATGAGACACTTCCTGTTTCCCATTTTTCATTATAAATGTAATGCCTCGCCATGGCAACACAATTTGGATATATCAAAATCTGTTCACAATTTAGTATCTTCAGTGTCTTGTCATAATGTTGTCTAAATATGATGACAGTCTCATGAATCAATTAGGAGGAGTATTTAAAAGGTCAGAGACTGCGATATTAAAAATAAAATATAAAATGACCAACTTCCGGTTTGGCAGACCTAATGACTATAATTATGAAAGTTGTCTGGCTTAATGAGAACTATATATGTACCAATTTTGGTGACTGTAGGAGAAAATGGGGGTGGTATAAGGACCGTCTTACACAAACATTTTAAAGGAGAGCTTTTAAGGGCTGAACTTTTCCCAGACCTAATGGCCAACGACTCTGATGTGTGTGCAAAATTTCATGAAATTTTAAGCATGCCAAGTGCCTAAAAAAAACAAAACAAATATAGGACGAAAGTAATAATAACCATTAATGTGTTGCCATGGCAACAGTATTTAAGATATCAAACGTCCCTTTACAAATTTACCTTTTAATTTAATGACATTATTCTAAAGAATTTTGAAGCAATTCATGTAAACATAAGAGGGCTATTTCAAAGTCTGTTTAAATTGCCATACTTCCTGCTGCCAGTTGGTGGCGCTATGACCGTGACTCGTAATAGCCACATCAATAGCCGACAACTCTGATGTGTGTGCAAAATTTCACACGTTAAGTACCCCAAAAGTTCTGAAAACCTTGAAAATAAATCCTTAAAAGAACAATAAGGTTTCCACGCTTTCAGTGCTTGGGCCCTAATAAGCAAAAGATAGAACTTGTTTCAGAGGCTATACCTCTCTGGCAATTAGTGTTTTTTTCTTTATTTTTCTTTATTTTATTTTTTTTTATTTTTACTTTAAGCACAGTACTCTGCTTGAAACATGAAGAAAAAAAAACTATTTGTTAATTGGTCCAAAAAATAAAAAAGTCTTACACAGTTTTGCTCCTCAAGTACATTTCTCTTGGTTTAAGGAAGTTTACATATTCTTACTGAAACAAGACAGAAAGACTGATTAAGGGGAAAAAAAAATTGCAGTGTGGTGTACTGGAATGCTATACAGTAATTTGCTTTGAACTCACTTGTGGGATTTTCCGTTCAATGCTGATTCCCAAACGTTAATCAAATGTGTGACAAATTTCTCCTGCTGAATCTGCTTTATGATCAGACACAAACTGATTCAGCAAGTGATTCATTGACTGAGAATTTACATTCTTTATCAGAGAAATATCTGTCAACCTCTTGTCACTCCCTCTATTTATCATCTCATCCTTCCCCCCAGCTTGCTCCGGGCACAGGAAGTGTCTCTCTCTCTCTCTCCCTCTCTCTCTCTCTCTCTCTCGCTCTGTAACTGGCAGCCCTCTCGGCTGATTAGGTGACTTAGCCTCCATCAGTGCACCATCACGGCCCAGCCATGCCCTCCTCCTCGTCACAGTTGGTGAACATGTACATTTGAAGATAATTATCTGGGTCCCACTTTATATTAGGTGTCTTTAACTGCTATGTACTAACATGTATATGTATTTATAGTGCAACTATGTTGTAGCTACAAAATTTTCACAAAATTCACATTTGCTGCTCCTGAGTTTGAAGTACATGTAGGTCTAGGAGTAGGGTTCGGGTACAGGGAAAGGGTTGAGGTAGGGTAAGGGGTAATGTTAACAACTACATATGTAATTACATGCAGGTACTTTAAATCTAAGTACAATGGGACAACATAAATGTACATAATAAGTACATTGTTTCAAATGCTTAAGTACATAGTAGTTAAAGACTACCATTATAAAGTGGGTCCATTATCTGTGTAAGCCCAAACTTTTATATATATATATATATATATATATATATATATATATAAAACATAAAAAACATTACTCTGCAATCTGCTTAGCTAATGCAATGAAGAGCTGTGTCAATTGCATATTTTGTTTGGTTATTCCTCTTGTCATATATGGCAAGGCGTGCCAAATCACAGGTCATCACGGGCCAACCAAATTCTATTAGATTTCTCTGAAAAGAAGATGTGGTATCTTATGTGAGTTTGCTTCTTAAGCAAATTTATCTTGTTTAAAGGATGTTCTGATATTTTTACCGGATCACAAGACAAAAATACTGAGTAAGAATTTTTTTTTTTGCAGTGTGTGTTCTTTTTAAGCTGAGTTTAATTGTGCGTGGTTGACTCACCCCTGGGAGAGATCAGAGAAGTCCCAAAAGAACTAAACCAGGCTGCCCCAGGAAATGGACACACATACACACACACACACACACACACACACACACACACACACACACACACTGTAATTGAGCGTATGACCATGTCAGGGGCAAGGGAAATTGTGCCCATGTCAGAGTTCAGCTGACGCAGATGGCAGTGGGTGTTTTGAGAGGTTCAGTCTTGAGGTGGAGTGTTGATGACAGAGATGTGGCCGCTTTTAGGGCTAGAGTCATTCAGGACACTACGGGAAGTAAATAGGAGAATGCATTTTTTAAACCTTTCTGATGTTTGGTTCAGACATGGAGAACACTATGCTGCATTGATCGTATATCAAGTAAAATCGAGGAAACAAACACAGATTTCAAGGATTCTCAGTGTAAACTGAGTGCAAGTCAGAGCACAGTCCTGCTCAAGACCGAAGAGGTCAAAGGTCGGACTCTCCCTACAACTTCTCTGTCTTTACGTCACTCCAGGTCCATTCACTCATCTACCGACAAACTTTTTTCAGAATTGTATTTATCGCATTTTACTGATGATGTCTCAGATAAAGTCAGTACTGAATCACTGGTTGAAGCTTCCAACAAATCGTCCTTTCACTTTTGATAAAGTTGCTCCACTCAAGCCAAGGAGAATTAAGTGCGTTTCACACCTGGTTCACTGCTAATATGAAGTGAAACCTTATTGATGGCATATAATTTGTGTCTTTGGAGTCTCCCGATCACAATTATTATGGTTTAATGAATTTCTCATACTAGCTTGTGTCCAAATAAATCACCTTCAGAGAGAAGCTCACATTCTTCACTCTTGCAATGAACTCTTGCGGGCTTGTGGCAGACAAACGCTAATATTCTTCACATCATTTCACATTCAATGCATCTGTGGCAGACAAACATAATTGTCATTTTGTGCATGTAAAGTTTTGGTGGTAAATCCAAGAGATGAATACTTCATTAACACAGCAAAGCGGATGTCTTCTTGAGTTGTTGCCTAGTTACTGTGGTAAACCGCTGCTGCTTGTACTCATGTTGATGACGTAATCGGACCGTGGTTCGGACCCAAAAAAATATGTTGTGAACAGAGACCAGCGGGGGCAGGGGGAGTGGGGAGGAAACTAACTCGGGTTCGGTCCAAGCAATCGAACCAAAAACTTTGGGTGTGAAATCAACATTATTCTATGAACGATGTCTATTGAGCTGTATTAAAGTGGTTTTAAACACAGGACATGTTTTTGGGCTAGGGGTTTGTTCAAATCCCTAAGTGTGAGTAATAGTGACATCTGTTTGCCATTGCAATATTGGGAATTTTATCTCTGCACACATCCAGTGTGTTCAAAGAACAGCAATGTGTAAAGACATCATCCCTTAGCTTACAAGACACAGGTAGGATTCTATAGGTTTGAAGCGCTGTTGGCATAGACCCTTCCAAACTATACAAACTATATGAAATTATCTAACGCATCAAACCTAAGAGCAAGGCATTATGAAACAAAACTCACCACCTCTGTCATTACCTATCTGATTCTATGGAAAATGTGTCTTCTGCCACGTGTCATCATCCCAATCTGGCTCTAACATTATTAGCGTGTGTTCCTCAAAGACATTGTTGGCTATACAGGTTATCAAGTGGAGTCTTCTTTGTTTCCTCTAAGTGTGTGTGTATGTACATTTTCAGGTGGATTATTATTCAGATTGTGTTAGCATTGTTTTTATTAGTGAAGCCGCTGTATTGGATAATTGTGAATGTTTCTAATGCCTGTGCTTGACCAGTATACATCCTATTATGCACATGGGCTCCATTTCCTGTTTCGTTGACATGTGGGCTGTTTCACTTCCTATCAGGAAAGGATTTCCTGTTTGTTGGCTGATGGTTCAGACTTTTCTTTGAGTATTTCTACTTATAAGTGGTGTTTGCTAAGACAAGCATGAGTGTTACTCAAATATGGGTGTGCTATTACATTTCTTAGCAATCAGACTTACTATTTTCAACTTAGACTTACATTGAAGGCCATAGGGACTAGGACATCACAGAGACTTAAGGGTGAACTCATTTGAACAACCTGTAAACCACCTAGAAGCCACCATAGCAACTGCGTTGAACACTATTGCAACCACATAATGCATTAAAAATCCACTTAGAACTCCTAAGCAACCGCAAAAAAAGGCCCTGGGACACAACCATTTAAGCAAAGCTTAAATATATATTGAATATACAGAATATACACTGTATAAGTGTTTCTTTGACTTGGGGCTATTTTATGTCTCAAGGGTTGATTTTCATCAAACTGAACAGATTTCAACTTTTTTTTTTAATTAATATTTTATTATATGAAGGTCATATTAAAATGGAGTTGGACACTTTTCACCAGGCCTTCTTAATTTATTGTTGGTACTTTTCATTATGAAAATCGAAATGATTATGTGTTTAACACTATGATAATAATAATAAAAAAAGAGTGAAATAAACATAAACGATATCAATATTTTTTTGTGTGTGTGTGAAAATTATATATATATATATATATATATTTTTTTTTTTTTTTTTAGTGCACTTGTTAACTAAGTGGACAAATTGTCAGTGAAAAACTTGCTTGAGATGAAATATGAGACAAGTGATATTTAATGAAAGTAAATAATTTTTTTTTTAATGAAAGTATTTATTTATTTATATATTTATTTTTGGTTGTCAGTTCCAGTCAAGCAGCAATTTTCCAAATATGCTAAAATATATCACTGTCATTTCCACCACAGAATTCTACTCTCAAAAAAATACACATTTCACATGTAATAATTTACACATTTCAGTTTTATAACAACATTTTATAATATTGAACTATGTAATTTTCTTTAACAAAATTAAATTAATAAAACTTGAAATAAAATAATAAAATAAAATAAAATAATATATATATATATATATATATATATATATATATATATATATATATATATATATATATATATATATATATATATATATATAATGTCAAGTTTTATTAATTTAGCTTTGTTTTATATATATATATATATATTCTTTATTTTTTTGGGGGGCAGAAATATTTGATGGAATTTTTTATGAAATTGAAATGCATAAAATAAAATAAATCTTAAAATATATTTTGAATGTATAAAACAATACAGAATCTGACATGAGCTGGAAATGACACTGTAGTTGATATTTTCATGACTCAGAAAAATAACAAATATCAAAAATCTATTTTTAATTATTTCTACAAGTCCACTGTGCTAAAAAGTGCCTGAAGTTGAAGAAACACGTCTATGTATCGAATATACAGATGTTGCCCAACCTCTAACAACAACAAGTACATTATTCGACCTATGCGACCCATGACAAAATAAATTCATATACACACAGACATTTAAACACATAACATGACACACATGAAAACACCCACAAAATGACATAGACAAATAAAGCCTCACCAGCAGACCTTACATAGAAACACTAGCAAAAACACATACTTGTATGTACAAAATAAAAGAAGTCTGTTGATCCCTCGTCTGACCCCGTACCTTCGACCCCTGCTGGATAAGGATGTGTTTCCTGATCGCTCTCTGGGACAGGAAATGGCTGCTGCTACGGAAACAGTCCCTGCAGAGAGGAAGTGATCTCACTGCACCTGTGTGAGGGCTGAAGAACACACACACACACACACACACACACACACACACACACACACACATACACACACACACGTTGGTATGGCAATCCTTATGAGGACTCTGCATAGATATGATGATTTATAATGTATGAACTATAGATTCTATCCCATAAACCTAACCCTCACAAAAAACATAGTTTAGTGTGTTTTTTCAGCGATTTGAATTATGGCTACACTAGATATGTCATCATTAACCACAATTATAGCATAATACCCTTGTAATTAACCACGCACAATTAAACTCAGCTTAAAAAGAACACACACTGCAAAAAAAAAATTCTTACTCAGTATTTTTGTCTTGTGATCCGGTAAAAATATCAGAACATCCTTTAAACAAGATAAATTTGCTTAAGAAGCAAACTCACATAAGATACCACATCTTCTTTTCAGAGAAATCTAATAGAATTTGGTTGGCCCGTGATGACCTGTGATTTGGCACGCCTTGCCATATATGACAAGAGGAATAACCAAACAAAATATGCAATTGACACAGCTCTTCATTGCATTAGCTAAGCAGATTGCAGAGTAATGTTTTTTATGTTTTATATATATATATATATATATATAAAAGTTTGGGCTTACACAGATAATGGACCCACTTTATAATGGTAGTCTTTAACTACTATGTACCTAAAAAAAGTCCTTGTAAACCACTTAAACCTGCACACACACACACACACACACACACACACAGAAACACACTTTCCATGCAGCTGTGTGCAGTTAGACCGTAAAACAGGAAGTAATGGAGACCCCAAAATTTTTCCCAGACCTTCTTTCCTTTTTCCTAAAAATTCCTTTAACACATTTGTCATCCTTTGGATGGTTTGAAGTCAACATGACAATAAAATGGACCCTATTATTTTCTTAATACACGTTCCTTGTCTTATAGTGAATGATTCATCAGTGCGATCCCTCTTCTTTTTTAATCCCTCCCCTTTAACCACCCGTCATATAGAGAGGATATTTTTATGACACAATAGATAACCCAATAACATGTATAATATGTTCTATTATCACACATATAACTCAGCCTCTGCATAAGTCATATTTCAGAGCACATAACTGACACATAATGGAGAGATTCATCTGAAGTATCTCTTGTGGTGTATAAAATTCAAATTCCAGTGTAGTTGTGAAAATAATATAATCGTGTTTTTTATTATTATGGTTACATTTACATTTATGCATTTGGCAGACGCTTTTATCCAAAGTGACTTACAGTGCACTTATTACAGGGACAATCCCCCCAGAGCAACCTGGAGTTAAGCGCCTTACTCAAGGGCACAATGGTGGTGGCTGTGGGGATTGAACCAGCAACCATCTGATTACCATACAGATTGTCTGTATGGTCAAAAACAATAAAAAGACTAGACTAAAGATTAAAATATTTCTGAACAACACCACAAAATGTTCACCATTGTTTTCAGATACCTTCGTAAATCAAAAATGGCATCCAAATTTTAATCTATGGATTATACATTGATGTCTGGCTCAATTTTGAAGACTTTGGGGAAACATTTCTGGTAAATAAAGTATTCTAAATATGTAAATGAATTCCACATTTCTTTAGATGTTATTTCAAACATTAATTATGATATTAGCTAGACATTCAAGAGACAAATCACACTATTTGCATGGTGCACAGAGTTGCCATCTATGTAGATCCTGCTGCTGTCCTGCTGTCCTAATCGATCTCTAATGAGGCTCCATGACAATTAGTATGCAGCCTATGAAGACAGCTACCTGTGTGAACAACAGACAGTGGGGCAGCTCACTAGGGTTTGGAAGACACTGTATGACTTTGTATAACCTGCTGTTATCTCTTCTATTGATAGTGTATGGCAGGTTTGGGACTGAATCCAAATAGAAGTATGTATGAAGACAGGCAGATACTGTAAATCATTCTGTCTTTCCAACAGTCACAGCAAAAGTTTCAGCATATAAACTAAAGTTTAGAAATGCAGTCTTTTAGACCTACACTGTTAAAAACATATCATATCTCAATATGATCTCAGGAATATGATCGTAAAGAACCCTCAACAATGGCCAAAGGCCGAGGCCTGGTTAGCTCAGCGAGTATTGACGCTGACTACCACACCTGGAGTCGTGAGTTAATATCCAGGGTGTGATGAGTGACTCCAGCCATGTCTCCTAAGCAACCAAATTGGCTCGGTTGCTTGGGAGGGTAGAGTCACATGTGGTAACCTCCTCGTTGTCGCTATAACGGGGTGCGCTCTCTGTGGGACGCGTGGTGAGTTGTGCTTGGATCGCGGAGAATAGCATGAAGCCTCCACATATGCTGTGTCACGGTAACGCACTCAAGTCACGTGATAAGATGCGCGGATTGACTGAGATTTATCCTCCACCACCCAGATTGAGGCGAGTCACTATGTCACCACGAGGACTTGGGAATTGGGCATTCCAAATTGGGGAGAAAAGGGGAGAAAAAAAAGGTCACATTCATTACTTTAATACACTGTCTTAAACTGCAGCGTATAGCTGAACACTGGCCTTTAGAGTCTGATGAAAACTTTGTTTTCTCATCTTCCTTATATTAATGAGTTCAACAGAGACTCAACATAACAATAATACATTAACAAAAGAACATGGCAGCAAATAAAGCATTATTTACTTACCCTTACTTTTCCAAAAACGTAGCTTCCTATACTACAAGCTGCTCATATCTTAAAGTAGTTAAACTACAGTCATTACAAGTTACTAACAAAAAGTAGCTAAAAAGTGGCTTACATTAAAGCTATTTCAAATTACATTTACAATTAAATAATTAGGGTGACAACATTAAATGTAACACATACTGTACATTAATACTAAATATAATATCGGAATATTGTGATAAACAGTCGCAATTAAATATTTTAAAAAAGAAGGCGAAGAGTGAATCACATATGTGAACTTGTTTATTTAGAAGAAGCATCTGAATGAACTTTTCAGAAAGATGTTTAGGTGAGCTCCATTTCTGCATTAGCAATATAATGTGATTACATTTGTATAACTTCTCATTAGAAAATGTAGCTCGTTAATGGAAAAGCTGCACTACTGTGAAAGTAGCTGAGCTACTGAAAAATGTTGGTAAGTTAGTAGCGCCATTACTTTTCATTTGTTACACCCTATCACTGTTTGTGTGAGGAACAGACCTAAATCTAAATCATTGTTCAATGAAAATCTCAAACATTTTTCTCCAAAATGGTATGCCATGTTCGGTTTCGAAACCTGATGTGATGCATCTTAAGGTGCCATATTTGAATTAAATGCAAACAGTGGTCTGAGGATTATCAGTGAATAAATACTTTGTTTATCATCCCACAAAGAGTGATCATATAGCTTCAGAAGACTTTTCTAGTTTGTTATATGGAACAGAAGAGTGTGTACTTCTGTAAGTGTGTGTCATAACAATACTATCTTCCAAAGAGTTTCCACTATAGTTCACTTCCAGGCCCTAGATGGATGTCGAGAGAGAGAGAGAGAGAGAGAGAGAGAGAGAGAGAGAGAGAGAGAGAGAGAGAGAGTGACCTGCTGATACTTTAAACATTCTTCCTTTGATTTATTTTCTTTTGTTTTTTTTCCTCCCACATGTCACCACAGACTTTATGGAGAGTTGTAGATGTTTGGAAAAGACATCAGCACTGTTTTGTCTTCTGTTCACAATGATGCAAACGTCTGGAGTATGATTGGCAAAATGTTAAAAATTTGTCGTCAATTGATTCATGTTTGTGAGCTTCTAGATTTTAAACTCTCTTTAAATAATCTTTCACACAAAGGACACCTTAATATCACGTACAATCCTTTAAGCTTGTCTTCAATGTTATTCGTATCAAGATCTTTTTAGATTTAAATCTTGCTTTTAAAGGAACAAACATCAAAATTCTGCAATCATTTACTCACCATCATATCGTTCCAAACCCATGTTACATTTGTTCTTCCATTGAAAAATAAAATTGCAGAGTGTTCACCCTGTCAAGCTAAAAAACTACAAAGTAGCACCATATAATTATCATAAATGCAGTGCATATAAGTTGTGTACTATATCCCAATTCTTCTGAAACCACACAACAGCTTTGCAAGAAGAACAGACCCAAATTTAAGTTGTTTCCCTCCTTCATAGCTTCCAAAATGATCTTGTGTTTTCATACATTCAGCAAAGGATTCCCATCAGCAATAACAGGTAATGAGACACAGAAGAACCAATGAAATTTGATTTGAACCCAGAATATTCCTTTTAAGTAAAAGTATTCAAATACCTGATTTTAGATGTACTTAAGAATAAAAAATACAAGTAAATGGCTTAAATTACGGCACCTTATATTTATACCCATGGCAATTATTTACTGACTTTAGAAGGAAACTTATCACATACATTCATGGTTATTTCATAATTTTTAAAGAAAAATCAAATTTATTTATAGCCAATACACAGATTAAAATTGAGTCTCTTCTCTTTATATTCCCCAATGGAGAAACAACAACATGCATTGTCCGGCGAGCGCTTCCCTTGTGATTTGAATTCAGATTTGTTATTCGGTAAACGAATAATTCAGAAAGTTATTTTAATCTTTTTGATCGATTCAAAAGAATCAAACTGATCAACAGATTTGACTGAAATGAATCATTTGCAAATCGGATATCACTATCACAGAATCAAATGCAATTTACATTTGCAGCTGTGTTATTTTGCGGCATCCAGTCACAAAAGTAATGAAAGTGCCTGGAGAAAAATATCAAAGAAAAAATATATATTTTGTTTTTCTCTTCTTTTTGAAATATGCATTCTTGTGTAATGTAGAAATATTAAAAAACAGTACTTAAGTTCAAATATTTATAAGTATTTGTACTTAGTTACTATACACCTCTGCAATTCACCTTTAAGAAAGTAGGGTCAGTCAAACTACAGTTAATTTGGTCTACAAGATCAGGGCACCAAATTTGTGTACTACATAGAAGTGGAGCTGCTACCAAAAATGCTCATAAAGAAGATATTCTGCCTTATTTGTGAAAAGAGAGAGTGTAAACAAAGCATATAACTGTTGAGGACTGTTAACAGGCTTTGGATACTGACATAGTCACTTGAGATTTTCGGTGTGTTTACAATGAAAAGAGTGAACGGCTGGTCAGAGTTAAGGTTTGTCGCAGCACTGACACAGATGCCTGCGTATGGCATCACAGACGCCTGAGGAACTGACTGTTGACTGCATTCCAGTTGTGCAGTGGTTTATGTTCACTCTCTCTCTGGCAGCTGTGAAATCTGGCAGTGTGCCATCTAACAGACACAAACTCTGAGCGTAACAGATGCAGAGAAGCAGAAAATACAGGAAAGGGAGGCAGAGTGACTGCGAGAGAGGTGTAAAACAATGGCTCTATTTTCTCGGGGGCCTGGGTAGCTCAGCGAGTGTTGACGCTGACTACCACCCCTGGAGTCACGAGTTCGAATCCAGGGTGTGCTGGGTGACTCCAGCCCGGTTGCTTTGGTGGGTAGAGTCACATGGGGTAATCTCCTCGTGGTCGCAATTAGGGGTTCTCGCTCTCAATGGGGTGCGTGGTAAATTATGTGTGGATCGCGGAGTGTAACATGAGCCTCCACATGTAGAGTCTCCGTGGTGTCATGCACAACGAGCCATGTGATAAGATGCGTGGATTGGTGGTCTCAGAAGCGGAGGCAATTGAGGCTTCTCCTTGGGGGGGAACAATGGCTCTTTTCCAAAACCTAGTGAGCTACCTTGCTGTCTGCTGTGATGCACTACTGCCCACATGGGCTCTATCTATTTGACATGGACAGAGATAAGAGAGCCCTGGGGTATAATGTGCCTGTGAATCTATGTATATTTGGCAAAAAGACAGCTGTAGAAATCCTGTAATCAGTCTGTATCTCACATTGACGCCTTCATCGATCCGTAGTTAGAATAATGTCTCCATTACAAGACATTTCGCCAGACGTCACTGGTTGGCTGGTTAGCTTCAACAATTTGAGACCCACTGAGTTAGTCCTTACTGGTAGATGCCATAACTACACCATCTCAACTGCCATTGAGATGAATGAGAATGCTAATGGATGTATTTCTCCAGGGGTTACAGGCCCTCTGGTGTTGACTGATGAGGAACAAACATTGAGAGGGTGCCAACAGATTATTTCCTTATCTTTGGCTCTTCCACACAAAGACAGATAACACAAGAGTGTGATACAAATTTTAGCAGCTTGTATTTTTAGTTGACTGGACATCTGATACTTTTATTTGACATTTTTATTTGACATTATTATTGACTTTGGCCCTGTTTACACCTGGAATTAAAAGGACATTTGACCCAAAAGTATGTGACCACATCCAATTTGTAGTGCAAACACTAATCCATCCTGATGCATCCCGGGCCACTTCAAAGGACCGCCTACTCACCTGTCAATCAACCACTGTGCTAAAACAATGGTTTTAAATTTTGCAGACTTCAATTATAGCTTTAAAAGGAAAAAATCGTAAGTCCATACATTCAGATTACATAAAAAAAGCTTAAGAGCCTGATATTAACATGCAATGACACAGATCATGTGAAACTCGTCCAAAGCTTAATTAATACATAAATCATTTAAAAAAAATAAAACTATAACAAAACTATAGCCATATAGCCATAACCAAAGCCATATCCACTACTAATAGGTTTTTGTTTGAAAGCTTCATTTTCAGTTTGCAGTAATGGAGAGCTTTTTGAAAATGCTTAAATGCTTAAAAATACAGTTTGAAAGAGGCATAAATGTAACGAAATTAATGCATTTTCAAACAAAACCCTGTAAGTGTGGACGTGGCCTGATTAAACAGGTAAAAATTATCAATTCTGAATCAAAATTTCAAGAAAGCAAGAATTGACAGGGCTTGTATAATTCTGCAGACTGCCTGTTGAAATAAAGGCCAAATAATGCCGTCAGCAGTGAAACTAGTCTCCAGTTTCTGGGATCGCCTCAACAAGAATTATTCATCCATTCGCACACACAAAGATCTGGCACAAGACCTGTTTGGCTGGGCATTGAGTGATTTACTGAAGCTGTGCATTTCTGTTAAAGTGTGGAGGGATTTGAGTAACAACGGTTGGGTGGGCTGGGGTGAGGGGGAGGAATCATGAAGTCTGAGGAACATGGAGAGAGCTCTAGTGGGACAGACAGAAAGAAGAAGTCAATGGCTATGTTTGAAAGAACACAAAAGTTCCAAACGCTAATTCAATAGGAGCTTGTCCATCTTGGCCTGCCAATCATGCCCCAAGGATATAAAGTATAAGTAGCTGCTTTCATCGCACCATTTACAATTCTCACAGCATTCCTCCACCTCTACCTTTATATTTTATAACCCCTATAACAATTATTTACATTTATGCGTTTGGCAGATGCTTTTATCCAAAGCGACTTACAGTGTATTTATTACAGGGACGAACCAGCAACCTTCTGATTAACAGTTATGTGATTTAGCTCACTACACCACCACCACTAATTATTATTCATACTTAATGTATACTACCTACTATTTTTTACCCCGTCTCTCACTGGTTGTATAAACAGATAGTCCCACCCCGAAATCACATGATTGGTTGAGCCAATGTTACTTAATAGACCGTTTAAACAAAGTAGCTAACTACTTTTTCCAGCAAGTAGCGGTGTAGTGCGACCAAATGCTATGTCATGTTTTGGTCAGATTATAACTGATGGCCTTCTATGTTGCATATAAGCCAAACATCTACCGCAAAATGTCAGACAAACTTGAAGTGCATTCTGGCTGCTGCTAAGGCAGTGTCTTTCTTCTTCTTCTTTTGCAATGGCAGATCACAAACTAAAATATTGCATTACCGCAATCTGCTGGCAGCTTATTACGGCTCACGACAAAACGAGACTGTCTGATGACGATTATAGCCAACAACCACAGTTTGTTTACTTTTACAAGACATACAAATTGATAAAAGAACACCAATCTATGAAACAAACGTTTTAGACAATATGTTGTTAGTAGACAACATAACAGCAAATTTACTTGTACTTTTTAAATATAAATTTCAAAAAGTTATTATTGCCTTTTCAGGTTTTTTCCTGTTCTGAATGTTAATTTCTATTTCATTTCTCATTCACATTATAGTCATTTACTGCGACTCTTTTTTGGAACTGAACAAAGCATCCGGACGGGATGTCAGAATTGCCTCTAAATGTCAGGGAGATTTTTGTAGAGCAACCTCTGTATGTGACATATAAATCTTAAATTTGAGTGTTAATGGCAAAAAAGTCAGAAAACACAATGAACACGAAAACAGGTGAGGGGAGAAACATGTTCTGAGTCTCTATTCACATACAGTATTATCCATACTCAATATTATGTGACAAGCACAAAACATCCGCCCAAGGAGAGTTTGTCATAAAAATGTGATCTTTAGGGAAGTAGGCTACACCTGGGCACAGCAGCAGGACTGATTAGTGTGAAGTATAGTATACAAATATTTTTTTTGTATAGTATAAAAATTATTATTGTTGTTGTATTTTATTTTATGGCCATTATTAGGCTAACTGTATTAATGTTACCATTCATTAATTAATAAATGTTATTAGTGTACATTTTGTTATTAATATTATTGGTTTGATAACAACTGGTTTGATATTGCCTCATTAAGTAGCTTCAATGTAGCTAGCTACTTTTTGATAGTAATAGAGTAATGTGGGGCGGGTCCCTTTTCAGGCTAATCAAGCCTCCGAGAGGGATAAGGGCCAATAAGGGGTTACTCTGTGGAGGATGGTGCAGGAGAGAGAGTTTGTTTATGGGCATGTCCTTCATGTGTGTTTGTCTTTTGTTTAAGTTTATCATTAAAATATTATTTATATTGCCAAGCCAGTTCTCGTCTCCTCCTTTCCATTGAACTGCGTTACAAGTAGCTTGACTGTAGCTTAAATATAAATTATAAGTAACTTATAGCTTTGAAACTACAGTTTCAAAGTAGCTTTCCCTACAATGTGTCTGTCTGTTAGTCTGTCTGTCTGTCTAGGTGATGGTCTGTCAGACAATCTATAGCTTTTTGTCTTTCTGTATTATCTGTATAACCATCAAACTTTTAAAATTACTTCAAACATTTAGACAAGGCTTTGTCAAGCCATCGTCAGAGTTTGTCTTGACCAACCTTACCTATCTAGTTTGTAAAATTGTGGTATACGAAGTGAAGTAATTTTGTTTTTCATATATCATTTGGCAAATTGTACAAATTTTTTATTTTATTTATTTAAATATTTAAACTGTGACAGGGCGGAGGGCGGGGTGTGATGCTACACTCCCGGCCCCTAATCAGGCTAATCACACCTCAGAGAGGGATAAAGGCCGACTGCAGACTGCAGTGGGACAGAAAGAGAGATTTACGGGCAACTGTCTGACACCTTTGTGTGTTTGTCTTTTTGTTTAAGTTGCTTCATTAAAATATTATTTATATTGTCAAGTCGGTTCTCGCCTCCTCCTTTCCATTAATCCCTTTACAAGCACATATAAACTGCTAAATTAATAAACAAAACATTCAAGATTAAAAATAATTGAGAAAATGTAATTTTTGTAAATTTGCAATGTAATCACAGATTTATCCCAAAGTGCTGGCAGCTGAGTTACTTTTCAGATTTTTCTCAGGGGTCTGGTATGAAACATAGAGAGGCCTCTTTAAAAGGGGTCTAGAATCTCAGGACACATCCTAATAGTAATGGAAAGAAAACACAACGTTACCCGACAGCTCAGGTCCACACTAAACAGACCAAGTAAGGGCTGATGAACTCTACAGTTCAGTGTGTGTGTGTGTGTGTGTGTGTGTGTGTGTGTGTGTGTATGTGTGTGTGAGAGAGATGAGAGTGAAAGAGAGAGAGAGAGAGAGAGAGAGAGAGAGAGAGAGGAGGCGCAAGGGTGCTTTTCAATTGAAATTGAAATACATTAAGGATATTATAGACATTGTTTGATGTTCTTAACCTATATACTTTAACCAACGTCTTTGCTTTAATTCGTTATTTTGTTGTAGTAACGTGTAGGTCTCTTTGAAATTACTGAAATCATTTGGCGAAGTGATATGGAACTGTTATGCGGTCAAGACCTGGAACTACTTCATAGCCCTGCATTTACTGGAAAATAACTGCACACCTTAGAACATCCGTGAACCAATCAGAATCAAGCATTCAACAGCCGCGTAATATAAATGCAAACATATTCTGAAAGGTTCTCAGCTGTTTGTGTGCAAGGTGCTAAAAGACAGGAAAAAACTGCATCCCGTCTGGATTTAATGGAACGATGGAGGAGAAAAATGCAGGAATGCAGGACTTGCATCTGAGTTGCAAAGACTGTGATACTGTTTTTGTATCCTATCAATATCAGCATTTCTTGAGATAAACTCTGCATATTCTGTAAACCACAGCCACAACAGAAGCTATTGAAACACACACACAGACAGAGTATGCAAGCCTAAGCATCTGTCACACACTAACAGGGAAGAGGTTAGCCATATATATTTGCCTTGCCCTATGTGCATATAAACTGTCATAAACTGTGAGCAGGAGACACATAATCAAATGGACTGAACTGCACACACACACACACATACCAAAGAACATACACACACTTCTGTTTTTCTTTCACATGTGCTTATGTTGAATCTGTCTTCCTTGAACACACACGCACACACACGCACACGCACGCGCACGTCACACATGTTCGTGAGGTTATCCTTGTGAGGACTCTCCATAGACATATTGATTTTTATACTGTATGAATTATAGATTCTATCCCCTAAACCTAACCCTCACATAAATCTTTCTGCATTTTTACATTTTCCAAAAACATTGTTTAGAATGTTTTTAAGTGATTTGAATTATGGGGACATAATTGAGGAGAAATGTCCTCATAAACCACAATTATAGCATAATAACAAACCAGTTTGTTACCTAAAAATAGTCTTCGTAAACCATTAAACCTGCCCATACTGACACACACACAGAGAGAGAGAGAGAGAGAGAGAGAGAGAGAGAGAGAGAGACACAGAGAGAGAGAGAGAGAGACACAGAGAGAGACAGAGAGAGACACAGAGAGAGACAGAGAGAGAGAGCATGGAGCAGCAAAAGCAACCATGTGAGGGTTTCTTGGCAGAAAATCAAAGACCCAGTTCAGTTAGTGCTTGAAGCTCAGTGCTGAAGCAAACCTCTCTCAAACTTCATCTTCAATTGGCTGCGTGATGTTTTAAAAATTACTGAACATTATTTATCAGCATTACTTGCTTGCTGAGGGAATCTAGGCCATTCTGTCAAAAGGTATCAGAATAGTGTCAGATCAATGTGGGAAGCTTCGCACTTAAACACCTGCACGACTGTCACACCGTAAAGCAACTGACACTACACACTGGTGCACATTACCCACAGGCCCAAACAAGTCAGTGTACATGAGTTTCAACAGTTGTTGATTGAGAGGGAATATGCTGTAGATACAATCAGAATACAAATATATATTTGGGCGACAATATATTTGTTCTACAACCAGAACTTTATATTTATGTGTGCAACATTAAATGTGTGCGTATTGATTAGTGGTATCAAGTAGGATGTTTTCTTTCTAAGTGCGCAATTATTGAAAGAGTGCCAATTGATGATGTCACCCATTGTGTTCTTTACATGGTTAGCAAATTCAGCACAACCAGCCAATGACAGAAGAGGTACATGAGTGACTCTGGTGATGCTGTAGAGAACACAATGCAAACAGTGGAGGAATCGTGCAGTGTGATTGGTCATTAGGCTAACTGTCCCAATACAGATCATGATTTTTAGAATAGGAATTAATCAGAGGTTGTGTTTCATGACACATTTTATGAAATGGACATGACAGATGATTCGCTTTGTTTCAGTTTTAAATGGTAAGCCTTTTTGCAGGTGATTGCACAAGTGCGTGTGCGTTTTTAGCATGGAATTTTGCTGATTTAACAGTTAAATTTGGAAACCATTTAGTTTAGTTTCTAATTTGAGATTTGTGTCTACTTCAGCAGTGTTGAAACTTGTGGGCATCATATGAGCATCTTATTTTAGCGAGAGTCTGTGTGTCACTTCCTCTTTGCCCTCTCACATTCTCGCACCCACAAACACACTCATATTTACTTGGAACTTTCTTTTACTCATCTAAATGGGAAACTCTCATAGACTTCAATTGATTTTATATAAAACTTATTATATTTATTATGGACTAAATCAAACCCAAACCCTATCTCTAAAAGAAGCATTTTTGCACTTTTTAAAAATGTAAATAACAGCATTTGCTTATTTAATGAATAGATTTTCCAATTAAAGATGTCCCCAAAGCAAGGTTTTGTCAGTTTCAGCTCTCTTTTGGTGACAGTTTTGCCCCAAAACTATAGTTAAGTGACACACACACACCCACACACAATGCTCTGACTGAGGGACATGGAGCGCATCGCGCACACCTCAGAAGAACTCTGAGTCTTGAAGTGCGGCCAGCGTTCGCAATGTCTCGTTCCCTTCGTCTCAGGGAACCGAGGCTACATACATAACCGAGACGTTCCCTTGCGACTCAGTACACATGACATTGCATTTGCTAACGCATACGGGGAACAGAATCCCATCATGCCACACTACACGACATACTTCCAGAGAGGAAACATGACACTGCAGTCCTGCGGGACGGCGACCGACATGAGTATGCCGTAAGTGAGTGACCCTCATGTTGGGCCAGAAGGGGAGCACTCAGAAGGAATATAAGAACTATAGTCATATAGTATGAATTAACCCCTTCACAAACCTTGAAGACTTAAATCCAGACTGCAGTAACCATTCACCAAGATGAGATTGTGTAAGTTCACCTGGAGGAGACCACTCGATATCAAGCTCTTCGACCACCCTTGAAAGGATGCAAAGCATCTGCTTGTCAGTGGCACATACACTCTCCTTGTCCTCGCTGGGGGAAGGGGCGATAGCATCATCCACTGACCGCTTGCCTGATGCAGCGAGAGACGTGACATCATCATCATCCCCAGCGTCAGAACTGCCAAATGAGATGAGGTTGTGCCCTCCTGCAGAGGGCCAGAGCTCGTCACGCCCATAATGTATCGGCATAGACGCGTTACATGGAGATTGAGGGGCTGCAGGGGAGCGGAGAGTCTTCTCGTTGCCATGAAGATCCCGCCAGTTGACTCGTTTTGAAGGAAGTAAATCTGAGGAATGGTGTTTACGTGCCTGCTTTTATAGCAGACAGCTTTGTGCCTAAAAGGGCGGGGCACAAACACCATAGCCAATATTAGAATATTGGCATTATTGTAGAGAGATTTCAACTAGATTGTGTGGAAGGACACTCCCCATATGCATTAGCAAACGCAATGCCAAGTGTACTGAGTCGTAACTGAACACACACACACACACTCATACTCACAATCAAATAGAGAGTGTGTGGGGTGTGTGTGCTGAAAGAGGAAATCCCCTTCACACTATTAGGCATGATTCACACATCTCGCAGCTGTGGTACAAAGGCAATATTTTTTATTTTTGCACCCATATTAAAGTGTCATTTCCATCCCACAAGCGTCACTAAATGGAATTGCAAAAATATTGACTGTTTCCAAACAGCTTCCCCAAACACTCTCCCGTTTGCCGTTGTTCAAACAACCAAGTAGCCCAACCTCAAAATCATGCTATTCGTTAAATGGGGCCTGCCAATAAACCTTAAAATACACACTGTTTTAAAAGTATAGCCACAAGACGTAACAATTTGTTGACATGACTTTACTGTGCTAAAACCGCTTATAGGTTTTGTAGTAATCCATACCACGCCAGTGGTTTAATCCATGTCTGACGCAATCTAATCAGTTTAGGGTGAGAGACCAAAATATAACTCTTACTTATTTTATTTTTTTTACTATAAATCTTGACATCAGCAGTCTCCTTCGCAACCATGATTGTACACTTGCGTTGTGTAATCGAGCTTGAAATCATGATCGTGCCTAGAGACTGCAATGGCAAGATGTACAGTGAAAAATTAATTACATTTTGGTCTATTCTCAACCAAAACTGATTCAAAAAAAAATTCAGAAGACTTGGATTAAACCACTCGAATGGTATTTATTAGTTTTTTACTGCCTTTATTTGCTTTTTGGAGCATTTTTGGGGGGGATCTGATCACCATTCATTTGCATTGTATGGACCTACAGAGCTGAAATATTCTTCTAAAAATCTTTGTCAGAAGAAAGAAAGTCACCATACACATCTGGGACGGCTTAAGGGTGAGTAACTGATTTGAGAATTAAATTTTTGGGGGGTAAACGGAGATTATCTGTATACAGAGATTAATTTTAAGTATATTAACAGTGACATTTAACAGTTCTGTAATTATCTCTCCTTTTCTCTTTCAATAACTGACCAATGCCGCCAGTATCTAAACCCTTTTAAATGAGTGTGTGGATCTTTATAGACATTCATTAAAATCCGACGGTTTGGCTGGTTAATGACTCTGGTTTCACTGCTACTGGCCTTACATTAAGCTCTATGCCGACTGCAGCCCACCGCATTATGATGAAGCAGCATTCCAGCAGGACTCACCACGGCAACCAGAATCTGCCGCGGGCTGTACGCTGTTTTTACATGGGCTTGTAAAGACCCCAACTTCCTGTTTTGAAGCCCTGGGTAGGATCAGAGGCCTATTGCAGCTCTCAGATGAATGTTTCATACTAACGTTAGCTAACATGTTCTAAAACATCACAAAGTCAAGATGTATGATAATGTTTGATAAAATCAGAGATTTACTGGCATTACGGCATTTATCCGATTATAAGGTTTACCAGCGTTGCATTGTCATGACAACAAAGTTGGAGTTATCAAGTGGATATAACTTCATACCGGTTATGTTTAAAAGTGTTTTTATCACACTAAGATCATGATAATGTGGTATATGTTTACGTCTTTTGGCTATATTCTTGAAACTGTGTATATTTTAACGTGTATGGACTGGCACTATTCACTTTCACTGTAAGTGCCTTACTGTAAACACAATTTTTGATTTTATTTTTAATAAAATGTCAAAATTATTTCTGAGGTAACATCATGTCACAAATGCTGCCAATGAGCTTAATTTGCATTGAACCCTGAACATTTCTTTTAATCAGCATCAATGTATGTATGCTTGAAATTATGGTCCCAGAATAATCTCAAGAATACAATTGTTTAGTAACATATACTGTTCATACAAGATCATTGTGATCTTCTTCAGATGTGTTCAAACAGTGCTAAAAATATTATTTTCCTTCAGAGTTCATGTCTTTGCTAAAATGGATGATTGCCTATGCAATGTTACCAGATCCCAAAGTCAACACAGGCCCAAATCCCACAGAAGAGCCGAAAAGAATTTAATTTTCTGTCAATCCAATGTTGGCTTCTTAACAAGTGTGTATCTACTGTATGTGTGCGCCAATATTTTTTCATCCTTTCATTCTCATTGACCTTTTAGCCTATGTATGTATTTTATGACTAAAACACCTGATGTTGCTATAACAATGCAAAAAGCACTTACTAATTTGCTTGAAGTGTAAATCTGTCCCCCTTTCCTGTTTAATTAATCAATCGCACGATCATGCAGAATATCTCAGGTTTTTAAATCCATAAGGATCTCTTTCTCAATGGTGATGAGACAGTGATGACAGCAAGACAGTGATGTCTCGTCAGCAAGATCTCACGCTCTTCGCTTTCAAATTACGTACATTGTTTAAAAGGTGATTGATTCACTCAAGGCCAGCTAGAAGGCCTGGACTGAGACCACACCCACAAAAACAAATAAATCAGACTGATTAATTGATAAATCTGACATAAATAATAAATTAGGATAATAAATAGGATAAACATTTAGTTTTCTAAGTGTAAATTAGGCTGCTTGACCATTCAGAGTCAGATCAAGTTTTGAAAAGTAACCGTGTACCATGATGAAACAAAATGTATTGCAGGCAAAATTTAAGTCACAAATATTAGATATGGCTTTCGTGCATGGACGAGTTTTTAAAATGTCAATTGGTATTATTAGTTGACTGCCACATAATGTATGATGGGTATACGGTGTCTTATTCAATGTGAAACTGTGTTTTCTTAATGGCATGAATCTCACTGAAGGACAAGACTTAAAATGCACAGACCGCCACTGGTATGCACACATACTGCACTATGCAGTGTAGCAATATATCAAAATTTGATGATATGCGATATACAGAATATCTCTAATAATATTTAGTATTTGCTCTAAAATGAAGAGGTCTTGACATGTTTTTTTTTTTATGTTCCTCAAGGTTCACTAATAATATTAATAAAGTTTTTTGCACAAAATACAATCATATATTTATAAAACATGAGCATTTTCCAAACTCATTCTGACCCTGTCAGAAATGCTTGGTTTTGGTGCTGCTTCTCCTTTAAGGCTTGACAGTAAATGCCCACTGTTATGATTGGCTCTCTTCTCTTGACTGACCTGCTCTCTACTTGCCATCTCACTGCTCACTGCTACTGGTCAGGGCTATGGAGGTGCTAAGGTAAAGTTGTTGCTAATGTGTTGTTGTGGAGGCAGTTAGATGCAAATGTCTTCCACAGTGTGACATCACAATATGGAGGAAGTAGAGAATGAGTCGTTTTGGCAGCTTGGTTTCCTCATGTGATGACCCCATTAAAAGGTGGTTCTCTTTCTTCAGTAATTCAGTACCATCCTTTTGATCTAACAGCCATTGTTCCAAGTACTGTAAATTCAAAATGTGGGATGTCAATTGTGACAATTTACAATTTCATATTAAATAAATTTAAATATCCAATATATATTGTACGTTACTACTGTGCGTACAGTAATAAACAGCAGTGTTTACTTACATACTGTATATTTTTAAAGCTGCACTACGTAAGACTATTTGGTTAAAAATAATAAATAAAACATATTGCCATTATTAACTGAGTGCATAAAAAAGCAGTGTTCAAAACAATGTCCTTACCTTACCCCGATTCACTACAGTAAGCTCATAAAAATTATTTTTATTTTGAGCTGTTGGTTCGAATTTGGCACAAAATCTCTGGCTTATGTCGTTCATCCTTACATCATGTCTGTAAACACGGGAAAGAAGTTCTATCAGGAAGATTCGCAGACTTTAAGATTTAAATTTAAGACGACATTTATTTGATGAATATAAAACAGAAAAGTAATGTCTCTCTTTGGTGTAAGCCCCGTCTGGCGGTCCGAAGAATTTTTACTTGGAACCATCATATCATGCAGGAGATAGTAGGCAGGGGCGAGGAGCCTACCCCCGTGCAGGATGGGACTCAACTGGTGGTGGTGGGGTGGTGGAGGTTGCCATGTTAGCACATTGAAACAGCAATTTGTCTGCCAAATGCATAAATGTAAATGTAAATGTCATGCTTTTATAAATCGAACATTATCTTGTGTTAAATGTTCACGATGTATCTATATTGTCAGAGGAAGTTACTGTGTACTGTGTAATATGTATGACTTCTGAAATGTACATCTTGTAATTGTTATATTGCATATTTAAGTATATTATTTTCATGTTTAACAAAGTATATTTTATCCCCATTATTATTGAATTTTCGTTTAATGTTTTTAGTTTAAAGTGTAATTGTGTGCAGTGAATAGACGTACTATTGTGGTTCACTTGCATTATCAACTGAGGCTGTAAATATACCACCTTTCTTTTCTCTGCATTGCGATAATGAGAATTAGGGGGTACAATTTGCAGATCTGTCATTAAAATAGCCACAATGCAAAAAATCGGAATGGCCCTAAAATGACTTTTTATATATTTATTTTGCTTAAATCTTGGAGTAAAACAGGACCAGGATATTTTCTGAGGGATTTGTGAGAATCAACCACAAAATGAGAGTAACTAACGTTTAAATCAGGAATGCTATGGTAGGTTCATTATATCGACCGGCCTAGTGTGTAGCTGTGGTTTTGGATGATTTTGTGTGTTTGTGTGAGTTCTATGGCATCATCAGACACTCCACTAATCCTATGTAAATTCCCACGATCCCGTTCAGCTGTGTCCTGCCAAGAGCCTCTTCTTCCTGCAGAGCTGTGACCCGGCGTTCCCACACCCAACTGCACAACTAAATCTCCCTCTCTTTCATTCCCACACACCCTTTTAAAGAGCTCTTTCTCCCTGCGACCCTCCTACTGCATGGCACTTTTTTATTTTGCTTATTTTTCTTCTCACTATCCCACCATTCAGTCATTTCCACAACCTCTGCTCCCTCTCCATACCTCTCTTTCATTATTCATATTGCTCTTTCACCCGGTTGAAAAGGCCAGCTTACACCAGAATGAATTCCCATGCTGTTAGAGCTGGCCTAGTCTCGAATAGCCAGACTTTTGACTAGTGACATGAAGTCTGGTACAATTCACAGCTTATTTTGACCAAGAACTACCCACTTACATAGGAAGAGTCTGACCGACATTAAATGTAACCAACCCTTTGCTAATCCCCATTATGCCCACTGAAATGCCCACTGTATGGCACTAAAAAAACAAGTTAAATATTCAGAGTGTCTATCCGCACCCCGGTGTAAATAGCATCTGCCACAAAGAGCAGCTATTTGCACCCTAATAGCTTGGTGGACCCACAGTAATATATGTCAAACTAACTAAAAGATGTCACTGCTGTGGCATGGGGTGTAAAGACAGTGTGTGATTGTGTACTGTTGTCCTAACAACTGTGGTTGGTGTTTATGTAGTTTGTCTGTGGGACACAGTAATGTTAATATTTAAATATGGGTGCAATTAGTATCTAGCATTATTTGCACCAGGGTTGGGGTGCAAATAATATTTGCCACTATTTGCACTGGGGGTGTAAATAGCATATACTATTATTTAGACCAGGGTGCAAATAGAATCTGCCTTAAATATCCCAAGCAGGTGAGGTTTGCAATGCTCTATCGAGCCTTAAATCAACAAAAATGACCTTCCTACCCTAAACCTTCAATCTAAACCTAAACGATGGTGTCAGAAAGAGCAACTGTGAGATGAAAAACACAACTGCTCACGAAACCACATCATGTTGTGGTGCTTCTGTGACACTTTTAGCTCACGTGTCGACTTGCATGCTCTTCAGGACGCAACACTCTATCAGTTGAACAACCATGCAATTTGATCACACTGACCAAGCTTGAATGTTGTAAATGTTGTTGGCTAAGTAATGCAAATGCTAAAATATATCGTCTTACAAGTCATGCGCCTTAGTAAAAGAGATTTTATGTCATACGATAGCATTGCGTGAGGAGCAGGGTGAAAAGTAAGCGTTTATTAACTGATAATCTGCCGTTTTACTTGTGGTTTGTGTGAAAGAGAATAAAACTTATTGTTGTTGTAGCACCTCTAGTGTTCATTTCACCAGGAGACTGGCATGATACAGACAACAAGCTACGTAAACAACACTTTGCAAAAATGTAGAAGTAAATACATGTGATTCTATGAGACCACATTGAATATGTAAGTATTTCTCTATTCCAGAACAGAAACAGAACCAAGGCTTCAGGCAACTTACTGTCAACTTAGCCAAACACTTTCAGCAATTGATTCCAGTCCATTACTAGCATAGCATCAGTAGTGTTAACATCAGTTGCATTAGCAGTGTTTAAAGTGTCCACAGTGGCAGCAGGAGCTGCATTAATGGTGTGATAGAAACTAACTCTATCACTCTGTATGTAGAATGTATTTGACCTCACAGAGTTGTCAAAACATTTGCGATTGTTAATGTTAAGTGTGTTACAAATATAATGACATTTTGATTCCAGATTCAACAGTTGTGACAGTTTTGGTTAGCAATAAGGTAGCTAGCAACAAAACCACAGAGGAGACCACAAGAGGAGGTTTTAAAATACATCAAAAGGTTTAATGGATGCCTAAGCTCTATATTGTGGTTCAAGCAAAGTTTGGTCAGGAAAATCATAACCTGGCTCTGATAAACCAGTGAGAGCACTAGAGGAGATGCTAGCGTTGAGGTTCAAAATTTGGACTGGTAAGGTTCCATGCTCTTCTTTTCAGGATTAAAGTGTCCATTAAATAAAAACAAAGAAAGTATTAACCTTAAATAGCATCTAGTCCCATAGAATGAATGTTACCATAACAACATTTTTGCTAACTGACCTTTACATGCTGCGTTCTACATTTCACTGCAGTTTCCTTGTGAAATGAACACTAAAGGTGCAACAGGAATGTGTTTTATTCACTTTCACACAAATCCACGACAACAACGGCTGATTATGACTTTATAAACACTTAGTCTTTACACACTTTTAAGTCATGATATTCAAACACTTTTACTCTAATGCATCATTTGAAGAGCGATGCATTTTAGCGTTTGTATTACAGACACACCTTCATTTACTGCAATGTGATTGGCTTGCGCGGTAGCTCACCTCATAGAGTGTTGGACTTTTGTACTTGAAAGACTGCGGGTCAAGCCCAGCCATGCATGTGAGAGGAAAGGGTCATGGAAGCAACAAGAAATGACATAGGAGCTTCAGAAAATGTGCATTTCATGACGAGTTTGCTTTTTAGACACGGTTAAGTTTAGGTGTTGGTTTACAGTAAGGTCTGTTTTGTTTACCTCTCATTTGCTTTTAGAACACTAGTGGTAAGTTTAGGTAACAGTTTTAAGTTAGGGAGGTACCTTTTTCTCATTAAAACCTCAATCTAATATTCACGTTAAAAACCTTGTCTGATTACGACACCATTTCACTCGCTTTTGGCGCCCCTGCTGGATGTATCTGGATATTGCACTAGGAAACTGCAGAGAAATGTGTGATGAAGCATGTTATTTAGTTTTGCAACAATGTTGCCATGATCACATAATGTTCATGAGATCAGGCTGTTAAATAATTACCTGTTGCTGTTTTGGCATGTGATTTAGAGCATTTTTATTTCTCTATACTTAAGAGTTCACTCTATGAAGAAAATTGTTTCATTATTTACTTTTCCAAACCCATATGTTGGTATTTGTCGCAGCACACGAAAGGAACATTTTTGAGAGATACTGTACCATAAAAGTAGTCAATAAGTCTACATCATGTTTTATTGGTCCTTTTTGGAGTATAACAGCCAGGTCACTATGAACGGTAATATAGGAAAGAGCTGCAAAAGATTCTTCAAAAATTATCTTTTTGTGTTCCACAGAAAAAATAACAGCACATAAGTTTAGAACAACATGAGTGTGAGTAAATAACTTTCATTTTTGAAAACTATTTTAAGTATTTTTTTATTTTTTTTCCAATATGAATACAACAACAACAACAATTGTATCCTCTCTGAAACTTCTAAATGTTTTATCTACCAAAGAGATACATACAATGGGCAAGACTGTACTTTTTAACCACAGCAGAAACCTTCTCATAGTGAGTGGAAACCCTTTTCAAATGTCATATTCTTAGATCTAAGGGTAACATGAGCTATTACCACAAAACCCACTTGAGAATACCATTTTGTTCCCCTCAATTGATTCATTTCAAAATATTTAAATAATGTTCCATGTCTGAATCACCCAGTGAAAATATGCCACCACTTCACTTGTGACCCCATTTGACAGGCTCTAGAAGACTTTAAAATGTAGACAACACCATAAACATATGTTTAAATCCACTTTGAAATCCATATATTTTAAGTGTTTGATTTAATTTGTGCTCGAAGTGGGCCAGTATGCCGTACTGGCAAATATGTGTGATGCTTTTCACAGTACCTGGAATTATTCTTGCATACAGGTAGCTCACATCAATTTCTCTCTTCTCTTCTTTCTCCACATAACAGTCTGTCTTGTCAATTAGACAAAAACTGCAATACTTTATGTAATATTCTGCACATTTGCTCATCTTATTCTGGAAAGGAAGCATTCAGATTTAAAGATTACAATTCAGTTGTTTTTAAAGTATGTTTCGGGGTGTTTAGCACCAGCATGATGTGCATCAAAACTGATAGTTTGCAGCTACCTGACGCGCAGTTTTTAAATATCTTTAGATCTAGCGGGAGGACTAACAGCTGTACATCATTGCACCATTAGCTGGGTAACTCCTAGCTAATCACATGTAAGTCATTGCTTTATAAGACCCATTTATAACCCCACCACCACCAGTTGAGCCCCGTCCCACACGGGGGTAGGCTCCTCGCCCAGTAACTACATAAGGAGTGTCCAAAACATTTATATGTTTTTTAACAGACATAAAAAAAAAATCATCAGGGTGAGTAAATGTTGACAGAAAGTTAATTCTTTAATGTACCAATAATGAATCAGCATCTCTCTATGGAAAACCCCAAAAAACACTTTCCTGTTTCATCTGTCCATCAGATGCTTTACTAGACTCCACCGATGCAGAAATGAATGCTGGAGCTCAGAGCTGCTAAAGACCAAACCTGAGCCAAGCTCGTTAATAATGGCTCGACTTCCCCTGGGATGGAGCCAGATGGTAACATATGGTCTGAGCGCAAACACACACACACACACATGCAGCTGTAATCTTATAGTTCCAAAGCATTCAGCATGACTGAGAGCAGTATTAGAAACAGCTGGAGACACCTGGACTACGAGAAAGATTGAGAAAGAAAAAAGTGAGAGCGTACAGAAGTATGTTCTCACGCTGGGTGGTACATGTGTGTGAGACAGGTTTTCTGTGTGCGAAAAGTGTGCATGAAATGTTCTGGTTTGCATTCTCTTGTGTGTTGTGTGGGCCTCACCTTCATGTTGTTCCAAACCCATTACTTTTTCTTTCTTTTTTTTCAGTGGAAAAGATGTAATGACATTAATGTTGACTATGTCACCATTCACTTTCATTGCATGGGGAAAAAAGGGCAGCGTTTTTTCAATTTCATCTTGTGTTCAGCAGAATAAAGCCATACATTTTACATTTTTAAATGTAAGCATCATTTGGCAGAAGATTTTATCCAAATCGACATAAGGATGAGTAATCAACTTGATTTTAATCTTTGGATGAACTATTTCTTTAATTTATAAACAGTGTTTTGGGACATGATAGCTGGTTTTTAGTGGGATCAATTTTTTTTTTAAAACAGCTCACCTTTAAGAGAGCTTGTGAATGGAAATATAGGTGCCAATAGAAAGTTTTGGTATTGTACAGTTTTCTTTGAAATAAAATCTTTTATTTATGTATGAAGTTTGGGTTTAGAGAAGGAGCTGTCCAGCCAAAAAATACTTTCTCTTTCAACTCTCTGGGGGTTTTCTACACTGCAATCTCTTCAGTGCATCACATGCTGTTTTGGAAGTATGAAAGGCAATGTTTAGAGTCAAGGAAATCTCCAGAGATAATTTGTTGGGACCATGTGCTACATATTACACAATTTTTGTAAGAGTGCTAAATCTAAGCACAATTTTCATGCTATGTGTAAAGCGCAAGTGGGCATGGGTGGGAGGGTTTCTGTGGGTGCATGCACGCAAACTGTGGGTGCGTCGTATGCTAATAAAGTGTTGCAAAGCATAATTTGATATTTTCCTGAAAAATAGACATTTCAAAAGCACGTCTGTTTTCAGCACAAAGTCTAAGTTTGGAGATTCCATCAGCGGGCGATAATAAACTTTGTGTCCAAACTCTGAAAATAAAATGGACCATCAAATTATGTCCTTGCCGTTTTATGAAACAAAAATTTATGAGATTTGGGTTAAACTATCTATAGGTCATGGTTTATTTTAAAATGATTATTATTATTATGTTTATATTTACAATTTTTTTTTATTATCTCATTTGTATTGGTCTTTTCCTACCTGTTGTCATACAGCAATTCTGAAGCCGCATCAAAAAGGGTCGGTAGAAGGGTAAGATAATTGAATTTTACTGGAGGCGTTTATCAGGGACTAAAAACGAAATGTTTTTCATTTTGGTTCATTCAGAGCAAAATTAATAGATTTTTTTCGTTCCTATTCAGAAGTTCTGCAGCCCCCTTTCCAAATGGTTACCAGTTAGAGCTAAATAAAAGAACGGTTAATAACAATCATTTTAAAATGACAGAACTCTACGCTAAGGTTGGGTAAAATACTAATTGTAGTGTTGCCAGATCTCGCAACAGAAACAAGCAACCTGGTCTGGAAATACAAGCCCAAAATAAGCCACTTGCCTCACCAAAATAAGCAAAAACATATAATTTATTAACAGATCTGCTTGTCAGTCAAAACCCGGCAGCAACAAGTCTGTACACTGCATCATATCTAACAATAATTCAGTGAAGACATTGAAATAACTGAGAAATTAACTTTTTTAGGTTTTTATGAACGGTAAATGGTCTGCACTTATATAGCGCCTTTTTTAACCTTAGCGGTGTCCCATGAACCCAATCTCACACACACACTCACACTATGGCGCTAGCCTGCCATTGGGAGCAACTTGGGGTTCAGTGTCTTGCCCAAGGACACTTCGGCATGTGGAGTCACGTGGGCCGGACTCGAACCGCCAACCCTGCGATTAGTCATTTTATTATCATTATCACTCTGGAACAATTGAAAATCACTTTGTTCCCACTTTCAATTGCATTCTGCAAAAAATGTAATGCATTTTAGGTTTTGTTGTTTTTGTACCATTTTTAGTCCCTGGTGGTTTTATAGTATTTTTTTTTGACGACTTTTCATTTTATTTGAAGTGTTATTTGAATTTAGAAATATTTTTGGTTTAAGATGTTTGTGTTTTAATAAAAAAAATTTTTTTTAGGCAAAATCAACCAGTAGAAGTGAAGTGCATACAAAAAAAAAAAAAACTAAAAAAAATATCCCTCCATCCACACAGCCTGACACTTGATAAATGTAATTAATAACAATTAAATCCTCTTTAATTTAATGGAGCCTACATACAAATCCTAACAACATTTTCCATGTGTATAAAAGGAGCATGTCATGTAAATATGTCTGAAATTCAATAAGGATGCAGTTAATGCACAAAAGAAAGTAGGTCCATATTTCTGTTCTAAAATTCATAGCATACAGCCCATTTACACAACCAACTTCTTATGAATGAGCTGTATTGTTTATATCACTAGTGCATGACAGGCAATGGACTATAGAAAAGGATGCAGATGGTGCAATAACCACAGAGTTAAAAATGCAATCAAACCAACCCATTAGTGCTATGCAATTGCACTTGCACCTAGACTCAGTGCACGCTTGAATGTAAATACCAAAACTTCATGGCCATGCCCACTGACGTTTTATGTATGACTGATGGCATAGCTCTGCATTTAGCGCTAGTGCTCTTAAAATTGGGCCCTCAGAATCACTAGAAATCAGAAAAAATTGATTGTGTTTGATTTGGGTCCTGTCCTTGTTGATGCTGAGAATGAAATATAGTGACCATGTCCTGGCCTTTGGATTTATCTGACATCATTGAATCATTCACACTGCTCAGCTTTACACACAAACATACACACTGTTAAAAGCTTCTTTGCTTGATGGCAGCAACATCATTGGCATTCTATTGACATGTCATAAATCTGACTGACTACACCTCATATTGAGATCAGTTTCAGGCGATCAGATCTATTCAGATCAGATTTATTTTCTATAGCTATGTCCCAAATGCCGCACTATACACACTATGTACTTACAATATACAGTACACATTTTAATGGTAGTTCCACCTAGTGAAATTCTAGCAGTGCAAAGCTTACAAATTGTCACCCAATTTAAAGCAATTCCACAAAAGAGAGTTTTTTTATACACTGCACAAATTGTCTAGTGTTTTTCCACCTACTTTTGAAAATAATCACCCCTATCATTGGCTGTTAAAAACAATCGGCTGCTGTCCAATAGTACATTTAGTGGCTTTTTGCATCATTGCATTTCTATTTCCAAATACACTTCTGTTTGTCGCTCAATCACAATAAATTGAAATGCAATGCAACAAATTAATGACAATAAATAGCATCATGTTGAAAGCCTCAGCACCTAAAGTTAACAAATGCTCACTATTTACTGCATCCTTACACAGAGAACATAATGCAAGAACAGATAGATGGAATACAAATGTCTGCAAAGATGGAAAACAGGAAATAGCTGTTCCAGTGAAGGTTGGGATGCATGAATGAACAGATGATAGGAGATTGAATGTGCAAGTTCTACAGATGTTCTTTCAGTTTGTGTGTATCTTGAGTCCAGGCATACAGTACTTTATTTTTGATGCAATGGCTGAGATTATAGCCAGCTCAGCAGTTTCCTGGTGCTAGTGTGGGTGCAGATGCAACGTACATTCAATTTGGGATTGTATCTATGGGACCAATGAACTTGGACACCTGTGGTGGTAACCTCACAAAGTTTGAGACATTAAAATGCCAAGCAGTCCTCAAAGGATTCGTAAAGATTTGTTCATCTCTAAAGTTATATACTGTATATGTAATGGGCTTTACGCTTCAGATACTGTCAATACGTTGATATTGGATATTTCAGTGTCCGTCCAACACTCCATGTGAGCGCAGCGTAGTTCTAGCGGGAAGACTAGCAGCTGTACATCATCACACCATTAGCTGGGTAATTCCTAGCCAATCGCAGGTAAGCCATTGCTTTATAAGTCTGCTCACAATCTATCACATTGCTGTTTCAGTGTGCTAACACGGCAACCTCCACCACCCCACCACCACCAGTTGAGCCCCGTCCCGCACGGGGGTAGGCTCCTCGCCCCTGCCTCCTATCTCCGGCAGGATATGACGGTTTCGAGTACTACTCCCTCGGACCACCAGACGGGGCCTACGCCAAAGAGAGACATTACTTTTCTGTTCTACATTCATCAAATAAATGTCATCTTAAACCTCACTCAAGCCTGCATGTCTTCCCAATAGAAATAGGTTTCTATGCACTTTAAGGGGCTTAAGAGTAGTGCCATCATGCGATACGTCATACGTGCCAGTGAGCATGGCCATGAAGTTTAGTATTTTCGTGCAAGCATGCGCTAGTTGATTTTGTGAGGTCAGACCAACAGACTTTGAAAATGCGATTGAAGCTTGGTTTTGTCCAGCATGTATACACGTTAATCGAACCCCAATTGGCCTTGATGTTGCTCTGCACCCTTTAACACTTCCTGAGCTGATGTCCTTCCTTCAAATATTCAATTATTGGGTCATGTAAACTTGGAAAGAGAGATGTAGACAACAGATGTATCTTGACTAAGCAAAAACTTGTACATGTAACTGTATTGAGCATATAATTTATGTACAAATATCTATGAATAGGAATTCGATTTACCCAAATGCACTACATGAACAGACAGAATTCTAATGTGTGAGTGGGCTGTAATGCGTTCCAGCCATCTTTGGGTGTGTGTGCGTTGATGGTCTATATTTTAGACTCTTTTTCAGAGAAGAGGAGGTGTATGGTCATGTAATCAATCATAAATCGCTCTATCACTGTCCAGTGTGTTTATATGAGAGTGACCCACTGTACAGGGTGTGGACAGATTAAAAAGCCTGCTTCTGATTAACCCACCGCCCCAAAACAGGCTCCAAACAGGGTGTGTATTGAGGACATTTGGGAGTGGGATCGTTCACATTTAGAATGAGTTATGAACGTTAGAGTGAGAGAAATAAATAAGAGTGTGATATACGAATGGAATGAACAATCCAATCCAACACGCTCTCAGAGGAAATCCAAAGACCTTGACTGCCAAGGAACAGCACTAAATTACAGCACGCTCATACGGTTGTAGCTTCATTGTAAGATAAAATGCCTGGATAAATACGATTAACATTTCAGGAACCAGTCTGTGACATGAAATACAACATGCACTCACACTTGATTAAGCAAACACAACTGTGCTTTCTATCGGACAGAAATATACTTTACACAAGTACACAGATGCATACCCCTGGCCAATGTACTGCCATGTTGTCTATGCTTAACATGCATTCTTGTGGCTGAAACGATCCTCAGTACTCAAGGGGTCAAATGAGTTACCTACAAATGTATATGCTATTAAACCAGATATGTTATCTGTTCATCAGGTGCTTTACTAGACTCCAGACGCAGAAATGAATGCTGGAGCTCAGAGCTGCTAAAGACCAAACCTGAGCCAAGCTTTTTAAGGCTTTCTCGACTTCCCCTGGGATGGAGCCAGATGGTAACATATGGTCTGAGTGCAAACACACACACATGCAGCTGTAATCTTATAGGAAGCTAGCTATAAGCATGTCAGCTGTTTTAACTAACTTGCAAGCTTCTCTTGCCATGACAGTTGGCAGTAAAAGTTTACAGTAATGCTTGCTTTAGTACCCCTTGTGGCAATGCTAAGAAAGCCACTCATACTTGCATTGTGCTATGAATTGCACTCTGACACATTTCAGAATGCAATGACACATTAAATTGAGCTTGACCCGAGGCAGATCTTTGTCCTTATTTTGCCATTCAAGACAAAGCCTGGACTTAAGCAGGACCACAAACTTTTCCATCTGCGCTTGGCTTTCTTTCTGCAAGAGTTTGCTGACTTTGTCAGATTTTATTTCACTCTGGATCACAATAACATGACTTTATTCAGAGACAAAAAGAATCATGAAACTGAGATAATAGTTTCACTCAAGAGACCACTCCTGAAAATTACAACAACATTCAGCTGCTCACATTAAAAACACTCAGTCCATGAGAAAGAATAAATGCTTCTCTTGGGTGTCCTGATCGCTGAAGTGATTATATTTTATGTGTTTCATTAACCGAATCATTGAACCAAACCAACGGATCAGCAGTTAGGGCCAATGACATCATCACAAGGCTAATGTTAATTGTTAAGTGATCAAAAGTTCAACTGAAATCAAATGAGTAAAGTAGTGATAGAAAGGTGCGATTAGCTTTTAAAGGACCTTTATTCATTTCAAATGGCATCCATAAAGAACCAAAGAAAATGAAAAGTTATAGGAAATATGCAAAATATGGAGTGGTACAATGAGCATCTTGGCGAGAAGGGTGCTAGAGCATGCTGGAAAGCAGTCATTGAAAGCAGTTGCTAGGGTGTTCAGGGGGGTTACTATGGCACTGCGAGGCAGTTATAAAACAGACAGATGGACGGATAGACTGACTGATAGAAGTGGGGTGTATGTCTGCATTTGAAAGTTAGTGTCTATATCCCCAGTGTTTGATAAATGCCCCCCAAGACTTGCTGTGTGCAGATGGGTGACAGATGCCTTTATGTGTGTGTGTGTGTGTGTGTGTGTGTGTGTAACACAGCTGGTAGACCCATTCGAACTGCGATGAGGCCAACCAATGACGTAGAGTTGGACTAGTTCATAGGTCACAATTTCAGTTTCCTGGTATGTGAGTGAAAGTGTGTGTGTGTGTGTGTGTGTGTGTGTGTGTGTGGTGCTGCAGAATCCAGACACTTGATATTGTGTTGGATTGTTATTAGAAGGTTCTTAAACCCAAAATAATGCTGCATTCCATTCAGACACAAACACTGACCTATCCAATTGCATGACTTTGGGTCATTTTTCCAACCAAAGGCAGATGGTGGAGTGTTTGGGAAACCAACCTTAAGTAGCAATCTTGGAAATTAAAGGGATAGTTTACCCCAAAATGTCTCTCATCATTTACTTACCCTCATGTTGTTCCAAACCTATAAAACTTAATTTCTTCCATGAACACGAAGGGAAATGTAAGGGAGAATGTTATCATCAGTCAACATTGACTATCTTTTCAATGAAAGTGGATGGTGACTTAGGCTGTTTGTGTGTTCCACAGAAGAAAGAAAGGCTTACAGGTTTGGAACAGCATGAGGATGAGTAAATTATGACAGATTTATAATTTTATGTGAACTGTTCTTTTAATAGTTGAACGGAACACAGCATACACTTAAAGAAAATAAAGTCATAAAACATATTCTCCCCCCTCCCATACATTTTACTTTGTTACAATATTTTACAGTGGTAAATGTATTAAAAAAATAAAAATAAAAAAAAACCACTCAAATCAGCAAGATGTTGTGCCAGCCTTAGCTTGCAATCAGACTTGATTCCATTGGTCAGGCTTGTCAGGCTTTTTTGGTTTAGTGTGGTTTGGGTGCTTGTCAATTTGTCAAGCTTGGAGACTACTGTCTGAACTGCTAAAACCAGCTTGGCCAGGCAGATAGACCAGCTAAACCACCTTAAACCATTTAAGGTTTACAACCTTACGCTGTTTAAGCTGTTTTATTCAGCAGGGATAATGTGTCTGTGTTTTTGCAATGGCCATTGTCTCATTAATATCCAGTGTAAGTTCAGAAGTCAGTGGTGTTTATGAGGGGTTTAAACAGCTGTCTTACAAAAAGAATATAGACTAATGGATCAGACTACTGTCTACAGGGGTATCAACCATCACACACACTCTTTATTAAACACTGTCCACACCCTGTAACAGGGCCCCTCTGGCCTCCATATCCTGGATTTGATTTCCTGTGTGTGTGTGTGTGTGTGTGTGTGTGTGTGTGTGTGTGTGTGTGTGTGTGTGTGTGTGTGTGTGTGTGACATAAGGGGCCCAGGGTGACATGTTTGGACTGGGCAGTATGGTGAAATATACATGATAACCTATACTGTACATTACAGCAGAAATACTACTGTTTTTTACAAGACACGTCTTTAAAGCATTCCTGCTGCTAGACATGATGCAATGGCCAAAGACAAAGACATACAAGTAATGAAAGCACAAACTGAGCTCACCCAAACCTACTCTGGTGAACAGACTTGGTAATATTTAACTGAAAATGTTTTGGTCCTCTCCCTCATTGACAGCTACTCTCTTATGTCTTTTGACTTCATTATTGTATCAGAAATACATAAACAGTATACTGACTGCACTGTCTGATTATATTACTTGCAAAATGACAGCGCAGCAAGTCAATAAAGAACAGATTTCAAAATCTAATCAGAACTGAATGCAGTGTGAACAAAGCCTTATAAAACCCTTCTAAATTCTTGTCACACACACACATTCTCTGTCATGCACACAGTGTTTGTGTTTGAACAAGATGGAGATAAAAAAAGAGGAATGAGACTGTTTAAAAAATGAGAGCATTTGAGAGTAATTTTTTTTCTTTCATGTGTGTATATTGGCTGTGTTTGCTGCCAGTTGTCCCAGTGTATCCAAAGCTCAGGCTTTCTGCAGATTACCTCGCTGAGCCAGTTCTGTCTGTTTACTGGAATGAGATTAACAGATGTATGTGTGTGCGTGCGTGTGTGCCTGTGTGTGAGTGAAAAGGAGAGATATGGAAACAAGTTTGTATTATATTCTGTTGTTAAATTCATCTATATTGGTCCCATCCATTTTTGCACGTGCACCCACATGGGTAATCCTGGAGACAGGCTCATCACTGCTGCACTGTAACCATGACAACCGCATCCAGGGCATTTATACGGTCATGGCGATGTCTGGCACACACTGATTGATAAGTGTGTATCCCAAACACAGACAGACAGACAAACAGGCAGGCAGACAGGCAGGCATACATTGATAGATAGATAGATAGATAGATAGATAGATAGATAGATAGATAGATAGATAGATAGATAGACAGACAGCCAGACAGACAGACAGACAGACAGACAGATGGACGGACGGACAGATGGAAGGATGGACAGATGGACGGACGGATGGATGGATGAATGGACAGACGGACCATCATGAATATTGGTCATGACAGATAAACAGACAGGCAGGCAGACAGACAGAGGATGGATGGATGGATGGATGGATGGATGGATGGATGGATGGATGGATAAACTGACAGGCAGACAGACAGACGATGATAGAAGGGTAGACAGATGGATGGATGGATGAACAGACAGGCAGGCAGACAGACAGACAGACAGACGATGGATTGATGGATAGACAGACAGTTGGACGGAAGGAAGGATGGATGGATAGACTGACAGACAGACAGACGATTATAGAAGGGTGGACGAACAGACGGATGGACGGACAGACAATGGATGGATGGATGGATGACAGATAGACTGATAGACAGACAGATAGATAGATAGATAGATAGATAGATAGATAGATAGATAGATAGACAGACAGACAGACAGACAGACAGACAGACAGAGGATGGATGGACAGATAGATAGAAAGAACAATATGCGACCATCATAGATACTCTCTCTTTCACTGCACCTTTCCTAACTGTCACTTCTCTTGCTCTGAGCCTTTAGTTTCCTGCAGGAGGTGAAACTGCTCAAATCAAAATCTGTCTTTATGTGTGCTGTGGCATAAATACAGCTATAATAGGAGAAACACTCAAACATTTATGAGTTAGGGATTAAGAGGGAGGCAGGAATGAATGAAGGAGAGGGATGTCTGGGGAAAAGCAGGAATCTAGGTCACAGATGCTGTGATGAAATATACAGACTGCTTCAGCACAATGCTCTCTCTCTCTTTCTGCTTCATTTTATCAAACTGACACATTCAAGGAAAAAATAACAATAAACCAACTGCAAAGAAAGATAAATATTCTTTTAAAAGAAGAAAAAGAAAATGCATGCACATAAATATACAAACGCAGCAGACATGTGCGTGAGTGTAGTGCATATCTTTGCTGGGGTCTTTGTAAGTGGTTTTGTAAGTAAGCTTCAGTGCTGTGTTTGCAGGTGTTACATGTGTCGGTTTGTTTTCTGCTTTGATCGCGTTTCTCTTGGAGCATCTCATCTCTCACTTCACACAACTAAATTACTCAGTTTCCTTTAGTGGTTTACGAACAAAATATTGTCTGAACTGCATTTGATTCTGTATCTTGGGGTGAAACATGGACAAATGCAAATTATGAATAAGATTTGATAATTTACGGATTATTATTATTATGAGTCTGATACCCAAGGGACACACATTGGAATGTCAAAAGTCAGGCAAAAAAAATTAAAAAATTATAATACATAAATAAATAAATACTTTCCATAGTATCAACTATCTGACTACAGAGGGCTGCTTTCAAACGTCACACTTATTTATGCATTCTCCGTGAAGAGGGTTCACGCCTCGCAGTAATACTGTATATGTTACATAAAGAACAGCCATTTTTAGTATTTTGTTATTATGTTGTTGCATTTATAAGTAAAATATGTGACTTGTTATATCATATATTTTTATGCAGGCCTACTTTTTTATATGTGAGCGCAGCGTAGTTCTAGCGGGAAGACTTGCGGCTGTACATCATCACACCATTAGCTGGGTAATTCCTAGCCAATCGCAGGTAAGCCATTGCTTTATAAGTCTGCTCACAATCTATCACATTGCTGTTTCAGTGTGCTAACACGGCAACCTCCACCACCCCACCGCCACAGGTTGAGTCCCGTCCGGCACGGGGGTAGGCTCCTCGCCCCTGCCTCCTATCTCCGGCAGGATATGACGGTCTGTGTGACATGAGTTGAAAATCTGTTATTTTGATTTAGCTAGCTAACAACACTGTATAAAGAGATGTTGTCACAATGGACATCGAAGGGTCCCAGGCTATTTAAATGTGAACATTGGCCACAAAACGCAGCAAAAATAAGCAACATTGCAATTTTTCAAAATAGCTGTACTATATTTCCACTGCATCTAAATAAAGGTCATTTTTGGCCAGTGACACCAGAGAGTTTTGCTTGAGTGTATAACAGATCTGGTACTTTAACTATTAAAAGTTAACTTTACTCTTTTAGACAGTTATCTGGGCCCGAGGTTAAAGCTGGAGTGTCTCTTTGCACCCTGGTGTAAATAGCATCTGTCACACATTGCAGCTATTTGCACCCTAATAGTGTGATGGATGCAATGAAATATATGACAAACTAACAAGAGATGTTGCTACAGTGGCGTGAGGAGGAAAGACGGTGTATGATTGTGTACAGTTCTACTAGCGACCGCGTTTCAAATCCACGTTTTGTTGCACTCTTTTTCCCATCTGATTTCCTGATTTGGGTTAATGTAGTGTGTATGTCAGACTCTAAATAAACACAATAAACACACTGCAGTGATCCCCATACTATATGTTAGTTTTTAAATATGGGTGCAAATTGTTTCTGACAATATTTGCACCTGGGTGCAAATAGCATCTGCAGGATTTGTACACAACAGATTAGTCTAATCCCCTTTAATCTATTGCATTGTTTTCTATTATGTCACTTTCGGCACTCTACCACAGATAGACCTAAAAAAGATTTTCTAAAGTTATGTTCAGTGTATGTGATGTTTTTATTCTTATTTTTTATGTTTTATGTGTTTCAACAGAAACATTTAGTAGGATCCAAAATGTAGGAGGGCCTGTAATACAATAAATAAAATGTTTCGTTCTTCAACTGATGTGTTATAGTAAAAATGTTTGATATCATAACGTTGTGGCGTGTGAGTACTAGAGCGAAATAAATGTGTTTATAATGTTCGAATCAGCAGTTGTACTCATGATTTGTGTGAAAGTGAATATAACGCGCCTCTAGTGCTAAAACTGTGACGACATGTAGATAGCAGCATGTAAAACTCAGTTTGCAAAAAATTGTGTTATATTAATATTCATTCTATGAGACTAGGTTGGTTTTGCACAGACTTTTGGCGTCCGTCCCAGCTCAGGCAAAAATTAAGAAATTCTGTCATTCATGTTGATTTTTCAATTAAACTTTCTCTGCGATTATTATGATGATAATATAATATGTAATGGTAAAACAAATCTATTCAATTAGAAAATAATGCAAAATAGAAGATTATCTCCACTGTCCTCAGACTTTTAAACTTCACTCTATATCCTGATGTCTCTCTCTCTCTCTCTCTCTCTCTCTCTCTCTCTCTCTCTCTCTCTCTCTCTCTCTCTCTCTCTCTCTCTCTCTCCCCCTCTGTTTCACTCCATTACCCATGGCTGGCAATGAATACTGTAGCGTACTAAGCCCCTGCCTGTAGCATAGACACATACTGTGACCTGAATATCTGCACAACATCACTACAGTAGCAGAAAACATCATGCTAAAAGAAATAGGTCAAAATTCAGCGATTGGATCGGATTTGACTGTCCAGACTTAAGCTGCTCAGCCCAGCATGCTTATAGTGTGATCTACTGACAACCATTCACCACTGGTTATGCCATGACTTTCATGCCATATTGCAGGTCATTTATAGCAACCTTTGGTAAATAACTCCTCCCTATGCTAGGAACAGAGAACCTGTTCTTGTTCAGAGCCATTAAATTGTGTTAATGTTCCCCAAACCATACTAAAATACACAGAAAATGTTTCTTGCAGTGCAGTTCAGCGACAGTGCTGCCACTCCAATATTCTGCAGCACAAAACATGACCAATGTAGTCCGATCCCGGAACTAATTACTTTGAGTCAAATCATTTAAATCCAACTTGCAAAACACAAAGCGTGGCCAGTGTAATCTAATTCCCGAATGAATGAATCTTATGAGCCGGATTAGTTGAAATATACAACATGACCAGTGGACTTTGATTCCTGAACTATTGACTCTCATGAGCTGGTTCTTTTTAATCTGGTGCATAAAACATTCAGTGCGGCCAGTGTAGTCTGATTGCAGAATGAATGACTCTAATTAACTGATTCATTTGAATCTACAGCACAAAACACACAGCTTGATGAGTGTTATCTGATTGCTGAACTAATGACTCTTATAAGCTGGTTCATTTGAATCTACATCACGAGCCATACAACGCAATTAGTGTAATCCGATTCCAGAATGAATGACTCTTATGAGCCTTATCTTGTAAATCTATGGTACATCATGACCAATGTAGTCTGATATTTGAAAAAAATGATTCTAATGAGCTGGTTCTTTTGAATCTACACAGTAAGACTCGCAGCTCGACCAATGTAGTTTGATTCCCAAATTAATGACTCTAATATGTTAATATGTAGTTCGATCCCCAAATTAATGACTCTAATGTGCCAGTTCTTTTGAATCTACACAGTAAGACATACAACTCGACCAATGTAGTTTGATTCCCAAAGAATTAATTTGAATCTACAGTGCAAAAAACACATCAGGTCCAGTTTAATCTGATTCCTGAACTTCCTGAACTGATTCCTGACTCTTATAAGCTGGTTCATTTGAATCTGCATCACAAACAACACACATCATGTCACGAATGCTATTAGAGTATTCCGATCCCCAAATTAATGACTCTAATGAGCCAGTTCTTTTGAATCTACAGCACAAAACATACGGCACGACCAATGTTGTCTGATTCCCGAATGAATGACTCTAATTAACTAATTCATTTGAATCTACAGCACAAAACATACGGCACGACCAATGTTGTCTGATTCCTGAATGAATGACTCTAATTAACTAATTAATTTGAATCTACAGTGCAAAAACCACATCAGGTCCAGTTTAGTCTGATTCCTGAACTACTGACTCTTAAGCTGGTTCATTTGAATCTGTGTCACAAACAACATACATCATGTCACGAATGCTATTAGAGTAGTCTGATCCCCAACAAACAACAAACAATCTACTCTTATGAGCCAATTCCCAAACTAATGACTCTTATGTATTGGTTCATTTTGTGAATCAAAACACATACATCCGTAGGAGCAGTTATTGAATTAATCTGGTATATAAATATTGACTTTCATCATGTCTAATTCTAAATGAAATGAATGTTGTACTTAAGGCTTTTGAGACTTTGATCAAGCAGTGCAGTTGAATGATTATTCTATTTCCTGTCTCGTTACAGCATTTATGCCTCAAAAAGTTCTGTGTGGACATACCTTGTACAAAAATTGTATTAAATGTATTTTTGATTTGTTATATATGCTCTGTCAAAATATAACATGACCTCATCAATTGGTAAGTGTAGGGACCGCTAAGAGAATTTAATCCAGTAAGAATTTAATTTCATATTTCCAAATAATTCTTCAAAAGTGCTAAATGAATCGTCAATAATGAACCAGAATCGTTAAGACAAATCTGAACTGTAATCAGTTCCCAGTCCTACTCGTCCCACTGTTTGAGCTACAAACATGAATGATACCTCAAATTGTGTACAGGAGAGTTGTGCTATTACTTTTCTAAGCAATCAGACTTTCAAGTTTCAGAATAAGAAACATTTATTATATTAAAGAGAAACCCACCCAGGACACTAATACACATTAACACATTAATTTGATTTGGCTACAATTGAGGTGACAGTTTTACACTCAACCAGTTATGTAATGTTGCATCCAGGGGCGGACTGGCCATCGGGAGCACCAGGCATTTTTACGGTGGGCCGCTGTGTAATTTGGGCTGGCCCAGTACGTCCTGTCCTACAGGCAATAGAGGCTGCCGCCTGGAGCTCCAACATGCCCACGCGACCTCATTACAGGGTAAATATTTAATAAATATTAAAGCCAATACCATGGCTTTTATTTTGAATATCATCATGGCTTTTATTAAGTAAACACTTACATAGTGGTGCAGTTACTGAACATGCAAGTTAGCTGTGGACCTAATTATTTGACATACAAATCACAATAATGGTGACAACATATTAAGTAAAAGATTAGCTCTGAATAATCACAAAATGACAAATAACTGTACAGCAAATACAATAACAGCAGCATAAATAAAATTGGCAAACAGTAAAGCTATGAGCAGTACACAGTCATTTACATAATTTATTCATACCGCAAAGCATTAGTGGGAACTGTAGTGCGGCCTGCTGAATAATGCTCACACCTGATAAAAAAGCAGAAAATTAGTCATGAAAAGTCATATTGCTTTGTGCTATTTGAGTCTTTGAGGCTTACTTTGTTTAAAGGACATGGTGCTTGTCAAAGCACTTTTTCTCAAGCAGCTACATGTGGCTGGTGTGTTGCGGGCCAGGTTTGGTGGGCCGCTCTGGGCCAGAAAGTCCAGGGCCACTTTTTAGTCCCTGTCCGCCCCGGTTGCATCTTTATAATAATAATGAATAAAACCTTGGAAATAGATAGTTAATTAATAGATTAGTTATAAACTAGATTTTTTAATGTTGATGTGCCTCTGTAAATGACAGATTGCCTGCAGGGTAGAGCGAATGATGCAATGTGCAATATTTCTGTAATTTAGCGTCACTCTGGAGAGGTGGTATTTCATAAAGGTGTGTTTTCCTGCTACGGCAGTGAAATACAAACCATTATGGATTGAATTATACATTACTCATAATCATACCTTCTGGGTGATAGATATATTATATTGGGAACAATGGATGGATGCTACAGTAAATCCAATAGTCTGTAAATGTTATTGAGTTTCACAGGACACACACCATTAACTTATCATTTCTCTCTCTCCCCCATCTCCCTTATTCTTTAAAGGGAACGCGCACAGAGCATTTTTTGACTGTAAAATCTGGGTCCAGAAAAAAACAGTGCTGTGAATTATTGGCAGAGACTGATCAGATGGGATGTTTGTTTTGTGGATCTAATGATGACCTGAATCTTTGTGTAACTCTTAAATTCATCTCTACCTTCCCTCCAAACACATACACAATGTTGCGTTCACTTGATTGATCGAATCATCCTTTTTTCCACTTTCTGCCCCTTTGGGTTGTCATGGTAACAGCCAGTGTGGTACTAGCAATGGACTGGTTGCTTAGGGCAACATGCATTGCAATCAGACCTGTTACTGGGGTCTTGAGTAACACCCCCATCTCCCCCAAAATCCCCCCAAACCCCATCACAAAAAAAAAAGAAAAAGAAAAGAAAGAGTACAAAATGGAAGACTACACCTGTATGCATAACTGTACCAGTGTCTGAGTGAAAGAGAAAGAATTTAGGTATACCAAATTACCTGTGAAATTACAACAGACAAAACTTCTTTGCATATGCTTGCATTCTCTGCTTTCCCAAGTTAGCACTCATGTAAAATGTCCAGACACATTATAAAAATAATGTCATAATTAAAAACTCTTAATGACCCTAAAATAGTGTTTGTTGTCTTGATGCAGAATGTACAGTCATTTCTTATTTAGTTTTCATTTGGGGGTGAATTTGTAATTTATTAATTTTTTTTAATATTCTTTTGGTGGTATATTCATCCTTAGAATTCTGTGTATTTTTTCTTGAAGAGAGCACATGCAGATTTTAAGAGATGTCAGAAATGACACGGCTGAAATAGTTGACAGCTGCAGCAGTTAATCATTCTCAGAGACACAGTGCCACCTAACTGACAGAGACACAAAATGTAACTGCATCTGCACCGTAAGGGAATCTTTACATTTGATATTGCCATTTAAAGGGATAGTTCACCCAAAAATGAAAATTCTCTCATCATTTACTCACACTCATGCCATCCCAGATGTGTATGACTTTCTTACTTCTGTAGAAAACAAAATAAACATTTTAGAAGAATATCTCAGCTATGTAGGTCCATATAATGCAAGTGATTGCAATGCATCCTTTTAAAGGGAACATGAATGCATGCATGCTCTCACACATTCACACATACACATCTCTTGTGCACAAAACACAGAAATAACATGGTTGGATACTTACTCTGGAGAATGTGCAACACTGCACATAGCAGATGAGAACATAATGCACTTAGTGGTTAGAGGACTGGTCCAATTAGGAAATATATTTCACAGTAATTTATAGGAATGACAAACACAACATCATTGCTCAGATTCTTGCATGCCGCACGTGTTAGACTTATATAACCCTACAAGATGCAATACAACTCCTTCACCACTCCACACTCACTAATTGTTCCAAAACATCTCTGATAAACTAGAAAACAGCAGCATTTCATTCTGCTCAAGTGAATCTCACAAAAGCTGTCAAGAACATGTCATACCCCAAAATCTAAAGAAATGCCTAAACAATAACAATGTACTTAAAGGAATATTCCGGGTTCAATACAAGTTGAGCTCAGTCCACAGAATTTGTGGTATAATATTGATAACCACAAAAATATTTTTAAACGACTCCTTTTCTTAAATAAAAAAAATAAAAAACAATGAAAGTGAGTGTGGCCAAATTTTTGAGGGTTTAAAGGCAGAAATGTGAAGCTTATAATTTTCTAAAAGCACTTATATTCATTATTCTGTTAAAACTCATGTATTATTTGAGCTGTTAAGTTGTTCAAATTGTCTTTTTTACAGTAATTTTAGGGTTTGTTGACATTAAATTGTCATGGAAACGAAGTTGTAAAATTGGCCTTAACTATACACAGAAAAGGTTAGTAAGTCATTACATATATTTACATTTATGAATTTGGCAGATGCTTTTATCCAAAGCGACTTACAGTGCACTTATTACAGGGACAATCCCCCCGGAGCAACCTGGAGTTAAGTGCCTTGCTCAAGGACACACTGGTGGTGGCTGTGGGGATCGAACCAGCAACCTTCTTGCCTGGTTAAACTCATGCTGACCCCCCCCCCCCCCCCATTCAACATAATATTTAATTTCCCTCAGAGGAAACCTCACACTAAACACTCCAAAAGCATCATAAGTATGCTCCAGACACTGTAGGCAGCCTATACTGCCTTTTGCGACCATGTTGCAGTGAAATTTAACGAAAGGCAGTACTGCATGTATCCTCCATGATATCTTCCATCGACCTTCGACACAATGTTCATTCCCCTAAGGAACAAAACATCAGAGAGACGCAATAAAGAGATGAAACCAAGATGAAATGGAAATGATCATTGCCTTGGAGAAGGGTACGTCTGAAAGACGTTGACTTGGCCGAAAAGGACACAGGCAGAGAGAATAGATACTATTCATCTGCTGAAAGAGTGTAAAGATAAGACGAAAGAATAACAGACCTAAAGACAGAGTCAGAGCGAGGGCGTGTGTAATGGATCACAGATGTTGGAGACACGGTCGGAGGGGAAATCTAACTGTATGACCAAATAATTCCATGATTTGTGTGAAAAAATGCATTTTTCCCCTTCCTTCACATAAGAATGGCCTCAATGATTTCACAATGATTCTGGACGCCTGAGTGTGTGTGAGGAGCAAAATCAGACGTATGAACCAGCTATGTGGCTTCTATTAGCACGTCCTAATAACGCTCCTGAGAAAGAGAGGGAAAGAAAATGTCGCAAACTATGGTGAATTCCTGGATCAGCATCTTTTGTTGGTCCTGGACCAAAATTACTATTAAAAAAAAACAAAAAAAAAGTGAGTGCTTTTACTTATTGGTGGATTTGCCAACGTTAATCAAAACATTGAAGGACGTACAAAGTTTTGTTTGAGTAACTTAGTAGCAAGTAATCTTGCTTAGTGCATGCCAAACTATCCTTCCTCATTGTTATGTAAACTGTTTTATACCATTTCATCTAGTTGATCAAGAAGCCAAACTCTCCAAATGAACCGGATAAACTACAGTATGAATAAACTATGACCCAGTGAAGAAGTAAACTGTTGCGTAAGCAATCCAGTGGGTCGCGCAGTGCAACTCATGCACATGCAGTTGATGTAGTTTGGTCAGTGTTGTTGTTGCTTTTTGTTCCCTGAAAAAATACTGTAAAAGTGTGTTTCTTCAACTGGCCAACTGGCACTTTTATGTCCCAGGAGTTGATTTTTAGTAAAACGAACAGATTGAAAAATGTTTTTCCTTTGTTATATGAATGTCACGTTAAAACTGAATTGGAAACTTTTTTCCCGGCCTTCATTATTTATTTTTGGTATTTTTCAAATGCCTTTTATATACAGCCTTGTACCCTCGTCCCAGACCCACAGAATTGCAACATTAAACCATAAAACTACTTTATTTTAATTATTTCTGTCCACAATATATATATATATATATATATAAAAATTGGGGGCTGTATATATGTAAAAAAAAATAAATAAAATTTAAATGAAATGGAAATGAAATACAAAAATGAAATATGGTTCAAAGGGGCCACGTCCAATTTATTTCTAGGGTTATATTAAAATAAATGTGTCCACTTAGCTACATATATACAATATATATATATATATATATATATATATATATATATATATTGGGGCCAAACAGTGCCCTGAGCGGGCCGGTGGGTGGCTGCAAAACGTGCCGAATGGGCCGCAATAAGCACAAACGAGCCACAGCGATATGCAGAACGGACCACAAAACAGAAAAGGACAGCGAACTCCCCCCACGACACGTTTTGGGCCAGTTACCATGTGAAATCCCAGGCCAATTTCTCTTCCCAGTCTAGCCCTGGACAAGTCCATCACTAGTAAAATCAACTGTAGTATATAAGACAAGATATTAGTCAATTTTAACCCCTATTTGTAAACCTTACATTGTGAATAATATATGTAGTATTAAGTATATCTTAAGTGACCCTTGACCCTCACACATGTCATAACATGGTAAACGCCGCTGCAGGTATAAAATTATTAGATAGTTGGTTTGATTTTGGTGTTCCAATTAGCAATTTTTCTTTTGCTACACTTGTGTTTACATCCACATCTTCCTTCTTTTGGCGGTTCACATTTTTCTGACGGAAGTGCTAAGACATGCATTAGGTGCATATTTAAATTGGTAAACATTTAATGACTAACACTATCAAAGCTGACAGTACTCTGTGTTTACATTTCCAGAATGTCTCATAATGGCAAATGTCGGTACAGACAATTTAAATAAAGTTTGTTTAAACATGTTTAAAGGATTTTTTTGTTCAGTGTACACTGTTGGACATTGTTAGCAGACAAATAAAAAAAATAGTGAGAGTGTGAAAAATGTTTTAGCAAGACTTTGCTTTCTAGATGTCCACGGTGCTAAAAATGCCTGAAGATGAAGGAACGCCCATAAGTGAAACGTTACCACCAGTAGTGTTTTAAAAAAGGATCTCTTCAGAATAAGACAACAATCTGGGACATGCATTTAGTAATGACATTTTCAAATCCATATACATATTCACAAAACACAACCATGTTGACACTCAAAATCACACCATTAAAGTTCCTCCAGACTTTACCACTGAATCAGACACACACCTCAATTCCATAACACCAATTTACATAGTTAATATTGTAATCTGAGTTGGGGCAGGAGACCAGCAGCATGTCATCTCAATGTACGGAGCAAGTTACAGTTTTGAATGACAAACTAACAACTGCTTATGAAGCTGAAAATGGCATTTAACTACCACGCTCTCAGCTTCCTGCTTCCCATATATGGGCTGCCCTGTAAAAGTGCAAAACGCACTTTGAAGTCTTCTGATTGGCTAATCTGATCAAAGTTTTGACCATGCGTCTTTTAAAGACTAAACTTTAAAATATTATAAAAAAAAATAAATTAGATTTTCTTAGATTTTCAGAATATGCCAAAAAACTAAATAAACCACAAAAAGCACCATGATACAATAACAAATGTAATCCATATATAAGCCATAATCCAAATCTTCAGATTGCTTTCTGTGAAGAACAGGCCCAAATTTAAGCCTTTTATTCAATTATCTCTGTCCATCCACCGCAGCGTCGTCGTGCCCGACGTAACATCAACACTCATTGGTTTTGTTTGCAAAATTACGACCCGCGGTTTTACGGCAGTGATGTCGAATGCTCATAGGCTCTCAAGTGTCTTGTGACCGTTTGTGACATGCCGTATTTTGCGATGTATATGTTTGAATAAGATATGACAGAACCGTTACGAAGTACATCAGGAGAAGATTTACAGTGATTAATAATTTCAATTCTAATCTCCACCTCCCACAATGCTATTGTATGTCATCAGGGAGCACATCGGATGCAGTGCATCGCCCTTTGGACTCCATTTGTACTGAATTTTGTACATTTTTCTGAACAAATAATTGTGATATAAATTATCTGCCTTTTACGTGTTTTATATGCTTAATAAATATTTATGGTAAGTTTAGGAGTAGGTGTGGGATTAGTGGCTGTAAATTATATATAAATGTATATATTGTAACAAAAACGATTGCTACTGCACATTAATGTACTTGTTTTATATGGTTGAAATGTGGTTATGTTTAGAGGTTGGGGTAGGGTTAATGGATGTAAAATATCTAGAAAACAGTAAAAATGTACAAATATATTTATAACCGATTCATGTAATAAAATGTAGTTGTAATGGATCATTCAATATTTTACAATTCTAAAGCTGTAAGTACATAAACATTTTTATGTTTAAGATGCTTTCAAACGTCCACATTGTACGTTTTAGTGTCTATTCAAACATCTAAACTACGTTTAAATGTTACAAACAGCTACGTACTGAGATCAGGCTGGGAATACAATCATTTGAGATGTATCGAAGGAACACCTCAACGTTGTTTTCTTCAGTTAGCTCTTTTTCTCATGTCTGTGGTTTATCTCCAGGGTGAAAAGAGAGAGAGAACGCATAGAGCATGCTCAGATTTCACATTTCTTCTGATCATCCTTCATTTTCACAGACATGCTTTCATTATCTCTGACTCTCTCTCTCTCCGAGTAGAGTGATAGAGCAGATAAACGAGTGCCAGAGTCCGATATTCCCTGAAGAAACACAGACACACTCTGTCAGACAGATGTGTGTGTGTGGTCTTCGCTGAAGAACTATTGTGTTATCACAAAACAAAATTTTTAATAAGCATTTTATTTATTGAGCACATTTCTCCTTTTGTGCCTGATTATTTGAGATAATAAACATTTAGCGTGTTATCCTGGCAAAAAAGGACGTCTATGACTGGATGATCACTCTGAGAATGGCGAGGCCATTACGTTTGTGTAACGGGGTGGATGCAGTGGCTCGGGTGGTAGAGCGGGTTGTTCACTAATCGCAGAGTTGGTGGTTCGATTCCCGGCCCACTTGACTCCCCATGCTGAAGTGTCCTTGGGCAAGACACTGAACCACAAGTTGCTCCCAATGGCAGGCTGGCACCTTGCATGGCAGCTCTGCTGCTATTGGTGTGTGAATGGGTGATTGGGACACAGTGTAAAGCACTTTGGTAACTGCTAATATTAAAAAAGGCGCTATATAAGTGCAGACCATTTACGTTTAACCTGTTCATAGTTGTCCATTTCTGCTAATGAGTTCTAAACATACATTCAGCACATGAATGGTGTCTAATATAGTGAAGCCAGAATCTAGAAAATCCTCTTCACATAAATTAAGAAGTTTATAATAATGTTTCTAAGTTCAATATATTACAACCCTGATTCCCAAAAAGTTGGGACAGAAAATGCTAATAAAAATGAAAAGGAGTGATCTGTAAATGATATTCACCCTGTGCTATATTGAAAATATTTTATGTTTTTTTAAATATACACTAATTTTAAATCAGATGATTGCAACATGCTCCAAAATTTGAGACAGATGACTGTCTACAACTGTGAAACGTCACCATTTCTAATAACACTAATTAAGCGTTTGGGCACTGAAGACACAAGTTTGTTTAGTTATGCAGGTCTTCAGTTGGGCAGTTGTACAGGGCCTTCATTGCCATATTGTGTGCTTCATAATGTGCCACACATTCTCAACTGGAGACAGGTCAGGAAAAATAACTTATTTTTAAAGTTAGAGAATAAGAAAATAACAAATTCCTTGTATGTGTAAGCATACCTGGCAATAAAGCTGATTCTGATTCTGAAGAAGAAATAGTAGAAACCTACATGTTGCGTGTAAATGGTAAATGGTGTGCACTTATATAGCGCTTTTCAAAGTGCTTTACACTGTGACTCGTTCACCCATTCACACACTCACACACCAATGAGGGCAGAGCTGCCATGCAAGGTGCTAGCCTGCCATTGGGAGCAACTTGGGGTTCAGTGTCTTGCCCAAGGACACTTTGGCATGTGGAGACGTGTGGACCGGGAATCGAACCACCAACCCTGCGATTAGTGAACAACCCGCTCTACCACCTGAGCCACAGCCTTTTCGTCTTTATTTGCTCACCCTCGTGATGCTCCAACCCAATATTATTTTCTATTTAAAAGGAATATTCCGGATACAATACAAGTTAAGTTAAATTGACAGCATTTGTTGCATAACATTTATTCGCACCAAAAAACTAAACAAAAACAAATGTGGGTTACAATGGAAGTGATTGGGGACCAATCCGTAAATGTTAAAATACTCACTGTTTCAAAAGCATAGCCACAAGACGTAAAAATATATAAATTGCTTGCTAACATGATTTAAGTGTGATTAAATCGCTTACTAACCTTTTCTGAGTACAGTTCAATCCAATTGTATAACTTTGCTGCTATGACGATTTAGCGTCATAAACCCAGTAATCCAGCAAAAATGGGATTTAAACAACTTTCCAGCTCAAAGAATACACAAGCTTTAGCAGAAGAATTATTGTAAGTGCTTTTATAAAATTATAAGTTTCACATTTTTGTATTTAAACCCTCCAAAAAATGGCCACACTTACTTTCATTGTAAGTGCCTCATTGTAACCTTGATTTTTTTCTTCTTTTTTTTTTAAAGAAAAGACATTTTTGCGGTCATCCGCATTATGCCACAAATGCTGTCGATTGAGCTTAACTTATACTGAACCAGGAACATTCCTTTAAGTCATCATTTGCTAATAATCTTCCCCTCCGTTGTAGCTCTCAATTTACTTTTGTGATTGCGTTTTTCAAAATAGCATTTGAAATCAATCGTTTTTGGGTGAACCTTTCCTTTAAAGCACATATGAAAGTTGGCGTAAGCACATAGACTGATTCCCTCGGTAAACAGATTAAAGCTGGTCAAGCAGAACTTGATATTTATAATAATTAAAAACTGTTTTTGTGGGGATCAGATCCTAAATGAAAGGTATTCAGTTCATGGAATACTCTGATCGCTGTAGCTTTGAGGTTAAACTTTTTCAAAACAGCCAAAACTTCCAAAACACATTCTCATCTTTCAGAGCACTCAGGACACACACATACACACTCTCAGAAACACACACAATACACCACAAGATCTTTGGAAATGGTGCCTCTGCCTTCAGGGCTTAAGAGGAAAGGAAAAGGGACTCTTTGTATTCCTTTCTCGGCACTTCAGAGGAAACATTCTCGGCATTCCTCAGTGGCGAGCATTGCTTTATTGCTGCTGGCAACATTCCTATCCATCCATTCATGTGAATGGATGAGATAAGAAATTATATTGGAAAAAAACACACTGATTTTACTCTGACTAGAGATCTGTAATCAATCAGACTGCAAGAGTGGCAGGAGAAGAGGAAAAACTCAAAAAGGCAGTAAAATGGTTTGTAGCAAATGTTCCAAAGAACTCCTGGAGCCTAGAAGTTTGAAGGGAAAAACTGATCTGATAAACTATAAGATCCATACCTTTCACCAGAAAGAAAACTTGAAGGAAATCGTACTAGTAATAGTTAAATTCAGCTTTGCCCTGTTTTTTGGGGGTTTTTTTTGGTCAAGATGGTTTTGGAACATTGCTGCTTTGTATCAAAGCTCTTCCAGCTCTAACCAGCTTGACAAAGATGTTCTACCAGGACCACCTCAGCCCCACTGGTTGGCAGTCCAGCTGATCAATCATTTAGAGCTGCGTGGACCAGCTAATGACCAAGCCCAGACGGAATGTGCTGACTATTATTGGTGTCTGAAAACATAAGCAAATAAGCCAAAGTATGTAATAAACAAACACACAATGGGCAAGGAATGTGTCTGTGAATGATGGATATTCAGATTTTAGGGAAATCTGCAGCGCTTTCTGTTGAGCTCAGATTCCATGTGGGTTAGCTAATGATCATAAATGACCACCCTGGATTGGCTAGGAACCATACAGAATCCAATATTGTCTCAAAAAAAGTTGTAATAATTAGTATGAGAAGGTAAAAAACCTAAAGTGTACTCCAAAACAAACCAGGGAACAATGTTATGATTTGTAAGGTTAAAGTAATATTCCTGGTTCATTACAAGTTAAGCTCAATCAACAGCATTTGTGGCATAATTAGATTAGATTAGATTAGATTAGATTCAACTTTATTGTCATTGTGCAGAGTACAAGTACAAGTACGAAATGCAGAAAGATGCAATGTGATATTGGAAATGGCTAACTGGGTACACTCACTTTTGTTGCCAGCGTTTTAGACATTAATGGCTGTGTGTTGAGTTATTTTGAGGGGACAGCAAATTTACACTGTTATACAAGCTGTACACTCACTACTTTACATTGTAGCAAAGTGTCATTTCTTCAGTGTGGTCACATGACAAGATATAATCAAATATTTACAAAAATGTGAAGGGTGTATCAACTAATCATTGATAAGACCATTCAAAATGCAGCTTTAGAATACAATGTATTGTTTACTACCATATTATTGATTATAATACAATCATTGGCACACAGTTCACAACAATCCATTTCACAAGTCAATTTGTCAATCAGTTTGAGATTTATTATGAGGGCTTGTTTAAGGACTGTCAATGTACACCTGCGTCAGACATGCTTGTGTAGCGTCTCGGGTGCGTTGTGTCATAAACATAAATCACTGTTTAGGTCACTGTGTCAAGTTAAATATAGTTTAATACTCAATCTTTAAACACATCTTGAGATCCCTTAGTTCGCATTTGCGCTCCATCAAATGTTTGGAACGTAAGAATGTATGTAAGTTTGTGTTGTTCTGCCTACTGAAGAGTTTTCTTCACTGTATAAACTGTGTGTTGCTCATACAGCTGAAATTTCACTTACTGCCCTCTGGAGTAAACAGGTGGTACTACAAGCGTGCATTTCTCATGACTCTACATTATTATGGTCCGGCGGCATTGCGATTAATTGCGTTCATTTTTTAACGCGTTATTTTTTTATTTATTAATTGCACTGAATGAATGCGTTAAATCGACAGCCCTAGTTGCTATATGTTTGAAACAGTAAGTATTTTAAAGATTAGGGAGTGGCCTCATTCACTTCCATTGTCAGTGCCTAACTCTAACCTCGATTTTGTTTTTTTTAAGAAAAGGAGGGACGAATCAAAATGGACTTTTGTGGTAAACAACATTACAGTATGCCGCAAATGCTGTCGATTGAGATTAACTTGAATTGAACATATTCCTTTACATCCTAACCCAAACCTAACCAAAAAGTCTAACCCCAAAGCCAAACCCTGAACTTTCATTTTCATATGTCATATGAATTCATATGAATCATTTTAATAGGAGAATAACTGTTGTGTACCACAGAAGAAAGAGAAACATTGAAGTTTGGAACTAGTGTAATAACAATGCTTTCTAACTTTAACCCCTAACCCAAATCACAAACTTATCAACCAATATCCATTTCTGACCGAAAGGGAGGGCACATCTCAATTCTACAGTCTCAGTGACTCAGATGACGCAAAACAGAATAAAGATGAGGAGCATTGTTTCTATGGTAACTATTCTCTCAGTCTTGGTCTGACTCCAGTGCCTCCCAGTTTGGAGTCTTTTTCTCTATCGCTCTCTCTTTTGATAAAAGAACATGGACCACATGGAAGGAGATACTAGTTAGTGACTGAGGCTGTGAGCTTCAGGGTTCCCACACTTTTTGACCAATGAACTTCTGAGACATTTCCCATTGTTTGTGATAGATGGATAAGACACTCACAAAGAGCAACTTCTATCCTGTGAAATATGTCAGAGCTGAGCATTACTCCAAAAGAACAGCATATCTTCTCTTAACCTTTCAAGATTGTATTAATGTCCATGACTTTTCCAGGTTTCTCATGACAATATGGCACAAATACACTATGACACACATTTCAAAAAGTGAATAAAGCAAAGAATTAGTCCATCAACAACAGATATAAAATGCCCACAATAGATTACACCAGATCTCTTATGAGATTACATTCTGACATTTTACATTATAATAAGTAAATGTTAAATTTAAATAACTATGGCAGTTTGCAGTGTAATGAGAATATTTCATAACAGTGATTCCAAACCACAGTAGAAAATCACAGGCTGCCCTCTGTAAGCTCTAGAGCTTTACTCTCAATGCTGCCAAGCCACACGAATCTCTGCCACGTCAACTACTTCATATTAATTTTTACTAAATAAAACATTGTCAATGGCATGGCAGGCAATTTAAATATAAAAGTTGCCAACCACTTCACTGCAAATCAAAAAGTGCCAGCTTAAGCAAGCATGCCAACCTAAGTGATGTACAGTAGATCACCAATGTGTGCCACTGTGTCCAACTTTAAATTACTATGCCAGATATAAGCCATTATGGTCTCTCCTTTATAAATTTGTTAAATGTGATATCTGACTTGAATAGGTTACCCCTCAAAGGTCTTTGGCTGTGTTCAGAATAGTATACTACTATTCTACTATTTCTGCAGTATATACACACACACACACACACACACACACACTGGCAGCCAAAAGTTTGGAATAATGTACAGATGTTGCTGTTTCGGAAGGAAATTGGTACTTTAATTCTCAAAAGTGGCATTCCAATGATCACAAAGTATAGTCAGGACATTACTGATAATTTTTTATCAAATCTAGACAGGTCCCATTTCCAGCAGCATCACTCCAACACCTTATCCTTGAGAACATGATGCTAAATTGCTAATTTGGTGCTAGAAAATCACTTTCCATTATATCAAACACTGCTAAAAGCTAATTGGTTTGTTAAATGAAGCTAAAAATTGTCTTTGTGTTTGTTTTTAGTTGCCACAGTATGCAATAGACTGGCATGTCTTAAGGTCAATATTAGGTCAAAAATGGCAAAAAAAGAAACAAATTTCTCTAGAAACTCGCCAGTCAATCATTGTTTTGATTAATGAAGGCTTCAGAGAAGATTTCATACAAAGGTGTAACGACAGTCTTCAAAGACAAAGGACAACTGTCTCTAACAAGGACAGAAAGAGATGTGGAAGACCAGATGTACAACTAAACGAGGATAAGTACATCAGAGTCTCTAGTTTGAGAAACAGACACCTGTCCAGGTGTACATAGGAGAATTGGTGCTGTTTTAATGTCAAAGGTGGTCACACCAAATATTAACGTAGCTTTTTATGTTTACTAGTCATTGTATGGCGTTAATAGATAAATGAAAACTTTTTATGACATTATTTGTGAAGACATCCTCACTATACAACATTTTTCACAAGTGCCTAAAAATATTTCACAGTACCGTACATACATGTTGTTACATTGTAAGTACTTGCATTCAGTTACATTTGTATAAACACTGTTAACTTCACCCCTATCTCTAACCCAACCCTTACTCATAAACCTACCCGTACATCAACCTCAGTAGCAGCAAATTTGGACATTTTACAGAACATGTAGTTACACAGTAAATAATATACTTGTATGTATTTAATTTTAGTACATAGATGGCCACCTAATATGTGACTGAGTGTGACCTAAGTGTGACTGAAAAGTTAGTAAGTCATTTTATGACACAAAAGTCATGTTAACACGCATTCTTGTTGCTATATTTTTTGAAAGTGGGTATTTTAACATTTGCAGATTGCCCCCATTCACTTCCACTGTAAGTGCCTCACTGTAACCGAATTTTGCAAGTCAAATACATTTTTTGTGGGAATCAACATTATGCCACAAATGCTGTCAATTGGGATTAACTTGTATTGAACCCAGAATATTCCATAAAGAAATTTTCTGCACAAAATTGAAAAAAATTTAAATTTTTCAAGAAGGTAACTGGACACAACTCAATGTAACATGCAACGTGATGATCACTGAGGTCTTGTAACAGCAATGAAGTGTACTGTTTGAAATGTTTGTCAATGAATAAATCTCAGTTTTTATGTTTTATTATTAAAGTAGATCGTATAAGGTGTACTGCATAAAAAGTGTTCCAGTTCAAAGACAGGTGTATGGGTTCCCAGCTAGAACGAAAACAGGCTATTATTAACAGCATTCAGACAGAAACACTTCACAGACTCTCTGTTCAAATCTCTCCCAATCTAAAGAGGGACCAGGTGTGTGTGTCTAAGATATTGAAGGCCTCTTTAGGTCCCAAGTGAAAGTTCTGAAAGAGGCTGAAGTTGAAGTAACTGAAAGGGATTTAGAAAGACAGGAACTTTTAAGAGCTGTGAGTGAGAAATGTGGAGAGTTCATTAAGAATCTGTTCATTTTTAATTGGCTTGGTTAAATGTATAGGAACGGGATAATGAGATACCACCCCTCTTCCAGTTTATTTCCCTTTTGGAATTTAATTCGCTCTCCAACTCACTATTGCTCAATTACTAAATCTCTCCCTAGCTTGCTCATAACACATAAACACAAAAATATCTTTACAGTGCCCACAGGGCAGCACTATATTGATATTCCTCAAACATCCAGGTTAGAGTTTGTTCTAATCCTCTTACACTAATGCTGAGGTCCGTTCAACTTGGACAATCAACCATTTTCAACTTCTTACATGGAAGCTGCAATAGAAAAGTGCAATAGAATGCTACAGGAAGTTGAAAATCCACAACTCAGGCATTAGATGAGACAACTCGAGACCGTGAGATATCTCAGGACACATATTTCAGACATCTTTCAGGGAACTTTTCTGCATACTTAAAAAAAATCACTTAAGTCACAGGAGCATGCATGGCATCAACCAAAGATGATTAACATAAACTGATGCAAATGGATCAATGAGCCAAAGTTCATACATTATATTAAAAGGCCTGTTTAGGATACCTTTGCAGAAATAGGTGCGTAAAACACGGCAAATGATCACTGATCATCTCAAATAGCTGTAACCCAAGGAATTTTTAGTTCATGAAAAGTGGCATTGCTTGTGCCCACTTTTGCATGCATATGTATGCAAGTCACCCATTTTTACACCAAAAAAAAAATACATAAAACAAACAAATAAATAAAATCCTTCAACTCTATCTGCTCTGCATCCCAGAAAAAGAGTTTTAACCTACAGGTTTGGGTCAAGTCTGCCATCTGGTGTCTTCTAATGAAACTACCGGCTTCATGTTTACATTAAAATAATAATTGCATTCAATGTCTGCAGAATTGTTTAAAACAACTTAAATAATGAGGTTTATGTTTTAATTGTGTATGTTTATATTTTTTTCCTTTGGAGCTCTTTAATTAACACTTCATTTCCCGGATGCAATTGCTAAATTTCAAAAATGAATTTGCATTTCTACTGATTATAAATTCCTTGATAAGATTATTAGAATAGATTTAAAGGGGTTGGACCAATATGTCTGTGCAGTTTTAAAATTTGCTCTATGTTGGGAACACATGCGTAAATGGTTGCAGCGCATGCTATAGGCCCCCAGAGGGGGTTATAGTGATATCGTGCAGATATAGGAGCAAAAGTTAGTGCAAAATGTGTCAGCTGATGCAAATAATTTTGAGACAAGATGCAAGATGCTTTTATGAGAAACAAATTAAGATGATGCTTATTCAAAATAACTACTTCAGAAAAGGGTTAAAAATGTCCTTTTAAAGGGATAGTTCACCCAAAAATTAACTTCTGAAGACATGGATTTATCAACTGGATTTATCGTATGGATTACTTTTATGTGGCCTTTATGTGCTTTTTGGAACTTCAAATGTTCTGTCACTATTAATTTCATTGTATTGTCCCACAGAGCTCAGATATTCTTCTAAAAATCTTCATTTGTGTTCAGCAGAAGAAAGAAAGTCATACACATCTGGGATGGCATGAAGGTGAGTAAATGATGAGAGAATTTTCATTTTTGGGTGAACTATCCCTTTAATTTCAATCACATTTCACATTTTATAACATCTCAAGTATTTTTTAAACAAATTAATCTCCATTATGATTGGATCAGTCAATGTGAGCACACTTTGAACATTTTTCATAAAAAAGCCCTGCAACAGGGGGGCTTTTAACCCCAAATACTACCCTTTCACATATTGGACAGTTATTCAACTGTCAGATTTAACCACCTTGATCAAAACTGAAAATGACATTTTGTCTCAAAATAAATGTGATAATTTCAGGCATTTTCATCAGCTACATAAATTTGCAACATTTTAAAAAGTATTAAGAACTAGATAAAATTGCCTTAAAATCTAGACATTACATGCATATGGATCAGGAACATTTTGCAGTACATATAGTGGCAAACGGGTGTTTAGGAACAGCTGTTGTAGTTTATGCTGCTGTTTTGAGAGAAAATAAAATCAAATGTGCCTTTACAGGGTTCGTAGATGCTTCAAAGTGAAATTCAAGGACTTTTCAAGCACATTTTTAATTGTTTTCAAGGACTACGCTCGAGATGTCATTAAAACATTTTTGTACATTTTAAATAAAAATCAATGTACATCTTTAACTACACATCCTCACAGAGACAATTCTTAGTTCATTCATGACGGTTGTAGTGTGCTCCCTTAAAACGCACTTCGCTTTCCAACAAAAGTGAATAACTGGGTCTGTACACAGTAGTCCATACGACTCATGTGCTATGTTCCATGTTTTCGAAAGTCACACAACAGATATATGTGAGGAACTGAAAATGCTAATGGGACATTCTCAAAAAATGTTGACTTTCCAACTTACAAAATATAGAAATTTTCCATTCAGTTCAGTTTTTGCCCATGAACATGGAGGGTCAACATTTTGACATTATTATTTAAAAAAATTCTCCCCAATTTGGAATGCCCAATTCCCAATGCGCTCCAAGTCCTCATGGTGGTGTAGTGACTCGCATCAATCCGGATGGCGGAGGACGAATCATCCACTTCTGAGACCGCCAATCCGCGCATCTTATCACGTGACTTGTTGAGCGCGTTACCACAGAGACATAGTGTGTGTGGAGGCTTCACGCTATTCTCTGCAGCATCCACACATAACTGACCACACGCCCCACCGAGAGCGAACCACATTATAGCGACCACGAGGAGGGAACCCCATGTGACTCTACCCTCCCTAGCAACCAGGTCAATTTGGTAGCTTAGGAGACCTGGCTGGAGTCATTCAGCACACCCTGGACTCGAACTCGTGACTCCAGGTGTGGTAGTCAGTGTCTTTACCTGCTGAGCTACCCAGGTCCCATCTTTGTGATCTTTTTTTTATTTATTTTTTTTTATCTCTTGTACTGTGGTAAATTTGGTAATAGTCAATGTTGTAATATTTTGAAACTATTTTTTATTATAGATTTTGTAATTATTTACAAAATAATGTATTTTGTTTTTTCAACAGAGAAAAATAACTGTTATAATTATGGTATTTTGGCAAAAATTGTGGTTACCATTGTAATGTTTTGTAAAATTATGGCTCATGAGTAACAAGTGTGATTTAACCTTACATGTAATAATATTAATAACAATAATAAAATCAGATGTTAAAACAAATCCCCAATTTGCATGCTATTGCTTTTAATGGTAATGCTCATTGGAAAAATAGAGGATAATATAGTTGAAAAAATATAGACAGCAATGTCTTATATCAGATTATACCTTTTTGCGTACATCAAAAAAAAAAAAAAAAAAGGATTGTGAAGATATTATAACAATTCTAAATCTAACCCTCATATACAACAGATTAGACCACTGTTTAAACCTATATTGGTACCAATTGTTATTTAACTGACCAATAAACAAGAACTCCAATGTCCATTAAAGGGATAGCTCACCCAAAAAGAAAATTCTCTTATCATTTACTCACTCTCATGCCATCCCAAATGTGTATGAGGTTTTTTTTTTCTTCCCCCAAATGTGGAAGATTTTTTTTAGAAAAATGTCAGCTCTGTAGGTCCAAATAATGCAAGTGATGAGACCTTTGTAGCTCCAAAAAAAAAAAAAAAAAAAAAAAAAATCACAAAGGAAAAAAATGTAGTCCATATGACTCCAGTGGTTAAATTCATATCTTCAGTAGCACTATAATAAGTGTGGGTGAGAAACAGAACAATATTTACGTTCATTTTTACTCTACATCTTCGCTTTAACTTTCACTTTCAGATGTGAAAGTGGAAATTTAGAGTATAAAAAGGACTTAAATTTTGATCTGTTTCAAACCCACACATATTATATTGCTTCTGAAAATATGGATTTAACAACTGGAGTCATATGGATTACTTTTATGTTTCCTTTGGGATTTTGGAGCTTAAAAGTTCTGGTCACCATTCACTTGCATTGTAAGGACCTACATAGCTGAGATATACTTAAAAAAATCTTCGGCTGAAGAAAGAAAGTTATACACATCTGGTATGGCATGACAGTGAGTAAATGATGAGAGAAATTTCATTTCTGGGTGAACAAACCCTTTAATTTTATTTACCTAAACCAAAGTCCTGTTAGACAAACCAAGTTTTGATCCCACGATCAACTGGGTGAAATTCTAAGCACCAATATCATAATTACACATCTATATTACATGTCAGACTATGATATAAAGACAATGGGGGGAATATTTAATGAGTAGCACAGGAAACAACAGGCTGTTTTAGTGAAATAGTGACTTTTTTTACTTTTATGGGTTTTTTTTTTTCATTCCACACAACACTGATCAAGGCCATGGAGCATTAGCAGAACGAATGAAGTCTCACTCCATTTTCATTCTCAATGCTAGAATAACTTGCATAAGATTAAAGTTAAAGAGAACCAAACTGAAAAAAAGCCAAATACCTATATGTCAGGGGGAAAAAAAATTTAACATAAATTACATACATTTTCACGTAGATGATTATTTCCTAATCCTAAAAATAATGAACATCTTGATAGATTACAACTAATCAAAAGTCCCGGCAGTTAATTTACATTCTTCTACCGAAATCTCCCAAGAAGAAAAACATAAATGTACATATGGCAGGTACAAATGGTATCGCAAGATGACCTCTCCTCATTAACCGATACTCGCTTTCTCAGAACAGACTTAGTGTTTCACCACAAGCTATTTTTAGGACAGTCAGATCTAGAACAGATCACCTTCTAACCACCACTGAGGTTTAACTTGGATGTGAACTTTATTTGGAGGTGGGCCCCATTCACTGAACCAGTTGAATGAGCAGGCGTGGCCGTAGACTAGGAGTTTAATACATTAAGCATGGTTCATTTTGGACGCAGCAACGTCTCAAATTAATATCAGGCCAGAACTCCCTCCACCAGATTTTCATTCCCAGTTCTCCCAGTCTTCATCCACCAACTGATGGAAACATAAAATAATGAAAACTACATTCATTACACTGTAAAATATCTTTACACTTTCATACTTGCAAGTTGAGAGGCAAGGAGGGATTGCAAAACTATCTGGCATGCTTTTTTGGAAACTTAATGGCCAAATAAATGTGCATTAAAATTTTAAAAATATTCACAAGTGCTTAATTTGATATAGTCATATATTTAATATATATCCCAGCTCTACTGTAAAGAGATAGGTGTCATTGCTGTGAGTCATAATTAACATAAACATACTGTGCTGGGATATACTTGGCAGTGTATGTACATATGTATACAGTATATATATATATAGCCACCAAATATACAGAAAGATATGTCAAATTTATGTCAACAACACCTATTTGGTGTACATAATCTTGGCCCATCAGGTCAATATGAGATAATAAAGAGGGAGCAGAAAAAATACTTTTATTCCTAAACACATATCTGCCATTTCTAGCTTAATATTAACTGTTTGGTGAAGCAGAACAAACCTCTTCTGTTGCGTCTATTTTTGACAAAGCCAGCTGAACTTCTTCCTCTGTCATGTCCAGATCAAAATCCTTCTCCCAGTCTTCACTCACATCTGTACTCGAGCCTGTGCATACACACACATAGGATTATACCAACAATCCATTCATATTAAATACATACACTAAAACGTTATATATGCTGCTTGTTTAGATGATGAAAACAAACTATGGAACATAAAAATAACAAATAACAAAGCTCAAATGAAAACAAACCTCTAACTGTCAAAATAAAATACCAAATCAAACTAATAAAAGCATATACTTCCAGTTCCCAAAAATACCGGAACCAAATAATTGATGGCGTTCAATTCCTTTATCTGTTCTTAAATGTCTGCATTCTATCCCCCGATACGGAGAGAACACAGTACAAAAATACATTATAAATCAATCATTTAAAAATAACTTTTAACAATGCATCCATGGTCAAAAATCACTTTAATTTACTCATCATTTAAATTGCAGCATCACCTTTTTTTCCCAGTGTCAAAAACGACTCGTTCAATGATCCATTCTAAAGCATTCATTCTAAACTCCTCCTTTCAGAGTGCCTACTCTGCTCTGATTGGTCAGATGTCCCAGTCTGTTGTGATTGGTTTACTGCTTAGTGTAGTGTTTGAGGGTCAAAGCTGTTCGCGAGCAGCCAATAAAGACCAGAGGTGGTTTTTCGTTACCAAATTATGTAGGTTAGTACAGGAAGTAAGTCTGGAATTATGAACGACTCATTTCAGGTGTTCAGAATCGGTTCTTTCTTTTGGGAGTCAATAACTCATTTGTCATGCACTTTGATTTTGAACTTTGCTGACTTTTTTACATTCACAAACAGCTACATAACACACTACATGAAAGGTAATATTTGAAAAAACATAATAGGTGCTCTTTTCACATAAGAAAGTAATACAGGTTTGAAAAGACATGGAGATAAATTTGTAAAACAAATTTTTCAAAAGTTATTTAAAAAACATGAAAATAACTAGAGGTCAACTGATTGTGGATTTTTCCGATAACTACATACTGATAACTAAAGTGGTGGAAAAGACTGATCGCCAATTTATCAGCTGATATTTAAAAAAATTGATTTATAGTATGTTAAAAAAGTCTGTCTTTCCTTATTATAATGGTCACTGCCATAAAGGTCCCATCCACATCCAAAACTAATAAAATCCCAGATGTAGATTATTGTGCAACCAAAAGTCCAATACATACTTTTAACTAAAAGCAAACCTGAAAAACACTGTGGACTTTTATTTTGAAATGACAATGACTTGTCCCTGTTCCAATGCTCTATATGCAAGTATTGACCAAATTAAGCTTATTAGTTTTTTTAAGCCTCATATATATATATATATTCATTGGAGATACAAGGTACTGTATGTGCTGACGGGGCACATTGCTGTATAGTCGCATTTTTCTTTGCATGCCCTTGTTTCAATTTCGAACACTTCATTATCTAATCAAAATAACAAAATATGCATTGAAGTGAGGATAAAAAACATGGGTGAATATTGTCAATGATGAAAGATTTACATTCAGCAAATCCCCACAAGGTGTCAGTTATTGTTTGTTTTTTTCTTCACCTCTAGAGGTCTACCTGGGATAATCACCTTTCTTGCCATTATTAGAGGGTGTTATTTTGCCACTGTCTGAGTTGAGCTCGAACACTCTGAGGTCTTGAGCTACGTCCTCTCTGGGGGTCTCTTCAAGCTGTGCTGGTCTCTCCTCAGGGACCACCGTGTCCTGTAGACTGGCCTCTGAGAGTTTAAATGAGACCACCTCTTCTACAGCAGGTGGCGTCTGGGTCACTTTGATGGTGACGGGGTCCGCTTGATTCTCGATCTGTGTGGGGAAGCTGACGCTATCACTGCTCACGGAGGGTGTGAGGTCAGATGCTAAGTTGCTGGGGGAGACAATCACCTGAGGGGGGGAGGAGCTTTCAGGGGTGGTCTCTTTCGTGACCGCAGGGACTCGTGCCTCCTCAAAAGGTGGGGTGCAATCTAAGTGAGATGTAGACCTGACCCCGAGAAACTCACCTGGAGACGAAAAGAGATGAAAGTTCAAAAACCTCTAGAGCTGCACTCCTGATGCAAAAGGTATTCCAAAAGGTAGGCAGCATATACTTTCTAAAAAACGTTCAGTTCACATGCTTTAAATTGTGTATATTTTGGTCAGACCTTCTTCATCCTCTTCCTCCCAGCCCAGACTCTCAGAATGAGTTGTTTGCTCTGCTCTCTGCTTCAATGCCACCCTCCTTGCCTCCTCCTACAAACACAGACACACTTCACCTGAATAAAACCTCATAATCAGCATGGAACAAAGAAAGCTGAAGCTTTAATACAGGGGTTTTCAAAACCTTGAATATTAAGCCCCTCCTCTGATAAAATCTACAAGACTGCATTTTTATTACACTAAATTATGATAAAACAGCTATACACCTTCCACGTGGAACCAATCTTGGATAAATGGGAAACAAAAAGTAGGAAAGCTAATTCTTAATTCTTTTCTAAATTAAACTAGGCCCGTTTGTTTATAGAAGACAAACTCATCTCACATCCTACTTCATATTTAGAGTTACAGTGAGTCTTTACAGTGCATGCAGTGACTTTTGTTTCACTTGGGAATAATATCTCTCTTTTACAAGCGAAAGCATTTGATGAAAATTGTTGTATATATATCTCTGTGGCACGGTGGAGGGCGGGGCTGGGTCGTGATTCAACACGCCCGGTCCCGTATTAGGCTAATCAAGCCACCGAGAGGGTTAAAGGCTGATTGCAGAGGACGTACGTGAGAGAGAGATCATTACGGACATGTCCGTTGTTTTATGTGTTTGTATTTTGAATTCTCCATAGTTTAAAGGAGTACTATTAAACTATGGCAATTGCCCTTTAACCCTCTCGGATTCAATTTATTTGCATCATCACTCAAACATCTGAATGTCACTAGAGGGACAGTTAAATGCTTTCGTTAGACTGGGATTTGTTACTTTTTTACAAACTATAATTGTATTTTGGATAAGAAATGAATGAGACATACATAAAGTATTATAATAGCACTTTTAATCTATTATTAAATTCTGTAATTGATGCATCACAGTTTCACTGTCAGATTGATGCAAAGAAAGATGCATTTTTTCACCCCTACAGTTATGGATTGAATATTGTAGATTCATATTCTGACCAGCAGAGGATGATACCATGTTAATCTTTAACTGACTATAAAACCACACCTTCAAACAAGCTCAAGCAAACACGGTTACCATCATGTGACTGATTTCATTATGTTGTTTATCGGCTTGTCTAGATAGTCCAGATAAGCTCAGAAGCCTGAATAGAATTCAATAGATTTCAGCTCAAGGGTCAGTATAAGACACATAGTTCAGCTGTACATACCTGCTCCAACTGGAACACTTTATAGAAGTAGCGCTGCCAAAACTCGGAATGAGCCACTGCTGCTGGCACCTGCCATGAACACAATCAAAAGAAACCCAACTATTAGCTCCCTAGGTTTTTAAACAGAGCATTGATATAGTGAACAATAATGAGCAGCTATCTTCAGGTCTTTGAACCCTTTCCCATTATTATAGTGGGATGAAGCAGCATACCATTTTAGTGTAGAGAGCTCTGATGGCAGGAATATTGACCAACAGCTCAGAGATTTCCACTTTCCTCTCTTCCAAACTGAAACTGGACAGCCAGGCATCAAACTGATGTGGAGGGCCTGGAAACAGAAAAGTGCATGAATTAAACCTTAATCTCGCATAAACACACATTGAATATTAAAGCCACTTAGAGAGAGAGAGAGAGAGAGAGAGAGAGAGACTTTCCAGTTCAGCAGAAACCGATCAGATACTGGTGTTACTGGGGGAGGACCATCATGCATCAGTTGCAGCTAAATTCATTTTTGAGATGCACACCCTCAGAAACCAATCACTGCCTTAATGTACTTCAGTAACAGTACTTTTATTCTCTTATGTTCATAATGTCCTGTTAAATGCTTATTTTATTTTATATTGTATAGTGTATATTGTTATTATAGTTTTTATTGTATTCATTACCTGGCACCTTAATTTAATTCTATCTTTATTGTTATTTGTTACCATTTTATTATTATTATTTGTCTTGTCATTATCTGTTTTGTGTATTAATGCTTTGGCAATATTGTATATAAACACAATCATGCCAATAAAGTACTTTAAAACTGAAACTGAAACAGAGAGCGAGAGAGAGAGAGAGAGAGAGAGAGAGGGAGAGAGCGAGAGAGAGAGAGAGAGAGAGCGAGAGAGAGGGAGAGAGAGAGAGAGAGAGAGAGAGAGAGAGAAAAAAAGAAGAGATGTTTACGTACCATCAGGTTCATTGCAGTATGTAGCAGGGTCTGCTTGAAGACTGTATAATCGAGCCTGAAAGAATATCCAGTACATGTCACTCAATAAAATGCAGTAACAAAGCTCTGCTATCCTCCATCAACACCTATATACTGCAGTCCATAAAGGCATTAAAGCTTGAATGCATTCAGTAGGTAAAAGCTCTGCATAGAGTGTATAGGTAAATCTTATGAAACTTGTCAATAATCTTTATAGATCACATTTCATAAAAGGGTAACACTTTCTATGAAGCCCATATTTATAATGCATTACAACACATTTGTAATGTCGCATAATGCACCTTATAATATGTAATAACTTCACATAAATAATTGTAACCACAAAAGCAATACATTATAATACTTACATATTAATAGTTATTACCTTAGAGAATAATGCTTTTTAATATGATCAACATTACATTTTGTCTGCAGAATTTATGTTTAAATATTATGTATACAGTACAATTGTTGATATATATTTGATATGTTTTAAGTAAAGGGACAAAAGCACTGTCTTCTTATTTCCACGAGTCAAGCCTGTAAAACACACATTACATATTTTCATTTAAACTCAGCAAAAAAAAAAAAAAAAGAAACGTCCCTTTTTCAGGACACTGAATTTTAAAATCCAAATAACTTTAAAGATCTTTATTGTAAAGTGTTTAAACAATGTTGTCCATGCTTGTTCAATGAACCATAAACAATCAATGAATATGTACCTGTGGAACGGTCGTTAAGACACTAACAGCTTACAGACGGTAGGCAATTTATGTCACAGTTATAAAAACTTTCGACACTAAAGAGACCTTTCTACTGACTATGAAAAAAAGCAAAAGAAAGATGCCCAGAGTCCCTGCACATCTGCATGAATGTGCATGCTGCATGGAGGCATGAGGACTGCAGATGTGGCCAGGGCAATAAATTGCAATGTCCGTACGTTGAGACGCCTAAGACAGCAATACAGGGAGACAGGAAGGACAGCTGATCATCCTCACAGTGGCAGACCACGTGTAACAACACCTGCACAGGATCGGTACATCCGAATATCACACCTGCAGGACAGGTACAGGATGGCAACAACAACTGCCCGAGTAACACCAGGAACGCACAATCCCTCCATCGGTGCTCAGACTGTCCGCAATAGGCTGAGAGAGGCTGGACTGAGGGCTTGTAGGCCTGTTGTAAGGCAGGTCCTTACCAGACATCACAGGCAACAACGTCACCTATGGGCACAAACCCACCTTTGCTGGACTAGACAGAACTGGCAAAAAGTGCTCTGCGATTCGTGGTTTTGTCTCACATGGGTTAATGGTCGGACTCGCGTTTATAGTCAAAGGAGTGAGTGTTACACCGAGGCCTGTACTCTGGAGAGGGATCGATTTGGAGGTAGAGGGTCCGTCATGGTCTGGGGCGGTGTGTCACAGCATCATCGGACTGAGCTTGTTGTCATTGCAGGCAATCTCATCACTGTGCGTTACAGGGAAGACATCCTCCTCCCTCATGTGGTACCCTTCCTGCAGGCTCATCCTGACATGAAGAGTTGTAAACAACTATACCCTCCAGCATGAAATGCCTCCAGCCATACTGCCCGTTCTGTGCATGATTTCCTGCAAGACAGGAATGTCAGTGTTCTGCCATGGCCAGCGAAGAGCCCGGTGAAGCCTAGGGCCATTCCCCCCAGAAATGTCAGGGAACTTGCAAGTGCCTTGTTCACAGCTCACAGCAAGAATTGGCAAATCTGGTGTAGTCCATGCATTGTAAATATGGGCTGTATAGACTGTTACCGAAAAAAGCAAAGAAATTGTATATTACTAATACTTTTCTTCGCTTCCACACCTGAGGAACAATAGTTCCTTGGAGTCATTTTAGGGGGATTTTTAGCTCCTATTCCAGAGTAGGTACTTTAGAGAGAGATAGGGACAGTTGCAGCCTGTGATTGGACAATACGTATGACACACAAATAGCATTAGGAGAGGAGTCCACAGACATCATTTGTAAACAATTAGCTACTTGCCTCAGAAGACTGCGCTAATTTTACAATTCCCTTAACAGAAATAAAATAAAACCAACAAAGTTTACAAAAAAGAATCACCCGTTTCACATATGTGTGTGTGTGTGTGTGTGTGACTTCATCGGGAGATGTGCCGAAGCTCGTGTAAAAAGACCTAACAACTCCTGATGCTGGCTTCCTCTGCCTATGTTGTTGATTTCGTTGTTGTTGTTGTTTTTGCTATTGAATCGTGCGTTCCAACCACGTCAGAAGAAAAATGGTCGACACTAGATGACGTCACTACGGGGGTACTTTTGGGAATGCGAATGCAACAGGTGAAAAGTCTCCTCAGGTGTACCTGTTCCTAGTAACAGTTCTCATCTAGAAATTTACAAAAGGAAAAGTACCAGGACTGTAGGATGGAAAGCGCGTTATGAGAGCTGTACAGAAGAGTGGGACTGACCTTGCTGCTGTCATACACCTCTGTTGTGCCTGCGGGAGTAGCTACCAGCGTGATGACATCACAGTCGATGGTCTTGTCTGGGGGAGGGGCCAAAGTATCTGTGATCACACCCAGAATATTGGAAATGCCCTTCTTCACCTTTTCCGTGGCCTCTGATGAGCTTTCAACCTACAAAGACAAGATGAACTTTAAGAACAGCATGTAACCGGCAATGTGTGACTTAGGGTTTAATGAGCAACTCTCTTTCAGTATCTAAATAAATCAAATTAGAGTGATTCTAGTGTTAGCACTGAAGACAACAATCTAAACCAAAGTATACAGAAGGTAAACATCAACATGGTTTTGGTATGGTGTCAAATGATCTCCTTACAGCCAGTTTGTTCTTAACAGCGGTAGCGGTTGCGACAATGGAGCACGCGGTGTCGTGTTGCACCACACTGGAGAATTCTGTCAGGTCCCGTTTGATGAACTCATATGCCTCAGTTGACTGTTGAGACAATAGATCATTTTTAAATCAACTTAATATCATAGATCATAGACATTTTAGCCTCATTCATATGAGCAATCCAAATCTGATCTAGATTATCAATCTGTATCTGATATGGTTTACTGGTCTGGATTTGACTCACCTTGTCTTTGACGGTCTGTAAGCTTTGTGTCAGCCAGCCCCCCCACCATCCTCCTTCCCTGAGATCATAAACACATAATCCATCTAATTAATACTCATGGACATGACATATTTGCGTCATTCCTGTTATGCACCTTTTGAATTCCTCTTATGCATATGCTTGTGTTGTAACTTAGGCTAATGATGTATAATGTAGGTCAAGCTCAGGCACCTAAAATTTTTACTTGTATCCCGATTACAAACACAATGGAAAAACTAAAAAAATAAATAAAAGGATGGAAATAAGAACAAAAGTTAGCCATTGCTTAGTGAGGGATTGAGAGTAAGCTTAAATGAGATGAGGGTGCATTTTTAAACCATCTTTAATGTTGATACTATCCAACAGGTTTCTGTAATATTATCAAACGTGATAGAATGATTTATAGTGAGCCAAAACAACTGCAATGCAAGACATTAAAGAATTCATAAAATGTATTAATTTTGGTAGTTTGTTTTCCTACCAAAATTCCAAAATTCATCTGATATTTCTTACACTGGGTTGCTGAAGGTGGGGTTTGGTCAGGGCGCCATAAAAGCCAGAACCAGCACTGCCTAGATATGATTTTCAGGGCCATTTCTTCCTTATGCTAACAAATATGCCTTTGTATGCCTTATGCTTCGTCCTTGCTAACCACCTAAAACCAACTGACTCGTGTGCTTATGTCAAATACGTACCTTTTATTTATTTTTATTTTTGTTAATACAGTTTATTACATCTTATCCTAAGAATTAAAGCAACATCAACTGATATGTTATGACATAATATGCATAACAAGGACTATAATAAAATACAAAGTGCTATACCAGATTTTTGAGCCCCCCTTAATTTCTAACCATGACCTGGAATATTTCTTAAATAATAGATTTTAATTGTACGAATTAGGGACATTACAAAAATTGCATTATCCGCTAAACCAAAATAGTGAAATTATTTCAACTCTAAACTCTAAAGCTGACAGTCTAATACATTCTGTGATTTCTGTGCTTTTGACTTTATTTTAAAGGGTCATGAAACACTAAACTAAATTTTCTGAGATGTTACCAGGTATGTACTCTGATGGCCAAATGTTTGGAATAATGTACAGATTTTGTTCTTATGGAAAGAAATTGATACTTTTATTCACCAAAGTGTCATTCAACTGATCACAATGAATAGTCAGGACGTAAATAACGTGAAACATTACTATTACAATTTGAATGTTTTGGCTAGGGAGAGTCTCGTGACTCCCCTCCAATCAAATGACTTGTAAAAAACTTGAGCGGAAGCTGCAGATCTGGCGCCAACTGTTATGAATTTGGAGAATGCCTCAAGCACCGTTTACAGCTGAACAAAACCGGCCGCACCTGGAAGGGCTTTTCGAAGTGAAAAAAGGCCAATTGCATGATCATGTCATGTGAGTTTAACTTGCTCAAGCCAGATATCAGCATTGATCCTGCCTCTAATTCGAAGAAAAATATTGCGGTAAATTTCATATTTCTGCTTACTAGATTCTGTGTGTCTATAATGTAGCCTGTAATTTAACTATCTATCACTGAGATTATTGGGCTGCTGTGAGAGATTAATGCAATATTATCAATAGGGCTGGGCAATAAAATTATCTAGAAGTTTATCTGAAAAAAGAGAGATGCCCTCGATCAAACTTTTGCATTGTTTTCATATTTAGCCTATGTTATACATCTAGAATAGGGGTGTTCATTACATTAAATCGCGATAGCAAGAGCATCACTGGTTGGTTGAACTAGATGAAATATAAAAGATTGATTTTTTATTTCCTGACGTCTGTAGCTGCGTGTTGTTTGATTGACAGGCGGCTGCCAGCTAATGTTCGAGCGCTAATGCAGTTACGCGCATAAATGATCACATACACTTTATAATTCCGCCAATGAACGTCTTTATGAAGCAGTCATAAACGCAGTCGTTTATGTCTAAAGTGAATTTAAACAGTGGGACAAAAAGCGCATAGAAGCAGCATAAAAGTAATACATACAACTCCAGTGGTTTAATCCATGACTTCAGAATTTATATGACAGGTGTAGGTGAGAAACAGATCAATATTTAACTCCATATTTGCTAGAAATTATTCTCTCTGCCCAGTAGGTGGCGATATGCAAGAAGAATGTGAAACCACCAAAAACACAAGAAGAAAGTGAAAGTTAAAGTGGAGATTGACTGAGCAGGGAGGAGAATTAATACTAAAAAATGAATAAAATTTTGATCTGTTTCTCACCACATCTCTTCTGAAGACGTAACCATTGGAGACACATGGATTAGACTACTTTTATGCTGATTTATGAGATTTGTGGAGCTTCAATATTTTAGTACTGATTCACTTTCAGTGTATGGACCAAAAGAGCTGAGATATTCTTCTAAAAATCTTAATTTGTGTTCTGCAGAAGAAAGTCATACACATCTGGGATGGCATGAGGGTGAGTAAATGATGAGAGTATTTTCATTTTTTGGGTGAATTATTCCTTTTTAAGCGTAATGTAGCCCCTGTACCATACAACTTTTCCCATGCCTGCTCTACCTCCTCTATTGTGCAGGACATGTGATCCTGCTTATTTAGCATATGTTTGCATTCCTTGCATTGTTTGAACATGTTTTATGCACAACAATAACGCTCCGTCGGCATTAAGGGAAATTTAGACCCTACACATAAACAGATTTTAATATATTTGTTTCATACATTACGATTTAAAATGGTGATTTGTGTATTGAAAATAACTTTTTAATTTTTTCATTTCTGCTATCATGTCTCCCTTTTATTTTTATCATAGATAAGTGATGTATTTTAAAAGTTGGAATATTCATTAAAATGGGGCATAGGTTTTGCAACTCAGAACTCAATACTCACTACTCATGAGTACTTTTAAATGAGCTATTCTTTTACTCTTACTTAAGTAGTTTTTAGGACAGTTACCTTTACTCTACTCACACTACATTTTTGGGAAGTATCAGTACTTCTACTTGAGTATGATTTTTTAGTACTCTTTCCACCCCTGGATCCTGTGTACTGTATTGTGAGCTTACAAATCAGAGTATAGTTTATTTGTGCATTCTGTTATGATCAATTGTGAGAATGTTTGATGCTGTTAACCGCATTAGTGAAATAATGCTGAGTGACTGGCACAGACAGTTGTGTTCTTTCTTCCCTCACTCTGATAGCTGTATCTTTTGAAAATGTTTTGTGACCCAGCACAGGAAACTGAGATGACAGATCCCCTGTCCTAACTTTCTCCCCTGCCCTGCCCTGCCCTGCCCTGCCCTGCCCCGCCCCACCAACTAGGGGAGGGAGGGGCACTTGTTCTCACAAATGTCCACGCCCAGTTGAGTTACATTTTTCAAAACGGTTGTGAAATGTACTTGAGCTGAAAGAGGGCTGTTTCATGACCCTTTAAAGCCTGACTACACTATCATCACTCAACTGTGATACACATGCTCTCTGACCGTGTAAGGTTCATATGCAATGGGTTTAGACGAAATTCATCATTAATAACGCTTCATATATGTTTAGTATATATATATAAATATAATATATATATTGTTTTATATATGTTTAGTCCATATTATGTATGTGACTCGGTGAGATTTTTGTAAACAAATCCGTCGGTCTTCCTCTTCGACATCGGCCCTCAAACACACATCAATTAAAAACATCAGTAGCATGCCTTTAATGCAGCTATACGTCTTTAAGAGTGAGTTTAGTGTTATAAAATGCGTACAGAGTTCTTATATAGCGAATTCAAGTGGTAAAGTGGATGTTTTTGAGCTGTGAACTCACCCGTCTGCCATCTTCAGCGCATGACGTCATCCGTTTGGCCAGAACAGCGTCTCAAAATAATATTCCTGAAAAACGAATTTAAAACGTCAGAGATAATTTATTAATACTTTTGTGAGTTATTATAGCATATTTATTGCATTAAACTTGAAAATAAATGTGAAATTGTTCATTTAAAAAATGTTCAACTTACACTGCTGAGTACGGCAACCGAAAAGGATCATAATTGCAATAAAACGCAAAAACATCCATCATTCCGCTAACGGCCTGCAGGGGGCAACAAAACTAACAACCCCAGAAAAATTATTTAGTCAAAATGCATGAGCAATTCTCTTAATAAATACACGTATAAATAAATGCACTTTTCAAGGAAAACCTGAAATAAAAATAAAAAATATATATGTAAAAGAAAATTCCAGATATATTGCTAAAATGTGTATTTGATATACCCCACATGTTTAGCACTGTGTTAAAAATACATAAAAATGCTAAATATATTTGACTTTGATTTCATGTAGTGTAAGAACTGTTTAAGAGACAGTAATGCTGTACAGCCAAACTTCCTATGACAAACATAAAAACTAAATATTATATCAAGAGAAACATTCCTTCCGTTTGTTGATTTAGAAGGGGGGGAAAAAATCACCATCAATCTAGTTTTAAATGATAGACGCAATAAAAAAATTGAAGCTGATATAATCTGTTTAATTTATTTTCTTTTATTATTATTATTATTTAATTTTAAATAAATATTTTTATTTACACATTATTTACTTTTAAACATCCCCTCTAAAATAAATTATGGTTTTGTTTTATTTCCTTAAAATTAGGAAAATTCTAATACATACACCATGCAAGCTAATTTAGCTAAATTATTTCTGTTACAGATATATCTAAACTTTCACCAGTTACAAAAAAAAAAAAAAAAATATTGTCCACTTTGCAGTCAAAATCAGAGGTCAATATTAATTCCTTACATTTATAAAGTGCTTTCCTACGCACTCAAAGTGCTTAATATAATATAGGGGGAATCTCTTCAACCACCACCAGTGTGCAGCATCTATACGGATGATGTGACGGCAGCCATAGTGTGCCAGAACTCCTACCACACACTTGCTATTGGTGGACAGGAGAGCAGTGTGATATGAGCAATTTAGGGATGGAGATTATTAGGGGCCATGATAGATAAGGGCCAGTGGGGGGAATTTGGCCAGGACACCGGGTTTATACCCCTACTCTTTACGAGAAGTGCCCTTTAATGACCACAGGGTGTCCCAGTCTCTGTACTGGCGCATTAGGATATCAATACCTTAGTTTGTTAGGAGTTTAGAGGTATCAAAAGTGGTGTTAAACCTCATGGGAGAGGGCTTGTCTCGTCACGCTGTTACACATTATCAAGTAATGTATTTGCTCATTATCGAACTGACGAGAGGAGTTTATCACCTCATTAGAATTCAGAGCAGTCCATATGGGTGGAGCCCAAATGGGAGTGCTTAACTACACACCTGAGGTCCTGGGCCCCTCACATTATAAACAGGCTAACAGAAGACCCCCTCTCCCAGCTGTATTTCGCTTGTCACTAAGCAGTTGACAGGAAGTGAGGTTTTAAGAGGATGTCACAGGGTCACCGCTCTGCCTCTCTCTTAATTGAAGTCTCGCTGTGTCCAGACATAGACCAATATGTGCGTGAGTTACGCAGTATGTCCCCCAAATGCTCTCCAATCCCACTAATTGGGACCTCTGGCTCTCTTATTAACTTTGTCAGTCTAAATCTGTGGCCACAGAAGGCGTTTCATTTATTGATTAGACGTTCCCTTTATCTCACGTTCAGAACAGATTGCAGAGGCATCACTGGGCAACAAAAACACAAGCAGAGAGAATCAAATGTCATGCGAACAAACGCTTATGTGCTGAGTGATTAAATCTCAGATCAAATATGTTTATAAATTATATAAATTACTCGTTCAATAACGAATATCAAAATGTCACATAAATTAGATATGGAGAACGAGTGTCCGGATTCCGACTCAGAATAGAAACCAAACAAGGCTGGACACAGACACCATGCTCAGAACATGAAAACACAGAACATGGGTGTCAGGGTCCTTTCACAGCAATACATATGACTGACAAAGCGACAGGATCCTGACACTACTATTGATTAATAAAATAAATTAATTTAGACCAACATAAATGTATTAAAATTGAGTTTGACGAACGTGGTGAAGCTGAGTAAAAACTACCATAGTACATAAATTTGTCCAAATCCAACTCAATTATGTCAGCTCAGTATAACGTACATCATACAATTTTAATGAAAGACATTAAATTACTTGTAAAAACTACATTCATTTTTGCTTCAACTTTGGGCACGTTCATGTCCCAGGGGTTGATATTTAAAAAAATAAAAAAAAACATATTGCAACTTTTTTTATTTTTGTTATATTATTTTTGCCAGACCCTCATCATTTATTGTTGTACTTTATATATTAATGCCTTTTATGAACAGATTTAGCTGTTTTTTGGCCTTGTCCCAGACCCCATGTTTCAACAAAATTCCATTATATAAATATTTATTTTTTACATATTTAAAATTAAGATAATCACAAAAAAAAAGTGAAATAAACAAACAATTTTAACATTTATTGTGAGAAAATGAATTCTATAAATATTTATAAAATTACTTCTGTCCCACAGTTGTGGCTCCAATTCCACCACGCCAAGCAATTTTGTCCCTAATAAGTTAATGTACTTGTTATCCAAATCAACAAACTGTCACTGAGCATGCTTGAGATGAAATATTCGACAAATTATAATGCAATGAAAATTTAAGGTAAATATCACTTTCATTGTTTTATTGGCCATCATTTCAAAGAAGCTGTAATTTTGCCTAATAATGCAAAAAGTGTGAAAATATTACTACATTTATGCATTTGGCAGACGCTTTTATCCAAAGCGACTTACTGTACATTTATTACAGGGACAATCCCCCCGGAGCAACCTGAAAAGTGCCTTGCTCAAGGACACAATGGTGGTGACTGTGGGGGTCGAACCAGCAACCTTCTGATTACAAGTTATGTGCTTTAGCCCACTACACCACCACCACTCTCTTTACTTCATTGCACTAGAAGCTTCCATCACCATGACAAATTCCTTGTGTTTGTAAGCACACTTGGCAATTAAGCTCATTCTGATTCTGACTGTGTGTGTTTAAGATACATCAAATGTTAGCTATGAAATTAGCCTAAGCACAAAATAATTTTAACATTAAAAATATAATAATCTCAAATACTGTATTGTGAAATTTTGTGGTGGGAATTACACTGTGATGGGAATTTTCATGACAAAAATTACATAAATATCCTGGGATGCATTTACATATACTGTTGGACATTGTTAGCAGACATATTTTACAAATAAGTGAGAGTGTGAGATTCATTTTTTTACCAGAATTTACTTTTCTAGATGTTCACAGTGCATCAAGTTGAAGAAACATGCATATACATATGTGGACATTATGTTTATGTATTTTATTACAGTATATACGTACATACTGTATGTTTCCTATGTGCCTCTACCTTGCTCTAGCAATGTACACACATACAGATACACACCCTGCTGTGATTTCTCTCTATGGACCATCTGCCCCTAATCAGGAAACACCAGCTTTGCACAAGTCAATGTCTCTAATTATCCCTGTGCAGCAGGCCGGGCCACAGATCCCAGTAATCCCCACAATGTGTTCAGCTTCCCATACCCACCTGTGCCTGGGACCTGGAGGGGGGGGCCTGACTCATGGGGGCCCGAGGGACACGGGGACCCACTGAGGGAGCTTCTTCACTGGGCAGCATGGCAGCTGCTTCCCCCCGCTGGGACGTTCACCAGCTGACTGCATGGCAGCCCCTGACAGGAGCTCTTTAGCACTGTCAATGGGCCCATAAATAAGGAGCTAAGCGTCTTTGTGTTGCCGTTGGAGTGTCAGGGCCCTCTGCAGGATGACCGGGCCTGTTACCATACTGAAATAGAGTGGATAAAAGGACAAAAAGAGGGGGCTGTGTTACTGGCCGCCCCCTGCGCCCTTTCTTTATACTCAGAGCGAGTGCTATTGTCTCCCTCCACTTTGGGTGAGAGAGAAAGGGAGGAGAATAGAGAGAGATATTTCTTCATTTCTCCTTTGATCTTTCTCTTGTCAGGCTTCAAATCCTGTGAGGAGAAATGTGTATTTTTCACGCTCGATTTAGGCACTTGAGAAATACAGACTGAAAATGTGTGCGTGTAAAAGGAATGAAGATTTCAAGTTTAAACACACACAGGATTTGGGCATTTTGCTTGCTGCCCATAAGCGCGCTATCAATATTTCCTGATGAGTGTTTGTCAACAATGTATCAGTTTTAAGGTTGAAGTATACTTTGTTTTTCCTGTATGTATCGTGTACAGTGCTCATGGCACAGATGTCATCGTCCGTGTGTAGCCTAGTTTTATAGACAGTTAGATAGTTTTCGTCTTTGCACATCATTGATGCCTACGCCTGCCGTAGACTAAAACAGGATCACAAAGTAGTAGTAGTAGTAAGTAGTAACCCTTTATTGTCACATAGTCACAAAAGTAACCAGTGAAATTGGCCAAAGCATTCGTAGTGTACATGTGTTGAATGTGTCCGTATAGACTCACGGTCAAAACAGTCACCTTTGAAAGGCTGAGCGCTAAACAGTGTGCTAAACAGAATGCCATGGAGACAAACAAAGTATACACTAGCCTTTTGTAAAATAATAGCTAACCCGTTAGAAAAGCCAAAAAACGAACTTTCATCAACGTTGTGACTAATTTGTCTAATTTCAATTCATCTCTCAGTTTGTAAAATGAAAAAAAAATTGATTTACATTAATGTACTTATAAAGGAAGTCTATGGGGCAAGTATAGTATCGAAAGCATGGCTGGGTCTAAGGGTGCCCCTAGATTTTCCTTGTACCCATGGATCCCCTCCCGGAAATCTCTGGCATCCCCCTCCCAGTCCGATGAGGAGACCACCACTAAAGATTGCATCTCCGGCACTGAAAGGTATAGCCACAAGACATAGATTGTCTATGAAAATGACACTAGGGTGGCTTAATTATGTCTGTGCAAAATCATAATCATCTAAAGCTGGTTAACCAGGTAACTTTCCCACAATGCACGCAAGGATATCAGAAAAAGATCTGACATAACTTTCCTCAAAGTCCCGTTCACATGGAACAATCAATTGGTAATGCATAACCAAAAGTTTATCTTACCACTAAAAAGATTATTTACAAGAATACATGAGTACTAAAATATATAGGAATCTAAATGCTTTAAAATTGCATTTTTTTGTATATTAAATAGCACTTTAGCTATTTATATTTGGCAGACGCTTTTATCCAAAGCGACTTACAGTGCACTTATTACAGGGAAAATCCCGCCGGAGCAACCTGGAGTTAAGTGCCTTTCTCAAAGACACAATGGTGGTGGCTGTGGGGATCGAACCAGCAACCTTCTGCTTAACAGTTTAGCCCGCTCCACCACCTCTCCACTCCACCACAGCAATTGTTTCAGCAAAAGCATAAGCTTTACATTTCTTGTTTAAACCATCCAATATGGCGTGTCCCAAAGACTTCCACTGTAAGTGCATCACTGTTAACTCAATTTTTGTTTTTTATGAGCTGCTGGATGCGTCAAAGTTTTTGTCTCTGAAAACTGACAGCATGTCTCGATAGAACTTCACTTGTTTTGGTCCCAAAACATACTTTTAATTCTATATTCTGTGCATGATGAGGCTTTACAGACCAGAAACATACTTTAAGCAGTGAACACTGAACTTTACTTAAAACACTGAACTCACTGATCACATTTGGCATTTGCTCTTATGTTGCTGTGGCGGTAACAAACCTCCGTACACAAGGGGGCGATAGAGTTACCTTAAAAATTATGTTAAACTGGATTTGTTGTAATTCCGATGGCTGGCCTTACAACTTACCTGCTCGACGAGATTTTCCTCTGCCATGACAGTAGTTGACCTGACAGACAAAACTGACTGTAGACGTTTAAACAAATATTGTGCCGAGATTGGGGAAAGAGTTCAACACGTGCTTCCATTGTGTTATATCTGACACGTTTCAGAATTAGGGTGAACAGATTTCCAGATAAAACCAATGGAGATACAGCCTGGATGCTTTTTTGTCCAGATAATTAGTCTTAGCTTTAGGTTTCTTGAATAAATAAACGTTTTAAATGGCGGTTTCCACACATGTCCTGATTGGTCATCTGGTCACTTTATTCAGAATGCAACAATTTGAACTTGCATAGCCAGAAGCATTCATGTATTAGAGTATGTTTTGGGTCATATGCATTCTTGTTAACTGTGCCTATATCTTTGTAAATCTAGTTTAACTTATTCAACACCTTTTCCATTCTACTGATCACATCAGGAAGACCAAGCAGTCGAATGTCCTCTGATTTCTCAAGCTAACAAATGACGATGTGCACAGCTGTCAGAGACTCTGGTGAAAATGTCTCCTAGTGTGTACGAGTGAATATGATCACAGATTTATTGGACAGTGACAAATCTTCCTGTGCTAACATGAAAAGGAGTGCTGCCCATTCCCTGCGTGTGCAGCACAATGCTGACGCACCAACCTGGCGTCTCTCTCTCTCTGATTGATGGGTGAGAGTAGGCCCCGGGCTCCGAGTGGTCTGGCCCTGTGTCTTTCTCATGCATTAACTAGTCTCACTACAGATGGTTCAGAATCATTTTATAGTGGGCTGAAATGATGCCCGTTTTGTTAGCATATGCTGAAAGCATAAACATGTTGTGGACAATATTGTAGTAATGGTGCAGGAAAGGATGAACTCATATGGACACTTTTGATATTTATGTATATCATAAAAGACACTCACACATGATCCCATATAAGAGACTTTTTGAGCAGATGCCTATTTGACAGGTTTTTTAGTACCTTATTATTTCAGTCAATTGAATGTTTAATTATGCACTATTTATATTTACCTTGTATTTTTTACATTGGGCTGCATGATTTTTTTCATGCATATTTTGTCTCTTGTGTCATTCTTCTTGAATGATTTAATAAGTTTGAATTATTTAATAGATTTCCTACTATTTCAGAACTGCAACTTTTCTTTGAAAATGTATGTTTTGATAATGTTTAATACTCCTATTGACTTAGAAAATAGCAAACACCATTTAACCTTACTTCAAATGTGATCCACATTGAACTTAACCAAAAATTATGAATCTCTGAAACTATCATAAATTCCGTATTTGGGTATAAAGGTGCTTTCCCTTAAATTATATTTTTTTTATTGTTTTCTGGTTCTGAAATATTTTACAATATTGAAAATGTTCAGGTTAGAGAACAATATAGGCTACTGAAAAATGTCAAATATAATTAATAGATTTAAGAAAAATTAAAAAGCTTAAAAAAATGCACTATATTAGAGCAACAGTAAAAGTTGGATTTGGTTCATCAACAATGGATCAGATTTCTATGAAAACATTGCAGTATCAGAAATGGTCTGTAAATGCACCAAATGTCAAAAGAAGGGTTTGTAAATGTTTGCACACTTGAACTGGTAAAGCATTGTTCTAGCAACCCCATAGTTAACCCAATAATTCACATTCTGTCATCATTTTCTCACCTTCATGTTGTTCCAAAACTGTATGACTTTCTTCCATGGAACACAAAAGGAGATGTTAATGTGTGCCTCATTCACATTCTTTGTACGAAAAAAAAAATGCAATGAATGTAATGGTGAATGAGGCTAACATTCTGCTTAACATCTCCTTTTGTGTTCCATGGATGAAAGTCATACAGGTTTAGAACAGAAGAGGTAAGAAATATATGTCAGAAATTTCATTTTTGGGTGAGCAATCCCTTTAAAAAGTAAATTTTAAAAAGTTGAAAAATGAGAAAATATATTTTCATTAAAATAATAGATCTTTTAATTTAGGAAACCATGAGCTGTAACAAAACTAATCGTTTTCAATCACCATTTTGCTAGAAAGAACATACAAGCATCTATGTTCATACAGTGACTATTCAAAAATGCTTTTAAAATTACAAAACATTCTTCAATAGAAAAATAGCAGCAGCTTGTAAGAAAGAATATTCTGTACAGTATATTTACATGTATACAACACATCTAGAAACACATCTTGATGTTTTAATTCTTCATAATTGTCCATAATTCAACTTCGGCCTTCAAGCCTGGGCCTCGCCTGAATCACTTCCCCATAGAGATGCTGTGCAGGCTGGCTGTGGAAGCAGGGAGTGGCTGGCAGAGGGAACATGGGCAGGGCATGCCGGGAAAATGCCTGTAGCTGCTTGAAAGGTGTAGAGGGTCCTTCAGAAGGGTGTGAAGAGGTGGTGCATGGAAGCCCAGATAACCAGCCGAGGGTGGCGAGTGCGGGGCTTGAGCTGTGGTGGTGTGCTGGAGCGGGGTGGCCGTCACAGCTGAGGTGCTGCCCACCAGAGAGTGCAGGGACGGGGCCAGAGAGAGCAGGGACAACTGGGAGGCCTGAGCAGCTGGGGTTGGAGGTAAAACTCGTCTAGCTGAGTGATTCTGAGCATTTGCTCCATATACATCTCCAATTAGCTTCTTCATCTCCTCCAGAGAGCTGGACAGCATGAGGATGTAGTTTCGAGCGAGGAGGAGGGTGGAGATTTTGGACAGCTTGCGTACAGATGGGCCCTGTGCATACGGCATCACTTCTCGAAGTCCGTCCATAGCCTGGTTTAAGTCATGCATGCGTTTGCGCTCACGGCTGTTGACTTTCAATCGCAAGTCCTGCTGGTCGTCTTTGGAGAGGTCTGCTTGTGCTCGGCTCTTTCCGCCGGGTCCAGAGCTCTGCGTCCGTCCAGAACCCTTTTCTGTGGGTTGTCCTGGTTCTCGGTCTCCACAATATGCCTGGAACATCTTGTTGGAGAAAAAGCTACCCACAGTGGAGTCCACGACCAGGTCAGGGGAAGAAGATCGGCTGCATGTGGAACTTGCGTCAGAATCCATTTTATTAGCAACAAAACTGATGCCAGAAATCTTTGGAACTTTGCAGGCTAGTGACATCAAAGTTTCTTGCTTGGCTGAGAACTTACAATCTTCTCAGGAAAAAATGGTCTACCTTAAAAACAAAGTTAAAAGCAATCTGAAGTTAAATATAAAGATATCTAAGGACACTTTTAGTCCGTTTTTTATCTAAAACACGTCTTCTGTCGTCTTTCTCTGATGATTCAGTTTTGTAGATCTCTAGAAGGAATTAGTGAGTGTGTGTGTGTGTGAACATCGAGGAGGCTGTATTTATACTCCTCAACACCACAAAGACACAATGAGATGCATAATGTCACATTAGGCCCAAAGCCAATGAAAGAGGGGGCACACTTTCACCCCCACACACCCCTTCGATGTCCCGAAAGCATCGTATACACCCGCCTCCACACACAAAACACACACACACACACACACACACATACAGTATACACATTCACAGACACACACAGGCACACAAAACCGCATTCACATATTTGTGCAAAAAAATAGTTCAATAAAAACTATAGTTCATATATGAACAAACTAAACAAAAAAATGCTAAAGAAATATGGTTAGTCAATCATATGGTTACGGTTTATGTTTATGCTTAGTTACTCTTTCAACTAACTTTAATCCCGTCTCAAGAATATGTTTAGATGGTGCATTAAGAGAGACAGGGTGAATTTCACAATACCTGACAAGAACAGGTGACATTTAACTAACTAACTATATACGTATATACATAAATAAATAAAGTAAAATTTTATATAATACATTAAAAAAAAAATAAGGATAATATACATAAATGTAAAAATAATATAGTAATATATATCTGGTCCTTTAAAAATAAGCTTAATTTTCTTAAAGCAAAATATAATTTCTTTTTTCTTTTGATTTTGGCGAGACCTGGAGATGTTCTTGACAGGTTTTGGGAGATTCGCCCGACAATGAGTAGGTGTTTAAACTTCAAAATGAGGAGGTATTAAATGCAGTTTTAGGTACACTTTAACTTAGCACTAAAGAATTAAATAAGATACTATAGAGTGTGAACAGCGTGTGAAATGCCCCTGTGGAGGGCAGGGGAGGGGCAGTTTGAGAGGTACTAAA